>JADRCH010000275.1:251755-456680 GCA_019843965.1 Rhynchomys soricoides | reverse complement strand
GGGGGTGGGTGTGTAGACAACAGGGGTGGCAGCACAGTGAGATCTGCATTGCTGACCCCCACTTTTCCTGTAACAGAGCAGAAGTTTAAGTCTGCTCCCAACACTGCTCTCTGTCCCAGTGCTTTAAGAAACGTGCAAAGCCTTTCTCTGCTGGTCTTTTTCTATTTGTTTTGACATGTATGTAGACATCTTTCTTAAGATGCAGTATGAACACCATAAAATTCACCTGTGCACGTATGTAGTTTAGTGATCACTCCAGTACATTTACCGCGATTGTGAAACTATCCCCATGACCTAAATTTAGACTGTTTTCATCCCCTCGAAAGAAACCAAGTGACATGACCTAAGCCTTGGCTCCCTGTATTCGTTCCCTTTTCTTCCAGCAAGCCCTGTGCTCCATCCTAGGCAGCTGACTGCTCAGTCTGTTTTTGACTCTGATTCTATTTCTCTACATTTCGTACAAATGGGATCATGCCACCGTCGCAACCGGATTCTTAAATTTAGCAGAATCTTTTCGAAGTTTATCCAGCATAGTATGTATCCGTATTTTTATTACCAACTAAGATTCCATGCAAGGGTGTGCCGCATTTCTTTCTCCATTAGCTGATGGATATTTCGCTTGGTTTTGCCTTTTGGTGCTTATGAATGGTGGTGCAAGTCCAAAACAAGGACCTTCTCGTAGCGTTGCTGCAGTGTGAACTTTAAGATGTCAGAATATGTAGATGTTAGCTAGCAAGAATTTCATAATGAATGCATTGTGGCAGGTCTGGCCCTCTTGCTCCTGCATCAGGGCTTTAAGCACCTTCTCTTCTACTTTGCTCCTGACCTTCTCCAGAGCTATCATTTTGAAACTTCCATCCATTCAGCAGGCATTTCCTGAGTACTCACTGTGTGTCAGATAAAGCACTGCGTATGATGGCGGTGATGAAAGACAAACAGACAGGTGCTTCCCGTTCAAAGCTGGTGTTAAGGTTAGCTGCTCTGTACTCTTCACTTGCTTGTAGTACCTTGGCAAGGAGTCCCCTTCTCCCCATATGCATGGGTTTGGGGTTCTGAATTTTGACCCAGATGCTTTGTGTGGTTGAAGTTAACTGTCATTTAAGGAGACTTGTGTAAACTAAAAAGTTGACCGTGTCTGATAGAGAGGTAACTCAGTAAGAAAGTGGTGATGGGCTGTAGCTGAGGTTGGTGAATTATTCTTTATTCAAATCTCGACCCAAGGAGTCTGCAGCTGGCAGGCAGGTTTCTTCTTTTGGCAGAGTCAGCTTTATGTTCCTTTTGAATTTTCAGAATGGTTAAGCGTTAGCTCTGCACTCTGCAAAACTTACCAAGCCCCCCCCCCCCCAGGTTTGAGGACATAAAGATCCTTAGGGTAACTCCGCTTATTTCAGTCCTGTTACTATTGTCTTCCCTACAAAGCAAGAAATAGGGCTTTTATGAGTTTTCATGTTCCCGCTTTAAAGTATCATTTTCCTTTTTTCCCCACAAAACATACAGTTAGCCTAATGGAGTGAGGTTGCAGCCTCATTTCTTTTCTGCCTCTGGTGCAAGCCAGATTGGAAGAGCTGCATTCAATAATGGAGAGATGCAGCTAGTGCTTGCTGTAGGGCAGTGAGACAGGCCTGGATTCTGTTCCACATTCATTTTGAAGGGTTCGTTGCGAATGTGAGCAGAGCAAGAGGAGGGCATCCCAGAATCCCATCTACCACCGAGCCATCCTCAGTTGTAGCACCAGTTGTTATTGGTCGTGTTCAGGAATGTTTCCATACACAGAAATTTTACTGTTTGTTTTATTTTCAGTATTTATTGTAGCGCGAGTCACATCTTGTAAACTTGCCCAGTTTAGGGGATTCCCGGTTCATCTTGAAACATTTTTTTGGTTAAAAAAAAAAAGTAACAGAACCACAGTTGCCAGGTGCATGTAAGTAGAAGCTGAAAGTAGATCCTGCAACCCTGAGGGCCCTGAAGGAGCTGAACTGCGAACTGAACTTGCTGACGGTAGACACTACAGCTGGGGATGTGCCGGAGAGACATGGGTCATTGACTTCATACCTCCCCCATTGATTTGCATAAGGGCTTTCCCTCACCTGAGGCTTCCTCTGTTAATTTGATGTGCTGGTGTGTTTCAACTTTCCACCAATAGCTGATAGGAAGGGGCTTGTTTAATTGTGGGTTTCAGAGGTGCATGCCCCAGAGCATTGGACTCAACCTTTAATTAATTGAACTATGTATCTTTATATTACTTTTAAGTCCTTCTGTCTCTCTCATTTCCTTTCCTGTTCTAGGTTCCATATTCTCGTTACTGATGAGCTTGACTGTCTTGTCTTCTTCCTTCATCTCCTTTTGCTCCATTTTATGGAGCAAAAGGAGATGAAGGTTAGATGGTTCATCTAGGTAAAATGGTTTCTGGTTAGATCAGAAACCCCGGATAGGATAGGAGTTAGTTTCCTGAAACTATCCCAGGTTGTCCCTGAACTCACTGTGTAGCTTGTGGTGCCCTTGGCCTTCTAATGCTCCTTCCTGTCCTTGCCCCGTGAGGTGTGTGGTGTATGCCAACATGTTCTGTTTGGAGTGTGCTGAGCCACACACACAAGGCTTCTCACATGAGAAGCAAGCACTGCATCCCTGGACCCTTGGATAGGAATTCTTAAAGAAGTCACAATTCATCAGTTATGTGCTGTGGATTGCTTTTGCCTGGATGACAAGCTAATGGAGGCAGTCACAAGCAGTAAATAGTCAATATAAAGTCAGAGAAGCCCAGTTCTGGAGAGCAGTGCTCCCTAAACCTTTTCCACTCCTGGACTCTTTCTGCCCAAGAAATATTCTGCAACCCCAAGTATATGAGTATATAAAATAGATACATAAGTGAGACATGTACCAATAATAAGCTGTATGATAATACTGTGGAACAATTTTCTGAAATATGTACAGTTTTACTATTTATTAAAGATGAAACTGAATGTGTATTTTAGTAAGGTGGATGGGCTCATTAACTTTTAAAAAGTATTAAGTCTTGACTGAACATGTGATATGAAAGACAGTATTCCGTGTTTTCCTGAGTTGTTCAACATTTTGATTTTCTAGTTGTCAACATTGAAAACATTTTGAAAACATACCTTAAAATGACATTTTTAGATGAGGCCACTTCAAAAATAGTTTGAGATTCTTTCCTAATTTCTAGCCAGAGTTCATTTGATGACTATTTACGAAGCCATCAGCAACTGAAAAGGCAACTTTAAAAATGAAACATTGTGACACAGTTCAGAGAACTCAATTTGGTACCTGAGGTGCTGAAGAGGGACACTAGGAAAGCATTGTCTTTGTGTGCCATCATTAAACCCTAATATTTCTACAGCAGCAGACAGCTTTGTGTGTGCACTGCATAGCAGTCTGAGGTGAGCAGCTCAAAGGAGGGCTGCTTGGTGTTGTGGAACCTGACTACATGTGCAGTGGGAGGGGCCCAGGCTGTGTGCAGTGGGAGGGGCCCAGGCTGTGTGCAGTGGGGAGGGCCCAGACTGTGTGCAATGGGAGGGCCCAGGCTGTGTGCAGTGGGAGGGGCTCAGGCTGTGTGCAGTGGAGAGGCTCAGGCTGTGTTCAGTGAGAGGGGCTCAGGCTGTGTGTAGTGGGAGGGGCTCAGGCTGTGTGCTATGGGAAGTATGCTTGCCTCAACACAAGTTTGCCATAGCCAGAAACTCCTTGGAAAAGTTAACGTTTTTAACTTTCAATTAATTTTTTGTTATGTGTTCAGAAACATTTTCTGTTGCCAAATATTTTGCCACCCTAATATTCAGTTACTCAACCCTATGGGTTAAGGAGCTGTGACTTAGAAGACACTGTGCTCCTTGCATGCATGAACTTTAAGTCATTGTGTTAGCTATACAGTATAACTAACTGTATAGGACGCATTTGAGGCCAGATATTGATGTTTTAAAGTCAGTAATTTCAAAATATTTGTACATATCTCACAACTATTTCTTTTGGACATTACCGACATTACCAGTATTTATTGTACATTATTTCCGGGTGAGTCCCTGTATACAAGCATAATACATGATTTTCCAGGGGTTAGAGCTGGTTTTTCTGTAAAAAATAAATAAATAAATCTCGATTCAAATTCAGAAATGTAACTTTACTGCCTCAGGTAACTTTTCTAAATTCAGAAAGTAGATCAGACAGAAGAGGCTTCAGGTACTTAAACTAGATCCCATGAAATCTCTGTGTGCATTCTGTGGTATGTGTATTAATGTGGTGGTGACATTAACCACCAGCAGGTGCAGGCATTTTTGCCTCTCCAGTTCAGTAATGCTAATATAAAGAGAGTTTGACTCTCAGTTTCAGTGAAACTCCTGGGACCAGCTCTCCAGCTTCCGTCCATCCATGATCCATAGTTGACACTGCACAACATTGCTTGTGTGCTTTACCTGCCCAGTATCCGTCAGAAACTTTAAACTGAGTATGGCACCTGCATGTGGTAGGCACTCATGCACATATTGAAGATGCTGCAAAATCGTGATCACCTTTAGCAGCAAAGTCGTTGCTGTTGGTACTAAATACTCCTGGAGTTGTCATTTCATGTTGATGACGAATCATCGCATACAAGGTCTGTATTTCATGAGCAAAATGAGCCACCTAGTTACTCTATAGCAGTGTGGGGCGGGTGGAATAAGTGAAGATTGATTTGGTGCACAAGCTGTACCCAGCAAAAGCGCTTCATGAGTTCTCAAGATTAGATGGGGGTGCGGTGGGGGGCATCTCAGTTTCAAGTTCTGGCTCTACTTCAAATAAGAATTTGTTATGTCCCTCAGGCAGTTGTGCCAGACAGCGCTCAGCTCTGGAACTGTTTGGTATCCAAACAATGAAGAGTGTGCAGAGGTCAGGGAAACCTGACAGGAAAAGAGTCTTCTTAAAACTTCCTGCTTAGCCAATAATACAGATTTCCCTTTTGTTATAGCCACAAGAGAAAGGCCGAAGATGTGTTTACAAAGCTTGTCGTCCTTTGGGAGACATTTGTAAATTGTAAACTTTGGAAATCCCAAACCTACCGGTGGAATGTAATCCTATCCGTTAGCTGAAGGTAGTTTGCCTGGGGATAGGTCCTGAGCAACCAGTTAAAGGAGACTGAACAGGAAGCAGCCATTAAGAATTACAATGGGTGTGATGTGGAGTTAATTCAGGGAATGTTTTGTTAGAGGACACCAGGATAGCCAGGAAAGCTGAGTGTTGTGTGGGCTGTGCCTGAGTTCCCTACACACACACCCCCACCCCCCACCCCACCCCCAGCAGCTTGAGGTTCAAACAATAGAGACAGCTAGCAAAGTAGTTCACTGGGTGGAACAGTTAGGGGTTGGCTGGTTTCCCTATGAAATGGTAGCGACCTGTCTTTTGGATCATGCTCACTTTGCTAAGATGGATGGATAGCCTCAATAAATACTGAGAGTCACTTCTCATTTTTGCTCTTTAAAAAATAGTGCTTATGTATGTGTACATGTGTGTGCCTGTATGCGTTTATGTGTACCATGTGTGCAGGGGCCCTTTGGGGCCACAGGAGGGTGTCAGATCTCCTAGAGCTGGAATTCTAGGCAGTTTTAAGCTGCCCAGTGAGTACTGGATCTTCTGGTAGAGCAACAAGCTCACTGAACATCTGGCCCATCTCCTTAACCCCTCCTTCCCTCTCTGTGAATGGATGCTTACTCAGATCACAAGGTGATAAACGTTGAATGCGGATTTCCCTCTGACCGTCAGTGCAGTGTGGCTACATTCTTCTTCTGGAAATGTAGTCATGCAATCAATGGCATCTGTCATATTACTGAATATTTTAAAAAGTCATAAATGTGAACCAACATAAGAAATCACACATAAGAAATTATTTCCCAGTGTTTATGTTAAAATGGTCAAATCTGTCTTACTCTTTTTTGTTTGTTTTTTTGTTTTCAAGTCCACGGAAGATAAGCAGGGATCTATATAGATCATTTATTTATTTAAGTACATTGCAGGTTGTTAACACTCAGCCAAATACTGAGACCTTGGTTTATTTTAATTGGGTTCTATAGAACTTACTGTCTTGAAATATTTATTGTGTTTTGCCTACCAAAAATGTCCACTGTTTGATTTGGAGTAATTTTAGAGGGAACCATAGATAAAAAGATATGGGTATTGTGCTCTAGAATTTCCAAAATCAATATTCAGAAATGTTGCCTCAAAATGTGTTGCCTATCCATTGCGATTAATGCAACTATTAACTTTTAGTATAATGTTATATACAAACTATATAATTATATATAGCTATATAGTATATATAGTTACATGTATACATATAGTTTGTATATATATTGTGTACACACACACATATATAACTAGACAATTAAAGCAGCTTTATGTTATAGTGGAGAGCAGTATTTCTTCAAATGTCTTCTTTGAAGTAACCCATCTACAAACTCCTGACAGCTGGCACTGAAGCCTCAAAACAGGAAGTCTGTTGCTTATTTCCTTGATGTGGATTGTGAGTTTCTAAGGAGATTTGCTGTCCTCCACTTTGCAAACTAACAGTAACACCTAAAATTTGAAAGCAGTTTCTTCTTGAACCTGTATGAGTAACTTCTTCATAGCACCCGATTTCTTACAGCTAACAATGTGTAAGTACATGCATCAGAACCCACACAGTAGTGGCTGGAGGGATGGCTCGGTAGTTAAGAGCATTTGTTGCTCTTTTGGAGGACATGAGTCAGTTCCTAGCAGCCAGATGCTGGCGCACAACCATCTGTAACTCCAGCTCTAGGTGATCCGAAGCTCGCTACCTCCACAGGCACCAAGTATACACATGATGCCCCTACATGCGGGCAAAATATTTACATACGTGAACTAAACTAATGTTTGGCTGTATGCACTGTCACACACCTGTTTAGATTCATCCCACATTTAAATTTTCCCCCAGATTCATCATTTAAGGCAATCAGCAGTGGCTTTGTCAAGCTCACCTCTAACTTCTGCACCCTTACTGTGAAGCTGAGTTACCTTAGGTGACATTAGCAGATATTAACATTTTGAAGAGCACGGTATTACATAAAGAGAAGCAGCTTGGGTGGTTAAATGTTATCCATGAATTGTGTCATACAAGAGTCTTGAAACAGTTTCATTGAGATGTAGCAACATTGCATACTGCCAGGGCTGTTAGGTAATTTTGGCTCAACTGTGTTATGTCCCCATCATGATTTTTTTTTCTTTTTCTGAAAATTAGTAACTGCAGACACAGACACACACACACACATATACATATATATTATATAATTAATGTATCCCTTTAATGAAAACAGGAGCCGTTCATTAACTGACGCGTGGTGACTGACATGCACTCTTCATTAAGGAATATCTTAGTTATAACGGGGACATTTTTGATTCTACTGGACATGTACTGGTCTATTTATAGTGTTTTCTATTTTATTTTACTGTGGACCATTCCTGGCTCATTACAGTTTTATTGCAAATACAGAAGCATCAGATACAAAGAAGCTTTCTGATTTGCAACTCCTTTGAGAGAACTAGTTGAAAGATGTTAATAGAAACAAGGTGTCTCAAAGCAGCTTATGGACAAAGGGTCAAAATAGCAAGCTCAAAGACCTGTTTTGATAGTCTCCCCAAATGTTAAACTATACGTGATCGCAAGCCTTTCACACTATGGGCTTTATACAGCTTATTATAGATTAAGATTGATTACAGTGTTTTGTATAGGTTGTTAAAATTTGGTGTAGAGTTAGAAATAAGTACTATGTTTGAAGGCCATGTAATTCAGAAATAAAGTAGCATGGCCCTGTAAACCAACCAGGCCTTGAAAGTTTAACAGCATCTGGATTGAGCCATGACAGAGAACCCATGCTGTAAAAGGGGACTGTGTGTGCACACAATTTCGTGGAAGAGGTTTTTAAATTCTTAAATGAAAACATAATACAAATAGCATTTTATACATTTCCTCTTACTGTTTATATTACATTCATCTCAAAGAAGTTCCTGTATAGTTCATTTATTTAATACTTCAGACATCCTGGTGAGACAACCATGCTTGAGACAGTGTGCTGAACTAAAATACTTTTTATCCTTGTGCTTGAAGATTCTTTGGATCCCCAAAGGCTCTTTCTGTAATATTTATTAGTTTTCCAGTGTATTCCCCTTTCAAATTTCAGTGTTTAAGTGATAATCAGGTTCTTTAGCAGCCCCATCTCTGCATATTCTTAGGCTGTAAACATTTGAAATCCATGCTTGGAGCATCTTTGGAGTGTATCTAGTGCATCATTGCTGTGGTCACTCACTCTTCTGTGCAGTAGTCCCCAGTATATCAAGACTGTGCATGGTATCCTTTAAATACACGCAGTTATTTTCTGTCAATTAAATTTTTAAAGAAGCCTTAGAATGTTTTTTTTACAGTGAGGATTCTGCACGAGATTTGGAATGTTAAAACTAAGAACATATACTGTTTCCAGGTCAGTAAGTTGCCTCACTAGGATGAGAAGTCTGTCATTGAAATGTTTCTCCATAGTCTGTCATACTGACTTTTACAGCCGTGGTTGTTCTAGGAAACTGTTTTTGCAGAGTCTACTGTCTTCCAGAGAAGGCTCAACTGGTCTCTAGTAATCCTCAGTCTGTGAGCTAAGAGTTGTTGGAATTGTTTTGCCTCGATTGCAGGTTTTTAGAGCTGTATTCACCAACAAGGTCTATGTAAAGACTTAATTAGTTAGGACACTCTGGGGAGACATTTTTGATCTCCAGTCATGCTGGTTACATAGCTCCTTTGCTGAACTTTGATACAGATATGGAAATAGCAGATCCCATTGGACATGATCACAAGGTGTGCCACCAGATAGGGGGTGGAACGGAGGGGTGCCCGGAAGACGCAGGGGTTACTGTGTAGCTTATTTCCACCTACTCATTCTGTTTTGTGTTTTCATTTGTTTGTTTTCCCTTCTAGGTTGTTTGATGTGTGCACAGTGTCACGGACAGACAGAGAAACCAAACTTACCCTAGTGTTTGAGCATGTTGACCAAGACTTGACCACTTACTTGGATAAAGTTCCCGAGCCCGGCGTACCCACAGAAACCATAAAGGTACCAAGAATCATCTAGAATATCTGGCCAGACTTGCCACAGTTTCAGTCTGTTGAACACTAGCATTCTTTCATCGTGAAATTGCCAGAGTTGGTCTTTTTGAAACTTAAAATATAGTTCAAAGTGTCAAGTAAGATGTTCAAAGAGTGGGAACTAATCTAGTCCTCTACTGAGTGGGATCTCCGAAGAAGAGGGTTGTAGTCCAGCTTAATTTTAGGGTCAATTAGAAATGCACATTAAAATTCTTTAACACTCCTTATTTTTATTATCTGGCCCTAATCTTATAAAGTATAGTGCACTTCGTCTTTAAAAGATATAATTTTCATTGTCACTCAAAAGCACATATGTTATAATTATATGCTGATTCTGAGGTATTTACATATTACACAGATATGTATGATCATCTGGCCCTTTCTGCTTTGGTGTTTGCTTTAGTCTAAAGACAGGTTGCACTGTTGGGACTCAGGGACAATTAGGACAAGCCTTTTGCCCTTCATGGTCAGCAAGCTGGGAAGTATATTGACTCGAAACAAATCTTTTCCCTTTAAGTCTAATGGGAAAGCTTTCAATGGCCTTGCCTGTTATACTGCTTCGCTTCATTTTCCAGTTCACCTGTTAACTCCATGCACATCTCCACACAGTAAGAAATGTCTTCTTAACTGATGGCTCGGTGATGTCCCCAGAGATTGATACATTTAGACTGCAACATAATAAATGACAATCCATTCAGGTTTAGGCTAGTGAGAATTCTCTTTTTCTCCCATCTTGCTCTCATTAAAGAATGTGATACATAGTGGCGGTTTGAAATATACACATTTCTTTGTGTGCAGTGACATGAAAGCCCTCTAAGTGTAGACTTCACATCACCCGTTCTTGCTCCTCCATTCAGTACTCTCTTCTTCCGACGTCGTCTGCCATCTCTGAGACTCCGTTACTTTCCTTTATGTACTTAATCCAAAAATTCCACCTTTTCCTTTTGCCTACAAGGGTCCATCCCTGTTTTCTGAGCACAGTGATCACTGGCTTTTTTGTTGTTGTTGTTTTGTTCTGGTTTTTGTTGTTGCTGTTTTTGTTGGAGGTTGATTTTTCAAGACAGGCTCTCTGTGAATCCCCTCAGCTGTCTTAGAACTTGCTCTGTGTACCATACTGGTCTCGAACTCTTAGAGATCTGCTGCTTCTGCCTCCCAAGAACTAGATCATAGTTCTTGATGTGGTCTGACTCCCCACCTCAGTGGCCTTCTTCTCATGGAGCTTCTGTTGGCCATCTCAGGGCCCAGGCAGATGTGCTTGATCCACATCTGGATCCTGGCTCATTTGCCTTTTAGTCATCGTTACACACTGCACTTCCTTGTATTCTCTACCGTTGTGATTATGTATGTATGCATCTATCTATCCATGAGGACCGACTGCTATGTTTCTAACTGAGTGCTGTAATGCTTTAATAAGGTTGTTACCACGGGAGTGTAAAATAGACCTTACACGCTCCTGTGTTTGAACACTCATTCCCTAGCTGGCAGGAACATGTAGTAGGATGGGTCAGCTGGAAGAAATGCATCTTTGGACTTCTGGCCTTATGGGTGATAGCTTAGCCTCTCTTCCTGCCTAAACTCCTTACCTCCTGCTGGGGCAGTGTGAGCAAGCTGCCTGACACTCCCCACGAAGCTGAAGCTGCTTTGTGTCCTTGCCACTTGCTCCCACTACAGTGTCTGACCTTTTAAAATGAACTGCTCCCTCTGAGAACTCCAGAAAAAATAAGCCCTCCCTCCCTCCCTTAATTTGTTCTGTAAGGTATTTTATCACAGTGTGGAGAAAAGTGATGGATATAAAATTATTTTTAAAATCATGAATAATTTTTTAGGAGAATATGCCACCATCAATAGGTAGTTTAGGTTACAGGTATAACTGATAACAAATATTTTTACTAGGCAAATGTATCTTTTTGTCTCGGTGATTGATTTATTTTGAGGAATTTTAACTGCATTGTGGGTTGACGTTTTCAATCATGAAACTGTAGAACAGAAATATTTTGTCATGCAGATGTATTTATGCCAAGTCTGTCCTTGAGCTAGTGAATGTTACTATGTTGAGTAATTTATTGGGAAGACAAAAATGGATTCTTTTCTATAGAATATTCTGTGGAATAAGAGTTTTTTAGAGTATACAGAGACACTATTTGTTCAATGTTTACTGTATTTAGGACGTTTCCATGGTAAACACTTTCCAAACACAAAATGAGCCTACTCTCACTGACTTCTGTGAAAGGAAAGATGAAATGCACAGAGAGAGGACGGCAGGGAGGGAGACAGACACAGAGAGTGCACACAGGCATCTGGCATGGTGGCACACACCTTTAATCCCTGCACTGGGAGGCAGAGGCAGGTGGATCTCTGAGTTCAAAGTCAACCTGTTCTGCAGAGCTAGTTCCAGGATAGCCAGGGTTACAGGGCTGCACAGAGAAACCCTGTCTTGAAAAACAAAACGAGAGAGAGAGAGAGAGAGAGAGAAAGAGAGAGAGAGAGAGAGATCTTACAAAAGCATATATCAAATCATTTTCAGTGATTATTTAATAGGTTGGGGATATTTTCAAGTACCAACAGTTAAGCCTAACTTAAGGTCTTAGGCTTTTTCTGTATGGTACCAAAGTATTCTCTAAAGCAGTCACAGTGTCTAGAAGGGTAATAGATAACAACGGATTGACATTATCTTGCTTGCATTGAAACATGCTATGCTAATAATTAATAATAATCCGGAAGATGTTTTAAGATGAATATAGATGAAAAACAGCAACAACAAAATCAAGAGTACAGCCATGTGAGATGGTGTAGGCCCAGGACTTTGGCCGTTCCCATCTCCCTGTACTGGTCTCCCTGCACTGTTTATCTGTCAGTTTGTCACTTATAGGAATGCGGGGCTTGCATAAAACTAGAATGTTCTGTAATGTCTAGAAGGGGATAGAATCTTTCTGTTCATCATTTAGTTGGTGTTTTTGTTAGAAAACAGCCCACGGAGGAGGTGTAAATGCCTCTCACAGAACAGTTTTTTCGGATATTTGAACAGCATTTGTTTTGAAAAAAATTAAAAATCATGAAGGTTTATGTGGTTGTGCAGGTTGATATTTAGGTCTGTCTGTAAAGGACATCCTGTCATTAATTCACGGTCCTCCTGTCAGGCCTCATAGGCTCTGCCTGAACTGAACATCCTCTCTAAAAAGCTGTAAAAATATAAAATAGTAATAACAACAGTAAGAGACTGTTCTTTCCAGCATTTTTGAAGTAAAAGTTCCTAGGTCAAATTGGTGGTTTGGTGCAATGTTCTGTAGGTCCATCTGTTCTTGTCTCATGGTGACATTTGCATACAAAAGCTTGTGGACCAGTCAACAAACAGCTGAGTGTGGCCTTGTGGTGGGCGTGGCTGGCTTGCTTGCAGCTCTCTAGTTTAGATGGTTATTCTTGAATCTGTTTTGCTGTGGAGTTCAGTTCTGCCTTTCTTTACTTACCGTCTTCATGTTTCCATCTGCCATTAGATGACACAGGGTCACTGGGAGTGTCCAAAAGCTTGTTCACCATATTCCTTAGTTGTGGCAGTAAAAGAAGCCATATGGCAGAGTGCTGAGGACGGACAGACTGCCCCGTGAGACCTTCAAGATGCCTGACTTCTTGCACTAACCACTTCTAGGGCACTTGCCTGCTCATTGGCTTTCTTAGGATCTGGCCAGCATCTCAGCTGACCTATAAACTTGTTGAAAACATACCTGATGTTATTCTTTGGCTATTGGGCCTGTGCAGCCTATTTAATGAAATTGGTAGTATCGTTCCCTGAGAATAAAGTTCAGAAGAAACACAGATGAGTAGCCATTCTTAACAGGACAGGGTTCCTTGAGATCAAAACCATGAGGCCCCACAGAGTCCTGGCATAAATATTATGCCCGTGTATCCCTATGATAAATGAGTTCTATGGAGCTGAGGAGAGCCAAAAAAACAAATTCAGAGTTTATGTCTGTGTGGGTAATTTTCTCACTGGATTAGATTTCTTTTTATCTTCAGTTGAATGTTTCTTGGAGACTCTATTAGTTTGACTGTTTTCAGTAAGAGATAAAATGTACTATTAGGTTTATTTTACAAAACCCAGACTTCAGAGACCAGCACACACTCTTGATAGCACCTGTTTTCTGCCTCTGGGAAATATCTGTTTTCGTGACTAATACATGCTTGCAATAAACATGGCTCTGATGTCAGGATGGAATGCCCGGGGCTGATTCATCCCTCTCTGCTTGACATAATGCAAAGTGACTGGTCTCCAGTGCAGCAAAGAGAGTCTCCCAGATCTTCCCCTTCTGCTCTTAAAGAAACTAAACCCTGGCCCCTCGCAGCTCCTGGTGGTCTTCGCTTTGCCCGAATTACAGCAGGTGATTTGTCCTATCTTTGCAGGACACAGAACAAATTAACATGAAAATATCGCTCCTCGGAAAACAGGGCTGGCTTGAATGCCCTGTCACTGCTGGTCATTAGCCATCTGCCACCAACACTCACACTCTGTTTATCACATTTGAAATTCAGAGCAGATGTTGCATAATAAGGTGATCCCAGAGACAAGGCAAGAAAATCAAAGAACAAGGACTCCACGATCATGATAAAGATTTGGACCGAAAAAATTTTTTTTTCAATTTGATATAGTGGCTAAGATTAATTGACTAGACTATGATTTTTAGCACGAGTGTCTGCACAGTGCTGTCCCCCCTATTTATGAAAGTATTTTTATAGTTAAAATTTGAAGAGAAAGTATATACGTGAAAGATGCCGTACAGGTTGGGACAGTAAATGGCCTTTAATGAGCAAAATCACATTTTATTAATATTCATTCTGGTGTAAGGGATGTCATAGGCCAGTCTTGTCTCTGACACTTTAGGCAGACCCTGACTCGCAGTAGCGTCACTAAGGATAAATCAGTAATTACAGTAGTAATCAAGGCTGGACTTGCTAAGCCACGGTAGCTTTCCAGTTTATTCTTTGTGGATACTCAATACTCTAGGGACCTTACGTCCTTTTCCTTTGGCCGGTGTCCACTTTTAGCCTTTCTCCTTGTGTGACTATTCCCACCAGTGCCACTGCTGACCTGTGTTCTCTTTTAGCATCTGTTGGCTCTGGTTCTTCTGAGTCCTGTCCAGCTTCCTCATAGGTGCCAGCTTTAGGCTTTCTTCCCATCTTGAGTCCCAAGGAACTCACTTTAATTCTACAGTTCTGTATACATGAAAGTGGCATTTGATGGGATTAGCTTATTGTTGTGCTGTATCTAATTTATTAATGCGCCCTTATTATGCCTTATAAAATTATATGAATTATAGTGTATTTATTAGCTGTTGTGTTTCACAAACATTGTGTTTTTTAGAACGGGGACTGTGGAATGGGAATAAACCCAAATGGTCAAGAGCTTGCCTGGCACCACAAAAGAGGCACCCCTGACTTTGATCAGGACTGTGACCTATGCTAAGAAGAATCGGTTTTGAGTATAGCACTGCTGGCACTGTGCCATTGATTAGACCAGGAATGATAACTGGCAGTTGTGAATCTGTACTAAGTGTTCTCTAAGTTCAGGAAGAAGCTGGGGTGAGTGAGCTTTAGCAGTTACAGTGACTATACTCCCAAACCCAGAAGCGCACATCTGAAACATGGAGAAATGAATCCATATGTCTTTCCCCCTCCTCCTGGGAAGTTTCCCTTTGCCGTTCTTTCCATCAGAAATAGCCATAGCATATTTTCTGGTGTCTTTAACCCCAAATGAAAAGGATCAGTAACACGAGAAACTTTTTCAAGGTGAACGTTTTTTTAGATAACCTAGATTTTGAGGATCCTCACAGAAACAAATGTTCATGCAAATGTTCACAGAGTTGGAGCAGCTAAAAATTCATGGGTGGAAAGACAATAGAATTATTCAAATATTAATACTCTGATTAGAAATTGTAACAGCTATTGGGTGGTTTCATTCTCCCTACAAGCAGGAAATACAAGTTTCATAAAAATAAATCCCTTTCTAAAGGTACAATAAGACAGCCTTGAAATAAAGGCTGACTCATTAGGCAAATGGTTAAACAAACAGCAGGTAAATTGGACTCTCTTGAGAGAATGTTTCCTCAAGGCAGGCATCAAGTCTGTTGATAGAGCCCATTAAAAAGTCATAGGCAGTATGTATCCACTGTATTGTCACCGTGGTGACCGCAGAATCTGCAAAGAGGGGAGGTACTCCTGTCTACATTTGCTCAAGTTTTCAAGTTCCTCGGTGATCTCCTTTAAATGTGAGAGCATGCAAGGCTCCCACATGATAGCCTCAGCTCTTTTCTTCTTCAGCGACACCTGCACTTCCAGTTGTGTCATGGAGTTCAGAATGTTCAGGTACTTACTCTCTAGCCTGACCTCTCCCACCAGCTCTGGATGTATAGAACTGACATTGGCAGACCCCTAGCCAGAGGGGCTGGGCAGATGGATTAGTGTGCAGAGTGTTTGCTGCACCAACATGAGGAAGTGGGGTATCATCCTCCATACCCCCACTTTGACTGTGCTCACCCCAAAAAAACAGGTGTGGCGGCATACACTTGATACCCCAGTGTCAAGGAGGCAAGGATTCCTGGGGGTCTGGTTAGCCTACTACAATTGATGAGCAGGTCTGGTGAGAGATCCGGTCTCAAAAAAGGAAAAGTGGATGACACTCGGGAGTGACACCCAGAGTTGCCCTTCAGCTTACACACACAGACACACACACACACACACACCACCAGCAGCAGCCTGCCTTGTACACACAAACCCACCAGGAGTCTTCTCCTCAAGCTAAGCCTTGCTTGAACCTGAGTATCAGTTTTGATGCCTTGCTTTCCTTCACGGGTTTCATTTGGTCCATCAAACAAGATGGCTGGCTCAGCATCCCACTTGGGAGTACAGATATTGTCTTTAAAGCACACATAAATCACACTAGATGACTTCCCTACTGAAAACCTGTCTCCAAGTGACTTCCCATGATCTATAGAATAATGTCAAAAGCCCTGTTTGATCTGGGGCCTCATTTAACTCCTCTCTTGTTCTTGTTCACTATCTTCTTGTCACCTTGGCTGTCTGAGCGTGTGTACTTACTGTCTCTTCCGTTCGGTAAGTTCTCCATCTCCTCATCGATATCCCTGCTGGAACATGAAATCATGTGTTTGCAACTCTACTAAGGGCTTACGTAGAAGCGTGCTGCAGTAACCCCATGATAAGAAGTGAGGAAACTGGGGGCTGGAGAGATGACTCAGTGTATAAGAGCACCCGCTGCTCTTGCAGAGGATCTGAGTTCAAGTCCCAGCATCCATGTCAGGAGGCTCACTTCTGCCTATAATCCAGCAGGAGGCCAGGGATAGGGATCTCTCTCCCTCTTCTGACATCTACTCTCACATTTATAGGGCATACACTTGTAACACATGCGCATGCGCGCGCGCACACACACAAAATTATAAAAATGGGAGTTAAGGTTTTTTTTTTTTTTTAAGTGAAGAAACTGCTTTGTAATGGGTAGATTTTTTTAAAAAAAACCATATAATAGAAAAGCCTGGAGGAGTTCACTTCCCACCGTCTGCTTTGCTCCCTCACACCGGGGGCATTATGGTAGGTGTGATCCCTTGGATTATCAGTATAGCTAAGAATTTGCTTGGTTGGCTTGGATTTTTAAAATTAAAAATTGGTTTCTCTATGTTAACCACTGTATGGGGGAGGATTTGCCTGTCTCTCCTATAAAAAAATAGGAGCTTCAAAGAGATACATTTTTGCAAATTTAATAAATAAATTATCCTATATGTCATTCATTTCTATATAATTTTACCCCCAAAGTCCAGGTACCTCTCTGTATTAGGTAGCTGGAACGCTGCTCTGTTAAACAGTTGCCAACACCTTTCTGTGTTTTCGCCGCCGAATTTTTGGTTAGTGACGGGCGTCCAGAGCACACACCCTCCCCTTGTCTAAGAGAGTCCTTTATTCCTCATTTCTGAACAGGATAGGAAGGAATAACCCTTTGTTTTTTCAGTTAAGAAAATAACTATTGGTTCTGGTAAATATATGTTGAATGAATACGTTCTTTCCCAGAGATTTATGAAAGAACACTTCTGTGAGAGTTAGGGGATCAGTCTCTAGCACACAGCTACTGGCACCACGCCCTTCTCTGCCTGTGCCTCAGCCTTGGAGCAAAGATCTCCCCAGAGATTGGTTCATGGATAAGTCCCTCTGATGAGAACAGATCGATTGAATCTGAACTTCTTACTTAAATCAGGGACTCTGTGCTAAGCACCTGTCCACTGTGACATTCAAATTCTTCAGGAGTAGAAAAGAATCCCTTGAATGTTAGAAATAATCATACAGAACTCTTCAGCTTTTAGAAACCCCGGCAACTGCTGTAGCCTACTGCAGTTAGCTTGATTTGTGTGCATGATGCCCAACAGATTTTGCAAAAAGGAGTCACTTGATACCTAATAATCCAGAGTTGGTGAGTGCTTGGGGAAAGAGTGGGGTCTGTTTCCCCAGCTGCCCATTACTGTGCTATTTCTCCAGTGTGGCCTGTGAATCACCTGAACCTCAACACCTGGTAGGCTCTCATGTAAAATGATAACCTTGCCCTAACTGACCTGCCCTTCCCAAATGCAAGTACCCAGGAGAGGACACTGCAGTGTGTCACAAGACCCAGCTGAGAATGGGAAGCATTTCCATTTTGTTCTGTGACGACTCTAACCATTTGCTTGGCCTAGAAGCAAGAACTCCCTATTGATTGCAAAGCTCTTCTGGTTACATGATGGCCTATCTTTGTGATTCTAAAGCTCAGGAGTTGGAGGCAGGAATGTGAACTCAAGACCAGCGTAGGCTGCTTAGTGAGACCTGATCAGAAAGAAACAGTAAAACGGAAGGATTTGAGGTGACGGCTGCAGGGCTTCTAACTGAAGTTCCCTGTGTGCTGGAAGCTGGTTTAGAAGCCCTAGTTGTGAGAAATCAATTAACTCATTAGTAGGAGATACAAATTAAAGGGTGCTGAGAAGAATGAACCTCCAAACAAAAGTTTCTTTTCTTTCCCTATATTTTATTTTTGAGACAGGGTCTCTGCATAGCCCAGGCTGTCCTGGTACTCATTGTATAGGCCAGGCTGACCTTGAACTCCCAGAGAATTCAACCTCTGCCTCACAAGTGTCAGAAGTAAAGGTGTGTGCTGCCATGCCTAGCCCCTGACTACAGATTCTTAATCCACTAAGGAGTCTACCCTTTCAAAATAGGCATTCATGATAGATACATCATGACATGACCTTTGAAAAAATACCTTTTGTCTCATGCATACTAATGTTTTCACAGTTCTATGGTCTTGAATTAGGAAGCCATTACCAGACTTGCAAGTTGGTCAGAATTTTTGGTCCCCCCCTCCCCCGGTATTGTAAGGAACCAAACCTGTATGAAATGTTAAGTGAGCCATTGTCACAAGTTTTAATGAAGCCATCAGATCAGTATGGGCAGCTTCAGTGAGTGCATTTGAACCTGGTGTCTTAGTAAGTGACATCGGGGCAGTGTTGGCGAACGCCTTTAATCCCAGCACTTGGGAGGCAGTGGCAGGTGGATTGGATTTCTGAGTTAGAGGCCAGCCTGGTCTACAGAGTGAGTTCCAGGACAACCAGGGCTACACAGAGAAACCCTGCCTCGAAAAGCCGTCATAATAATAATAATAATAATTAATAATAATAATAAGGAGGAGGAGGAGGAGGAGAGGAGAGGAGAGGAAAAGAAACCATAAGTGCCCAGACTCTGGTTGTCTCCATTTTGATTGAAGGCTTCTAACAAATGTCACTCAGTAACCTTACTGATTTCATCTTCACCATTGTTCACATCTGTCCCTGGTGATATTAATTTTCTTCCTTTTTTGAACAAAAAGAAAAGTGTTTTTGTATTGCTTTTCTTTTTGTTTTTTAATCCTTCTCCTGAAGTATAGTCACATTGCTTTCAGATTAGAAAGCTAAAATAGAAGGTATGGGGGATCGCAGAGCTGAAGAGGTTTTGCTGTGAATTACATTTGGGAATGTCAACATTTAAGGTCAAGTCTGTGCCTCGTACACTATAGATTGGTCTGAAAACAGTTACCCTCAGTGTAAGGTACTCTGAATATGGTTAGTGTGAAATGAACACTCTGAGCATGTCTTGCTGACTTTCTCATCACTCTAATATTTTACATATCAGTATTGAAACTTTGAACTGGAAAATTCCTTATCACGGACCCCCCAGTGTTTGTAGAAATGAAAGCCATATAAAAGTTGTAGAAGTGGGCCTTGTTTGCTTTTCGCTCTTACCCTTTACCAAAACATCTTCCTGGTCAGGAAGGTAAAGAACAAAGAGACCAGAGACATGTTGGTAATGCAGAAGAAAAATGAGTTGATTGGGTCCCCTTAAAAAGGCGATAGACTAGCAGTAACCCTTCTCTCAAAGGTGCTTTGTAAAAAGCCCCTCATTATGTGGGGTCATAAGTGCAGGAAACATTGTTATCAATAACTCTTATTCTCACCATTAAAATTATTACGTGGATCACAGCACTTTGTCTTCAGAATCCCAAGCCTTTTCATATGTATTTCAGCTAGATACTAAAGGCTGACTGGGTTATGTCTGTACTACACAGCTATGTGAATCCAAGTAAATAATGCACAGGGATGTAAGTAGCAGTTTTGTTTTTGATTGTATCTGTTGTGAATGATGCCACTGTACGAACAGTCTAGGACAGGCACTGCTCATCCAGGCTGTAAGATCTTAATTAAAAACCTTCAGAACCTGAAAGGAAGTAAATACAAATTACATCAGCATGAATTAAAACATGGTCACATTTTGGTGTCCTCCTGGGAGTGGGGACGTGTCACACCCTAAAAGAAGTGCTTCGTCCATCGCTTTCGACACGAGGGTTTCACAGAACTTCTTGTGTAATTTATCGCCTGGTCCCATAATTAACATATGGTTTGTGTTATTGATTTCTTGGGTTTCAAAGTGAAATAAATTGAGCTTTCTTCCACATTTAGGATATACAGGTCTTTTTTTAAAAAGGAACTCTAAACAAAGACGCACATTATTTGTAAGTTAGGGAACAGCTGCCAGAAAACAGAAAATTAGGAGTGAGTGCTGGGTGGAAAAATGGAGACACTGTTCAGAGGTAGCCCTGTAAAGCAGGAAAGCTCCTTAGAAAATAGACAGTGGAGTTTGCTTGTAAAGTTTGCTAGAAACACCTCCCTTACCAGCTTCTAGTACTGCTTAGGAGGCTGAAGGCAACGCTTTCAGCTTTGTGTTTGAAGCAAGTACCTTCATGATGGTTTGGAGAAATTCACTTACTTCTAGTTTGGACAGATGAGTGAATATTATTGGATCACAATTCATTTTTTTAACGTACAAGAACATTTTAGCAAATATCAGATTTTGGCGTAGAGGTTGCTGAGTGTAAAGAATATATCACAAATGCCAGGTATAGTGACTCATGCCTTTAGTCCCAGCAATTGGGAGGCAGAGACAGGTGGATCTCTGAGTTCAAGGCCAACCTGATCTATAGAGTGGGCTCTAGGACAGCCAGAGCTGCATTGTGAGACCATGTCTTGAGAAAACAAAGCAACATACTTACTTACATACATACATAATATATATATGTATATGTATATTTCAGAAATTTGAAAAATATTAAATTTATAGCATACATGTAAACTTAAAGAGCAGTTATTTACACAAAGTATAGTAAAAGTTTAATATCCTTAATGTAAAAAAGGCTTTTACAAACTAATAAAAAATACTAACCAATTTAGGTATGAATGAGGAGCATAAGCATTCATCAAGACCCACATATTGACAGAATAGCAGCAGGACTTGGAGTGGTGAAGGTCAGAATGTACGTTAAGGGATGCTTATGTAAATTACAAAACTTCAAAACCACGGAACTATCACCACGGAAGGGTTTCTTCTCATAGAACCCCACTTTCGAGGGACAATTATCTAAAGAAAGAACAAGATACAAATTGTGTAGGTAGCATATTCTCAATTTGAAAATACATTTCTAATGCTTATGTTTTAAAAACTAGAAAGACGTCTATCAAAATACCAGTAATGCGTATCTCTGTGGATATTTAGCAGTGCTGTTTTTTATTGCAGAGTAGATGTTCTCACATGCCAGTCCCTTTTTTTTTTTTGGACTTAGTAACACCCCATCACTTCCTCTTTTAGGTAGCACACAAGGATACGCCTTCTAAAACAAGGACTATGTGTACATTGAAGTACCAGGTGCATGGCATGGATGGCGAACCTGATAAAATAGCAGAATTGAAAACCTCAGTAGTATTAAACCTTCTGATAAGACCTCCTTGTATGGCTATCTTTTTTAATCTTATTGCCATTGTACCTCCCATTAGTAAAATCAGTCTGTGGAGGAATTTGACTGAATTGTAATCAGAAGCAACCACTAGGCATTAGTAAACCTAAATGCGTGCTTCTAAACAGAATAAAGTCATAACCTTATTTATCACAGTTCAGACTCATGTATAGTTCTTCAATGGGCTCAGTTCTAACTTGAAGTCAGCTTTGAGAGTTCCTGTTAACATGAGCTCATAGTGAGTCTATTACATATTTGAGTGAAGATGTTTTAAAGAGAGATATTTGTGCCGGGCAGTGGTGGCGCACACCTTTACTCCCAGCACTCGGGAGGCAGAGGCAGGTGGATTTCTGAGTTCGAGGCCAGCCTGGACAGCCAGGGCTACACAGAGAAACCCTGTCTCAAAAAAGCTGGGGGGGGGGGAGATAGATATTGATTTGTAATTCTGCACCTGCTTAAAACCAGTTAGTGCTACCCACAGTCCCAAGTATGCCCAGACAGTGACATAACTATTACAGTCCTACCGTGTATCCAAAAGCAGCCTACTCTAATTCTCAGTTATAGGTAAAGTCATGCCAATGACATAAATTTGCATTATTTTTAAAGTGTTGGTGGGGGGGGTGTTTGTTTTAAGGGAAGAGTTTTATTCGAAAGCCTATTGTCATTTCCCATTATGGTTTCTTGAATTGAGAATTGAGAACTTCCAGGCATGTGTTACTTACAGAATTATCAATACCATAGCTTTGTACTCTCTGAATTCTATTTAGAATATTGCCCCTACCCAGCAATTATCCTAAACCAAGCATGCATAGCCTTTCAGCTCCTCAGCCATCAAGGTGGTGTGCTTAGGGTGCACACAATACCTGATAGTCAATTATCTGCTGAAGGGAAAGCCCATTCTATGGGCAGAAATTAATGAGCATCCTTCCCTTGGTCAGTTCCCGGCTTCTGGGAACTGGTGAGCCTTTTGCCAGGGGAAATGGATTTGTTGCCTTTGTTTGACTTGCCCTGGGAAGGTCTTGACAAAGATCTCTATTCTTCTTGTTCTGGTAAGAGGTCTGATGAAGCATCAAGTAAAACTGTCAACTCTGGAAAAGTACCATGTCCAGCAGCTCATGAATCACCTTTGCAAATGACGTTCATGGTTCCCTATCACTCACACAAATTGAATTTATGAGTAATTACCTCATCTTTGACAAGCCATGTGACTTCTTGATTTCTGCAGTGTGGCATTGAGCTGAGAGAAAGCTGTTTTATAGTAAGTAGACAGGTCCTATTTTGATGAAAAACAGTAACACTTCTGAAAAGTATCTGAAATTCCACATAGAGAATTGTTTTACTGCTACTGGCATTTTTAAATTAGATTCTTACAATTTGGGAAAGTTTCGATAGTCAGGAATATAAACGCAAGTAAACTCATAAATGCAAGTAGTATTTTTACTAGTGAGACAAAATATTGGAAGCATCCATTTGGGGAAGCCTTCATTGGGCCACACAGAGGAATCCCATCCTTCACATGGCTCCAGGGAACTGACCTCTGGAAGTGTGGACCTCATGCTCACCTGCCCTCACAGTGGGCCTTGTAGCAACTGGAACCAATTACAGAGCCAGTACAGAGGCCACAGGCATCACACTGCAAACCAGGAGACATTCAAGATACCACTAGCACATGTCTTTACTAATGGTTACAGGGTATCATGGGGTTGTGGCTGAAGGGAATGAATGAATGAATGAATGAATGAATGCTTACGACATAAGGGTAAGACTGAAGCTGAGTGGGTTTTCTGTTATTTCATGTTTCCATATTGTTGTTGAGTAAAAAGTCTGAGTATGATTTGGGTTGGAAAGTTTGCATTTTCCTGAAAGCCTTATTTCTTTGTTATAGGAAAGCAGGGAATCCTTAAAGACTATATGTATTGGCAGTGAGCATTTTAAAAGGCTCCGCTTGCATTATTTAGTGCATTTTAGAAATGAGTTTGTTTAAGAGATTAATGATTCCATTTCCTCCTCCTCTCCCTTTGTGGGTTTTTCCCCCTCCCTCCAACCCTGTGCTTTCTTTCTGAGTTCCGAATGTTTTTGGGTTTTTTTGTTTTCTTTTGTTTTG
The DNA here is from genome assembly GCA_019843965.1 of Rhynchomys soricoides. Taxonomy (NCBI): domain Eukaryota; kingdom Metazoa; phylum Chordata; class Mammalia; order Rodentia; family Muridae; genus Rhynchomys; species Rhynchomys soricoides. The sequence continues at coordinate 433,112 of JADRCH010000275.1, read as the reverse complement.
TTTTTTTGGTTTTTCGAAACAGGGTTTCTCTGTACAGCCCTGGCTGTCCTGGAACTTACTCTGTAGACCAGGCTGGCCTCGAACTCAGGAATCCGCCTGCTTCTGCCTCCCAAGTGCTGGGATTAAAGGCGTGCGCCACCACTGCCTGGCTCTGAGTTACAAATGCTTTAAGTGTTCTCAACACAGTACATATCTCACACAAGTTTCACTTACAAACAGCCCTCCATTGCAGTTATTCCGGGTGCCTTTATCCAGCAGACTCCATTCTGCCAGGGGTGTTGTGCATCTTGGCTGGGTGACTTGGAGAACATAGTTTCCATTCGTTGGTGGAAAGATGACTACCTGTCCCTGGAACGAACTCTCTGTGGCCAAAGAATGACCACCCCAAGGCCATCACTCAAACACCGCTTGAAAAAGTCCCCTTGGAACTGGAGACACATCTTTCTCCCAAGAGTCCCTGGCAACTCTAGCTTGCTACATGCTCTGCCGCCTCCTCCCTCCAGACCCTTTAGTCTTCACACACACCTGCCCACCGAGAGATTCCAGGTTGCCATGGGTCCCATAAGCTCTGAAACACATTCTTGTCAACTTTTACGCTTTAAAGCCTTGAATGGGAGAAAACATGAGTTAAACATATTACCTACCTCGGAGCCCCGGAATTCCCCATCAAGTCTTGCTAAGCCACAAAATGGAGGCTCTTTTAAATGCCATTAGATTTGCCTAAATGTGGTAGAGAGGTCCTGCCAGAGTGATTTTTTTCCCCCCATTAGGCTTTCCCATCTTTCATTCTTAGGTCTGACTTACAGATTGTACCTAGGCTCATAATTAGGTAACTTGTCTGCCTAGTGCCCTTAATAAACAAAACAAAACAAAAAACACTATATAACCCAGGCTGGCTTGGAAGCTGTTGCGTCCATTGGACTGACTTGGAACACACAGAGATTCCCCCTGCCTCTGTCACCTAAATGCTTAGACTAAAGGTGTGGGCCACCCAAAGTGGTTTTTGTGCCAACTTTTTTTAAATGTGCATTTATACAATCATATGTGCTAAGATCAGCCAGGCCTGATCCATAGCAGAGCCAGTGTTGAAAGTGATGACAAGCCAAGGCTGATTCTTGATTCTGTGAAGAGGGGAAAGTATGTCTTGCCAAAGTTGAGGCATATTCCCCAACCCTGCAAACTCTGTGGCAGGCAGTTAATGAGCTTGAACTGAAGATCTTTTGTGTGTCTGTGCTTGCGTGTGCACTTGTACGTGGGAGAAAGGGTGAAAGAGATATCCATGCATAGAATTCTAAACCAGCACTGTGGCTGTTAGCTGGAGGCCAGAGATATGGCAGCTCCCAAGCCCTTCTGGAAGCAGCCTATTAACAGGAGGCTTCCTTGGAGACTAGTCTCGAATGGCCCCATCTTGCCAAAGTGACAGTCCCTCCAAACTTACACCTTAGGAGTCCTTATGTGAGTGTGCTTTGTGCATTTGAATTACTTTGGAAATTGGAGCCTTGCAATGTACCACTCAGGAAAATAAATGGTCATATTAACTCCTAGCAAATGCCACCTCTTCGGTTTGAATTGGTTCAGAAAGCATTTTCTTCCTGGTTTGTACCCACCACATTGTTCGGGTTCCTCTCATCACTGACCAGCTGGCTTGTTGGTGAATAGAGTTGTAGGCCCCTCGCCATGTTTCATGTGAGGTCTTGGCTGGGTGGCAAACAGGCAGCCTGTAGCCAGTGTCAGCAATTCAGGGGGAATTGGCACAGCAGTGTCCCCATTAATTTCTGTTTGTCACATGCTGTCATGCAAGTTACACCAGAGAGGAAATGACCGTTAAAAAAGAAAAAGGTACCCTTGTGGCACTGGGTCCCCTCCAGACGTCCCCGAGGTTAAACAAGTAGATACAATTAGTTCTACACAGACAGCTGCAGGGAAGGGAAAGCCTAGACCAGGCCCCACCGCAATGTGTCTGTCCTGTTAGCATGGAGTGTCAGCTGTCAACAACTGCCATGTTTTAACCCTTCAAAGGAACCAGTAAATTAAGGGGAGCTATTATCCCACGCTCTGTTGATCATTATTGATCATAATGCCTTGGAACATTACCACAGTGCTGCCTCCTCATTGGCAGGCTTTGTCTTTGGGGGCGGTTTTTATGGTTTTTTTTTTTTTTGCTGGGAGCAGAGAAAAGTGGAGAGGCACAGAGTGAGGGAAACAGGCTCTTTAATTGTAGTAATTTACTGCCACATGGAAAAGGGACTCAGCAGTAAACTCTTCTGTAGTTCAAGCCGGAGTTGTTAAAACTGGTGGGCTCCAGGTAGCTTCCATCTCCACAAAGATTTGTCTTGCTGTCTGTCAGTCCGTCTTCACCAGGACCTATGGTGGCCCTTACAAAGCACAGAAGAGAGTGGTGGGAAATAACCAGGTTCTGAAGAGAAAAGCTGTTGACAATGAGAGACGATGCCCCCCCCCCACACACACACCCGTAGGATAAATAGAAGCTTCTAGGAAATGTTACTGTGTTTTCTACAGATTGAAATGATTAAGCTGCTGTGACCAACCTCTCTGTAAGCATGTAGCTGTGCTTGGTGAGGATCAGTCTGAGGAAGTCTGACTCCTGGCACAGAGGGACACATGAATGAGATGTGTGAAATTGTTGAAACATACTCATTAGAATTAACCATTACAACTTTCAAAGGAGAAGGGCTAAGAATGGTTTCTTGCCATAGTTTAACCCCATGAAGAGATGGCTTCGTAATTGTGAATTTAGAACTTTTTCTTCAGAAACGATCCCATTTGTTTGGGAGCATGCAAATGGGAGAAGCTCTTGAAAGAAAGAAAGAAAGAAAGAAAGAAAGAAAGAAAGAAAGAAAGAAAGAAAGGGGGAGGGAGGGAGGGAGGGAAAGGAAAGGAAAAGAAAGGAAAAGAAAGGAAAAGAAAAGAAATAGGATGTTTATTTGAATGATTGCCTTACAGGGTGAAACACTCTGAAGGGGTTACTATACTTGAATTTCATTGTGTTTTTAATGCTTATTGCAGATGACTTGACACCATTTAAAATAATTTTAAGGGGCCAGCAAAATGGCTAAATGTGGGTTAAAACACTTGCCAAACAAGCCAATGGCCTAATCAAAACCATTTTGTTGTTTAAAAATGAACAACAACAAAAACCCAGATTTCTAATCTTACCACTTCAACCCCAAAATGGGGTGGGGGTAAGGGGTAGGAGGTAAGGACAAGAGAATTCCCTCTGGAAGACTGGCCAACCTGGGGTGTACAGGTCAGCAGAAATTAAACACCCTGCGTCAACCTAGTGGAGGAAGAAAGTGGACTCCCCAATGCTGTCCTCTGACCTCAACACACACCTCCATGGCATGTGTGTCCAGCATATGCACGTGCACACACTAGAAACAATTTCATTCAATTCTTTATAAAAATACTGCTATGATCACCAACCAACGAGAGCTGGGGGGGGGGGCTGTGCTGTCAGATGAGTGTCAAGGCTGGTCTCATCCTGTGTTCTGATCTAGTCTGAGACCTTCATCTTATAGGCTAGAAAACAATAATCTGGGGGTAGGTGGGTAAGGAACTCAAGGCCATATGTACATCTCCACAGCTGAGTCCGTAGATCCCAGTGATGGCCAATCCATGCAACCACAGACTGACAGTAGGACATAGGGAGGACCCACAGACCTGGAGACAGACAGCTTTCCTCAGTAAACAGTGGCTTCTCCTGTGATGTCAGGATGTGCGTTTGCAGTAGTGGTTCTACTTGGCTCTGTGGCATAAGAGTCACTGGTTTCAGAAACAGATCATACTGTCTAATTTTATCTAATAACATATAATTTTGACATTAAATATTAGGCTTAATGTTAACATCAGTGTATGGATTTGGAGAACCTTGGTGTGTATTTAAAATCCTTTAAACATTAGGCCACAAAGAAAAAAATCATTAAATGCACTTACATTTGAGCCTATATAGATATATGCTCTGTCCCTAATTAAGAGGTCTCCTTGTCCCATAGATGGAGAGACTGCATGCAGTTTTTCTATTACTTGTGTTGTTAAGCTAAACTCTGATTTTAGGAAGATAAGCAGTAATTGGCTCTGAAGTCTCTGAGCATATCTATAGTAAAGCCTGACGTTTGACATAGTAATAAAAAAAAGTCAGATTTTTTATTAATCAGATTTTAAGAAGCGAATTCATATACCATCAAATGGATTCTTATTTCAATTAAATATGATAACAGATACAAAATAAATTTGCAATACTTTCTTGCTGTTTAAATAGGATGCTTTTCTCAGAACTCTTGCTTAGGCCTGCTATTAAGATCTGTCTAAAACTGTCTAGCTGCCGAGGAAGCCCTTACCTGCAGACTGTGGACTGTACAGGAACCAGATGTTTAGAAAGTGTCACAGGAGAGACAATACTCACTGAGGAGCAAGGATGAGCCACTTAGACAAAGCACCCTGGCGTGGACTTCATGGAAGGCACTCAGATCATTACTAACAACTGTGGTGTTTAGAGTAATAACATCAATCACAGTGAAGTACTCCGGTCATCATGTGTCCATATGCAACTCCATAAAAGTTCTCCTGGTTTTGGCATTAATTAATAGTGACTGCATTTCACAGAACGGCTTATTTCATTGAAAACACTTGTGTTCAAACATGTCCGCTCAGGACTCCTTTCTAGCATTCATTAAGTGTATAATTGCTGAGTTCTCATGGGAAACGGTGGTTTCTCGTTTTAAGTCCCGAAGTTTCGACGGGATTTGATGTAGCGTTTCATTTCGCTTCAAGTTCTAATGACTCACTGCATTCTTTCCCCCAGAACTTACCCTCTGTTTACCCTCAGAGCTTGCTCTCGTGTAGACACAAGCCTCTCGAATCAATAAGCATGACTGTATTTATGAACAGCGGAATGCTTCAGCCTCTCTAATGCCACCGGAAGACATTACTACAACTTGTCTGCAAGTAGATGTAAAATTAATGTTTCCTGTACATTTATATCTGGATTGGGCTTTCTAAGTTCTGCAGGAATCTTCTTGCTTGCACAGGCTCGGATATTCTTCTGCAGATGGGGTGTAGTACACTGTTAGCTTTACAGATGGCGGCATCTCATATTAATCACTAACTAATGACTTGCCCAAGTTCACACAAGTTAAGAGCCAGGTGGTAAACTTGACTCTTGCCCAATCTCTTAGACTGTTTTCATCTCAGCCCCTATGATAGATTAAATATAATTTATATTTTTGTCAATGCTCTTTAATGAGTAAGCCCCGTTTACATAAATGTTTTACATTTCCATACCCTCTGGGCCATTAGAGTAATTTTATTTTTATTATTGCAATTATTATGTCTCTAAGTGAGAAATCAAACGAAGATAGATGCAGTAAATTTTATTGTTGTTAATACCTATGTATTGGTGACAGGATTCTTCAACAAAGGCTGTTCCTTAGCTGGTGGCTGGCTGTTTCTTTATATAGTCTCTTTTCTTAGTATCTCTAAAGTTATATCTAGAGTTAGGGCAAGCATTTTATTATTTCCACAGATCTGAGTAATAACTACTCGGGAATACACACAGCGCTTTAGTTGATGTTCTTCAGAAAAGGCTTCTTGTTCTAAGTGATGTCACTCACTCCCATGAGACCTGTGTCGGGGATGCCAAGGAGGCCAAAGGTTCCAAGTACAGATGGCCTCAAGAGGATGAGAGTCACTCACACACACCTTTTTCTTTTAATTTTTATTTATTCATTTACATCCCAAACTCTGCCTGCCCCCCTTTCCAGAGGCCCTCCCTCTATCCCCTGTCCTCCTCTTCTCTGAGAGGGTGGGGGTCTCCGTGGGTATCCTCCCAGTCTGGTCCATCAAATCTGCCAGATTAGGCACTTCCTCTCCCACTGAGGCCAGACAAGGCAGCCCTGTTGGGGAATGGATTCCACAGTCAGGCTACAGCTTTAGGGAGAGCCTTCACTCAAGTTGTTGGGGGGCCCAGTCTCCACATGGAGACTGATCTGCGTGTCTGCTACTTATGTGCCCGGGGTGCCTTGTTCCAGCCCGTGTGTGTTCTTTGGTTGGGTGGCTCAGTCTCTGAGAGCTCCCAGAGGTCCAGGTTAGTTGACTCTGTTGGCCCTTCTATGGGGTTTGCTTCCCCTTCAGGGCCTTCAGTCCTTCCCCCAGCTCATCCATAAGTGTCTCTGACTACAGTGTTTGGCTGTCTCACACACATTTTTAAAACAATGTACCAGGCCTGGTTCGTTACTCCTGAGAGAGCCTTGCATGCAGCTATCCTCACTTTACCATCTGTGAGATTCCCTAAACACAGCACAGTCCCAGCTCAAGCTGGACAAGTTGACAAGGTTTATCTGTAGGGACCAAAATGTTAGAAAGCTAAACAAAACTCTGGCGGTCATTGTCAGCATCCCCTGGAAGGCATTTCTTAAGGCTTGAAAGCATACTCTAGCACAAATCAGTGAAATTAGAAAATGTCCCTACCAGGGGACAACTTGAGATTTGTATATTTCTGCCTCATCACATAACATTTATGGAAGCCAATCCTGAAGTGATTGGTAAACTTCTAGAAGTCCTACAGTTATCTGTAATGTTAGTTCTAAAATCGTCATCTGTTCTAGACCTCAGACATTCTGTAAACCATAAAAGACAGTTTTGTTCCCGTTTCTGAAGGATTGTTTTCAACAGTAAAGATCTGTCCTTAGTGTGATTTGTTACTGGCTTGAATGAACTGCTATACTTACTTGCCCATTCCTCTAAAAGCAGTGTTAATTTTGACCATACTTTTGGTAACCTAGATTAGAATCAATAATTTTGTGGGGGTGAGGGGACGTGGCAGGGTGAGTGCCCACATGTCCTAGAGCTTCATTCTTTTTTAAGCTGTCTTCAGGCATAGCAGAAGAGGGCATCGGATCCCATTACAGTTGGTTGTGAGCCACCATGTGGTTGCTGGGAATTGAACTCGGGACCTCTGGAAGAGCAGTCAGTGCTCTTAACCGCTGAGCCATCTCTCCAGCCCCTGGAGCTTCATTTTTAACATTGTATTCTGTTTCACAAGGGCCACATTCTTTTTTGTTTGTTTGTTTTGGTTTTGTTTTTGGTTTGGTTGTTTTTGGTTTGGTTGGTTGGTTTTGGTTTTTCGAGACAGGGTTTCTCTATGTAGCCCTGGCTGTCCTTGGAACTCACTCTGTAGACCAGGCTGGCCTCGAACTCAGAAATCCGCCTGCCTCTGCCTCCCGAGTGCTGGGATTATTCTCTCTGTTACTTTTTCCCCATGAGGAGTTGCTTTCCTTCTCATACTGTACTTAATCAATGTGTGTATTCCATGTAATTATTTCCCTGGCTGTTTCTAGCCAATCATTTGTGCATTTCCAGGTGAAGATGCACATCAAATCAGCATGCAGTTTTTATTGAACTGCATTTGCTAACCATCTTCCTCATGTGGCACACCATTGCAGCATGGCACTAGGGAGGATTGAAGATAAGGGAAGCCCTCTGTCTGTCCATACAAATCACAGAACCGAGTCTAGAATACTTGAGCAAGAAAAGCTACTCATTAAGGCAGAGCAGATGCCATGGCAAGTGTTGCGAAGAAGTAGACATTCCCTGTGAAACACATGATGGAATGACAGAGGGGCCGGAAGGACCAAAGTGCAGGTGACCCCATGGGAGCAGACCCTGCAGAATTTCAGGGTTGGCTTCGGACACTGGCTTTTATTTTACTTTCTCCGTTGATCTTTAGTTACAGAATCACCTTGTAACTTTTGTCTTGGGAGACCAGAATTCCATAGGTCTGGGAGAGGAATGGTTGGTGGGATTGTCATACGTACAGGACAGCCTTCAGTAGGTTTTCAGGAAGCAACTTGTCAACCAGATTATAGTAACCATAATACCGTTTGATACTCCCATAATCCAAAGACCCAGAAGGCAGTGTCTGCATATTTCATTTATCTGTTTGATGTGGTGAAAGTCCCTGGCAACATAACACCTGTTTACTCGCCTGAGCAAGTCCTTTCGGCCGCCTGAGCTTCAGTTTCCTTATCTGTAGAACAGCTTCCAAGGTGCGCAAGTCAGAGAGAGGCACTGTTTTGTGCATAATCCACTGTCCTAGTGACAGAAGGCAGCATGTATTGTGTAGTTATTCCCAGTGTTTCAGATGTGAAGCCCTTGAGAGGTGCAGTGCTACCCTAGCAGTCTCTCTCGTGATGCCTCTAAAGTGAGATCAAGGAGATTTTGCAAATAGGCCTTTATGGCTCGCCAGCGTTACTTCATCTGTTTGGTGTCCACAAAACCTGTTTTCCTCCTGGTTTGGCTCTTTGTTCTCTCACTTTCTCACTGATAATATGTGAGTTGTCTAAGTTGCTATTAAAAGTCTTCAGACCCTCTGAAAGGTCAATCCTATAAAGTTTTATTATAAAGTGTCTAAATATAGAACACACGATATGCCATCGTAAGTGAAGGGAGTTCATGTTAAGAATTTTCCATTGCACACTGGAACACTTCAAAAGTAAAAGCCCCGGGAATGACATGGTCTATTTAACATCTGTGCACTTTCCCTCAAATTTTAGTCATTGTGTTTTCTAGGTGGCACCAGACCAAACTGAAATGCTCATTCTAAAATCGGATGTTTTTAAAATGCAGCAGCTTGTATTGACATGTTTTAATGGGAACCATGTAAAGCCTGTTGGAGATTTACATCTAGTTTGTTCTGTAAGTCCTTCTGCAGAGTGTTGGTACTGCCTATGCCAGACCATGAGCTTATATTGCATGAGCCCACCTTATATGGAGATAGTATGAAACTGAGAAAGAGAAAATAGAGCACACAGAAAGATGGGTACCACATAAACCAGACCACAGAGACACCGTATGAGTGCTGTAAGTGACAAGTGCTGCAGGAACAGAGACTGGGAAACAGCACCAACTTTGTGAAGGTAGCATCAGCGTCAAAGGACTTTGAAGATTGTAATTTGAGACATGAGTGGCTAGGACTTAGAAGCCATGGTCAAGTTTTGCTTGTTTCCTCTTAGGGGAAGATAGCACTAGCCTGGGCTCATCCAGAGAGATGAAGAAGATGCATGGTTGTGGAGGTGCTGAGAGGTGACTGGCAGGTGCTGGAGTTGTCAGGGTAGAATTTTAAGCCGATTAGTCAGGTAGCAATGAGCTCACTTAAGACATTACAATACATTTGCTGGAGAGACTGGTCCATTTGATGGGGAATGGGTGGAAGGAGGTAGGATGAATGTGTCTTTGTCGAACAAATGGAGAAATGAGAATTATAAAGAAGTACTTGACCGGATCTGGTTAGTTATTGCTTGCCTAGAGGAAAGACAAATGTAGGAAATTAGAGATAAGAATTGCTTGTTTAAGGAAGAGAGGATGGTTTAGTCTTGTTGAATTAAGCCTAAAATGGGAAATTATGTGTGAGGATACTTTATGGCTGAGCTCTGAGAACCTTTTGGGGAACCGGACTCTAGGAAAGAACCCACATCCTGGAAAAGGGAAATGTTATTTTTTTACAAGATAGGCCATGGATAGACCTATAAAATAACCTAGTAAAGTTGGTCTTGGGTTGTAAAGAGGTTATTACTGTGGAAAAATAATAAACTGGGCTGGGGGAGGTTACAGCTCAGTAGCAGAGCACCTGCTTAGCTCGGATGAGACCCTGGTTCAATCCCCAGTGTTACATAACACAAACAAAATATTAATACATATGCAACAATTCCCAGACTTACTACAGTCAAAGAAATGACAAGTAAGACGGCAACGAAATGTCTCCCATCAAACTGGCTCAAAAGAAAAGATGGTTCAAAAATGGGAGGAAGAATTGTATGAACCAGAGGAGTGGAGGACACCATGAGGTCATGACCCAGTAGCATCCAGTAAGCGGGGCTCATAGAGGCTCACAGAGACTGAAGCAACAAACACAGACCTCGTATGAGTCTGAACTAGATCCTCTGTGTATACAACATTATGGTTGTGTATGTTGTTGTTTTTGTGGGACTCCTAACAGTGGGAGTAGGGAGGGATGTCTCTGACTCTTGGGACCCTTTTCCTCCTACTGGATCACCTCATCCACCCTGATACAAGGGTTTGTGCCTCATCTTACGATAGCCTGTTATGCCATGTTCATTGATATCCCTGGGAGGTCTGCTCTTTTCTGAAGAGAAATGGAGCATGAGTAGATCTGGGGGAGAAGGGCGGTGGTGGACTGGGATGAGTGGGGGGAGGGGAAACTGTGGTCAGGATGTAATCGGTGAGAGAATTTTTTTTGAAAAGAGGATTTATGATACCAACAGTTCAGCAGTTCAAAATGTAAAGTGCCTGTGTGTGAGTGTATGTGTTTAGAAAGATAGAGATACTGTATTTCTCTCAAACAGCATAAAAACAAGCTGGATTCAAGAATAAACTATTTAAGAAATGCCATTGCGCCTTTTGTAAACCCAGTCGGTACCTCTAAGCAGATGGGCCACAGCATGTCTGAGATGACCCCAAACCCTGAACCCAAAAACTTGGCTGCTTTTGAAAAGCTAAAGATGCCAAACAGTTAAGAAGCTTTGGGAAAGATTGTGCATGCAGGATCCAGGAATGCAGCCGGGCTGGGAAGTAGTCAACAGAAGAGAAAATGCTGTCACTTGCTTGGACTTGGCTGCTTGGGTTTTTCAATTGTGTGTGAGTGGTTTGTGTGCATGTCTGTGGGTGCATGCGCCTGCATGTGTGTTTAATATTGGGGATTTGTGTCAGTCAGCTTTTATGCATTTTACTCTTAGCAAACAGAAGTTCAAAGTTGCCTCGAAAAGGCACTATTGATTTGGCTTTCATTTTGAAACATCCTAAACAGTTAAGAAAGTTTAGGGTCAATGGTGGCACACACCTTTAATCTCAGCATTCAGGAGGCAGAGGTAGATGGATCTCTGTGTTCCAGCCTGGTCTACAGAAAGAGGTCCAGGGTGGACAGGTCCACACTGAGAAACCCTGTCTTAAAGAAACAAAAAGGAAAGAAAGAAGAATGTTTAGGGGGCTGGCGAGAGGGTTCAGTGGATAAGAGCTCTTGCTTCTCACGCATAGGACATGGGTTTGGGTTTTAGCTCCCACATTGCAGGTCCCAACCTCAGTTCTAGACGATCCACCACTTTCTTCTGGCCTCCCCAGGCAGAAGGCATGCATGTGGCACACATGTATACTTGCAAACAAACACCCAAACCCATAAAACAACGCTTTTAAAAAAAGATTCTAGAAAACAACCAGGCATATTTTTTAGTATTGTTTATGCCAGGCATGGTGACACAAACCAGTTATCCTAACACATGGAAGGCACATGACAGGAGTTGAAGGCCAGCATATTCTACATGACACTTTTAAATAAATAAACCAATAACTTAAATAATCCAAACTGTTCCATTGTTCTTCAGAATCATCTATGCCTTTACCATTGTATTTGGATAACCTAGCAGACTCACCTAATCCTTCCTGTGTATCCGCTTCCCTTTTTCTTCATTAAACTAAAATTAAGGTGTTGATGTGTCATAGTAAGGCTTTCTCTTGTTGCTCTTTCATTTACGTGCTACAGTTATCCCTGTTTCTATGACTTCCTTTTATAGTGTGAGGATACTGTGTTTCCTTTGTTGTAATGAAATACCTGAGAGACTAGAGTATAAGTAGAACATAGTTTGATGTTCCTGTCCACGAATCTATTGACTGTTGCTGGGGCAGGTAGGGAGACAGCAGAGTGTGATGGTGCTAGCTGTCTGCATCTGGTAACATACAAGAAAGAGAAGAAGAGCAGTGCTGGAGAGATGGCTCAGTGGTTTGAGAGCACTTACTGCTCTTGCAGAGGACCGTTTCGTTTCCCAGCACCCACATGGCAGTTCACAGCCACCTGTCAACATCAGCTTCAGGAGATCCAGTGCCCTGTTCTGTCTCCTTGGACTCCCTGCATGCACACTGTGCACATAACCTCACACAGGCCTACATACCTAAGTCAAAATGAGTGAGTCTTAAAGGAGAAGGAGAGAAGGGTATCTCAAAAGCATTTTGAGGGCGTGTCTCCAGTGACCTAAACCCTTACCGGCCCTGCCTCTTAAAGTCTCTAGTTTCTCCCTATAGTGTTAAACTGAAGGCTTAGTCTCTAACACACTGGCTGTTAGCACATATCAGATTGAAATTAGTGGATATAGAATATATTTACCATTGGTGAATATTTGGGGGTATTTTCCTTTTTTTTTTGTTTGTTTGTTTTTTGAGTTTTTTTAAAAGTCTTTTGATCAAAATAGCACTAAACCTTTTTATTTGACTTATTATAAACTTGAGCTGTTGGGTCTGTAGGGTGAGTTTCCAGAAATAGAATTACTGAATCATAGCATATTTTTAGAACTGCGTTCATTCCCATGCATCTGTATTAATGGGTGGACAGATTGATTGATGAATGGCTAGGTGTTCCCCACCCAACTTACTTTTTAGTCAAGGAAGGAGGTACTGTAGTATCAGGGCAGGCACTGATAAGCTCTGGGACAGTGCTGTGCATGCTTAGAGGGCTGTCTGCTTGTAGGGTATGGGAGGGAGGGGTTGTAGCCTGCCGGTGTGGAGAGAATTGTCCCCAAGACTTGCTTAATTAAGTAAGTCCTCAAACATAAGGTAGGTGGAGGCAGACAGGATGCATGGATTGGAAGATACGTGCATGTTGGGGGATACAGCGATGGAGGGAGCACCCCAGGAAAGAGAGAACAGTGTCACAAAAGGACCAAAAACTGTGTCTTCCATCCTCTGTGTTGTTTTAAGTGAGCTCCTCCACCCCTAACTAAAGAGCCATTGGCATCCGACAGGTGCCGGGAGTGGGGAGTCGGTCTTCTTTAAGAGTGTAGCCCCTGGTAGGTCAACCACAGCCCAGTGGAAGGCCACACTTCCAAGAGTGTTTGGGCAGCACAAATTGGACTTGATGGATTTAAAAAGAAATGGAAGACACAAGGTTAGGTAGGTTGGGAAGAGTCAGGGGTGGGGTGAATATGATCAAGATACATTGTATAACATTATCAAAGAATAAAATTGTATTTATTTTTTAAAAACTAAAATTTAAATAGTTGGATGAGGAGCTGAGGACTTACTTCTGTATGATTCAGACTGCCATTTAGAAATATCACTCAACATTACAGAGCAAAGAGAAAAGATGATTAAGTTAAATATGGGAGCTAGATATGTCGGAACACTGTTGTCATGTTGGAGACGAAAATACCGGCAGCTTGGTTAGCGTTGAATAAAGAGAGAAAAAGTAAATCACCTTTGTTGAAAAGTAATTTAGAAGCTCTCATGACTAGGACTCACATGGGTTATTTTTCTGAATCTATCACTGAGTAAATTTTAGTTTATTGTACTGAAATAGAGACTGGAGAACAAGTGTTCAAAGGGACTTTTACAAAATATTCATTTTGGTACAGATTGGATTTGCTGTTGCTGTGGAATGTTCTAGAACATGTATCAGGAAGCACTGAAATATACATTTGGGAATGGCCCTAACAGCTATTAGGACTTGAGATGTCTCCAACTACAACCAGTATAAAAGTTGAAACCATGACTTAGATAAGATGGCAGAGGGAGAACTCGCATTCAGCAATGCGTATGTGTGTTGATTATGTAAAGCCCAGGGACTCCTGTGTCCCAGACAAGAACTCTGCCACCGAGTTATGCTCCTGGTGCTTGGTTTGCTGAACTTGGGTCTCACTTATATAGCTCAGGTTGGCCTTAAAATTTGCAGTCCTCCTACTTTGGCCTCTCAAGTGCTGGTGTAATGGACATGAACCACTATACTTAGATCCCAAGATACTCTTGAGAAGTGCAATTGCTCATGAAGAAGGAATACAACAGATGTTGAATGTGGCAGCCGTGGTAGACACAACAAACGCAGTACTGAAAGCTCGGATGAAGCGGAGAGTTTCCCTGTGGGGCCTTTGTGTCTGCTGTAATTGTAGAAATAAGGAGGGCAAGTGATTCATGACTCCTGTAGGAAGAAATGGAAAACTGTAGTACCCAGAAGACGCACCAGATGCACAGACGCACCAGATGCACAAACGGACTGGGAGCTCTTGGTGAGCAGCTAGGAAAGTGGAGAGAGGTATCTTAAGGAAAACAACCATTCAAGAGGTTCAGACTTCATTTTCGGGAGCAGCATTTGCAAACATCAATCAGTAAGGTAGCTGTGCCTGCACTCCTAAGACTCCTTTGCCTGGACTCTTCCTTTTGTGAAGCCAGTTTTCTCGTTAGCCTGCCAGATTCTTGTCATGCCGCTGTGGCATACCAGTGTCTACACTGGTCTCGAGTTGGCTCCATGATTAGCTCTTCGGTTCCGTTTGGCTCCCAAATGCCCTCCGTTCTTGGCCTTTGTGATTTTCCTATGTGTGACCACCAGCAACCTCTTCCTGAAGATCCAAGAGGCTTCTAGTGAAGAGTGTGTGGTTCTTCTCTCTCCTAAGAGGCTTCAGATCTGCAGCAACACAGAAGGAAGGCTATTGAAGTACCGTAGCCCCATTAACAGCTGTGCAGGCAGCTCTACCCCAAACAGATAGTGTGTGCAGATGTGTTTATGGAAAGAAGATGTGGGTTTGCTCCCTGTGCCGTTCTTAAGCTTCTCACCACTGTACAAGAGCCTTTCTTTTTCAAGTGAAGAGGTACATTAGGGTAAGCAGTCTTTTATAACCCATAATAAAAACCCTTGTAAAGGCCATTTTTGACCAAATGAAGCTAAGTGTTCTTTTCAGAATCTGCTCCCATTCCCCCTCCCCCTTGGCACTGGAATACGCACAGGTCAGTAATGGATAACATATGTAAATAATGTCACAAGTCTAGTTCTTATTAAGGTGAGAAAGCAACCAGAGTTAATTACACAAGAAAGCTTACCAGCCCTGCCTCCTCTATAGCATGTGTGTGAGACCACTAAGGAAACTTTAAAATTACATTCTTCTATAGGTGTTGACATACAAGAACACTCAAAAGACTATTTGAAGAAACCTTCAACTTTTGGAGGGCCCCAAAGAAAAGTTTTCCTTAAGAGTAGGTTAGAAAAAAAATTACATGTACCTTAGAAAGTTGGATTATTTATGAAAAGAAACAGATCCTTTGCTCACTGAATAACAGCATAAATTTTGAAGATCATTCTAGACTTAAGGCTAACAATCTGTGGAGTTTCAAATTAAGTACAGGTCACATGACACTTGATTCAATTAAAATGCTAACTGTTTAAAGACTCTGTCCTTTGGTGCAGGCACAGTTGTGTTTGTTGATCCTAATAACAAGTGTTTGGGAAGATAGGATAATGTGTGCCCATTGTTGAGAAGTAGGCTTACTGTGTGT
The DNA here is from genome assembly GCA_019843965.1 of Rhynchomys soricoides. Taxonomy (NCBI): domain Eukaryota; kingdom Metazoa; phylum Chordata; class Mammalia; order Rodentia; family Muridae; genus Rhynchomys; species Rhynchomys soricoides. The sequence continues at coordinate 417,773 of JADRCH010000275.1, read as the reverse complement.
TGCCAGATGCCCTGGCCAGTGGTGACTGTAGAGCCTTTGATTTAATGACACCACTTTGGAGCCCACTCCTGACACTAGGAGTTTCTTCACAACCACTCTACGGTAAAGCATTGTCCGTTCTTTAAAATAAGGAACCTGAGACAAGATGTTGGTGGATGGGAAGTTACCAAGCTCTCAAAAGACATGACAGTGTAATTAACCCGTGAAAACGAAAGATCACGTTGGTCCCCACGATTGCTACTTCTCCTTACTCTCTTTTTAGTATTCTACTTTGTGTCCTTGGGAGATTAACAACCTCTTTTCTCACCTTCTGTTCATCCTATATGCTAAACTTTCAGTAATAACCACGTAATCTTTTGGATTCCTTACCTGCTGTAAGATATGATATTAAAGTCCCCAGCCATAAAGCTGTCTGTGGTGTGGTACCACTATAGCAGTGTCTCCTCTCCAGGGTCCTTCCTGGTGAGGCTGCAGCTGGACTCTGAAGCACCATGCTCTCTTTAAACTTCTCTCTGCTAGTGTTCCCTTACATGACAGACACTTCCCAACACCCGGCAGACCTAACCCACTGCTCAGGTTGGCTCAGGAGCTCCTTCAGCCTCAGTGTGTGTAAGAGCGCATGTATCCTCTGTGGTCCTTGTCACAAACCAGCTTGAAGTGTGTAGCTACAAGCTCACATCTTCTATCCTTGTTAAAGTAAGAGTCCCTTGGGCTTCAGTCTCTGGGTGCTTCTGTGTAACAGTACTTAATGTGATGTCTTATACACTGTAGGTGCTTCATAGTTCTCTTAAATAAATGGGGAGCTGGTCATTGTGTATAGTTTACAATAACATTAAATACTTTGCTATATAATCTACTTAATATGATATGTATAACATATAAGTCTACATATAAATTAGAACCTATTTAAATCTCCCCTTTTGAGGTCGTTTCCTTTTTGTAGACATAGGAACAAAGACTCACAAAGATGCAAGTGAACTACCTTAGTTTATATGACTAGTAAGCACAAAACTTTTAGCTCTGAATCCAGTTCCTTTTCTTTACGTGGGTAGAGGCTGATGGGAGGTGGAAGGAAGGTGAGTGCCCTCCACTGTGCTTTTCTTACCAAGGGGGAGAATGCTTCCCCAGACGGATTGCTTGCCCGCACAGGCCTGTCCACTCCTGTCCATCCCTGGATAGGTTGCTTGTGAATGGAAATAGAATTGTCCAGGTAGCCTCAGACCATCCCTTCCTGACTGTCTGTCCACTGCAGTGTGTGCAGAGACAGCAGACAATTGTGTCCTCTACCCACGGATACTAACTTCTGTTACACATTACCTCATTTAGGAGGAAAAGTGTGAAGTAACGGAGGAGACTCTCAAAAGATGGACTAGAAAAGGAGACCAGGGAAAGGCACAACCATTGGAAAGTGTGAGGCTGTTGTTTCTTTTAGGATATGCGCGGAAATGGGGAAGTAGTCCCAGTTGGCTGTCCAGTTTTTAAAGAAAGCTTCACAGAATGATGTGTACAAATCCAGGATCATTTGGGTCACTGGCCAGTAACCCAAGTACTTCAGCTTTGTACCTTCTTGTTTATACAGTGCTAGGGTTTATATCCTGCTCTGAAGAAGTTATAATTAACATTGCATGTTTGTAGTTTCGTTTCCTGATGACTTTCTACAGCAGGTTAATAATAGCCGTTGTGATGAGGTAATGATTTCTTCTTCCAGACTGTCCATTTATGACATTGCTTTGTCCCCTGAATACCAGTGCCATTTTGAGTTTTCCTGAAAGCGAGTTTCTTCTCATTTCTACATAGCTGAGGCAGAGTCTTTGCTGTCTCAGCATTTTCATTGCCTCTGGGGGGAGGAGGGAATAATACGGACTCCTTAAACTGCCATTTGGTGAATTAAATTTATACACAATAAATAAATAAAATAATTAGATAGATAGATAGAGCCATGTAGGCCATGTGTTTATCCATTTGCCTGAAGCAGTGGAGAGCTGGCACTTCTGAGGTCTCGGGCCTTTGTTTCTCTGTGTGGTGCTGTGAGGTGGCTTGCCACCTTGCTCAGCTGAGTCATTTCCCTCGTGCCCAGTGACAGGCACTATGTAAAGAGGAAGCCACTGGGGCACAGCTTAACCCTGCTCTTCTTTGGAACAGAGCTCTCATGTGTGACTCTTGAAGTCTGTCTCCAAGCTTTAGTTCATTGCCCACTTTAAATTCACCATTCATAGAACTGAATGTTTTAAAGAATTTACCTTAAACCCGCTTCTCACTTTCTGAGAGTGTTTTGCTCTTTGTGGGTTTTGAGGGCAACATTATCTGCGATCCAATCTGAGAGGTCAGTCTTATCCATGCGTGACTCTGTATAGAAGTCCCTGAAGATTGTCTTGACCATTAGAAATTGATCAGAGAATCTAATAGGAACAGGGGCCCTTTGAACTTTGAGTTAAGTCAAAAGTGTAAGCTTGGTGTAGTTGCCCTTCATGGGTGTTCCCAGAGTGTTGAAAGCAGTGGGCACAATCTCCCAAGGGGTGAGTCAACCCACCTGATTACCTGAACAGGACCTTAACATGGCTGTGCTGTTCTCTCTGTAGTCCTATATTTAACAATATTGCACTGTATTGTGGAAGAACTGAGATTTTAAAGGTACAAGGAATAGATCTGGCAAACCCATCTGAGTAACGTATCCAAAAGAACTGAAAGAGGGGGTTGCAAAGTTAATTGCACACCTACGTTCCAAGCAGCCTGTTTCACAGAAGCCGACACACAGAAGCAGTCTGTGTTCATCCGTGGATGAATGGGTGGGAGCTAATGTGTTTAAAAACTATACAGCCTTGAAAAAGATGAGCTGATACATAGCACATCATAGAGACTTTAAGTAAATGGGCCATTACCAGATGATACATGGTGATTCCATACATGAGGCTTCTAGAGTAAAATCAGAGGAAAGGTAGTTGCCAGGGATGAGAGGAAGAGAAAGTAGGAGTTGTGGTGGAGTCACACAGAGTTTCAAGTTCTGCGAGATGAAACAGTTACACAGATTGGCTGCCACCAGGTTGGCGGGACAAATCCGACTTTACATGTGACATTTTAAACTGCAGATTCCAGACATTCTTCGGGAACAAGATATCAGGCATATTATAGGGGTTGGAGCTTTATTGGGAGGCCCAGTTCTCACTGTGCAATCCAAACTGGCCTCAAGCTCCAGATCCTGGGTGTTTACATTACAGGCAGGTGCCGCGGCACCCAGCTCTGAAGAAACTGTAATAACGTCTTTGCAAAGAACATGGCTTGTGTATTATAAGGAGAAAAATAAGTGGTACTGTCTACTTTGTTATGTGTCTTATTTTTGATTTTTGAATGAGTAAACATAGGTACATTTTTAGGAATAAACTTTGACAACATGAGCAAATAACTCAATGAAATATATATATATAATCTGCCATTTCTGAGACTTGTCAGATGGTCCCTGTTGGCTATTTCAGTATCACTGGAAAATTAGCCTGTGCCATCTGTAGATGGAAAGTAGGACCCTATCATAAAGCTATTACCAAATATAAGCCTAAGGGTCATTTTTAGTTTGCATATTTTTATTTAAATCAATAAGCAGATTCAAGCTCTAGAGCTCCTGAACGCAACCTTAGCAAGTCTTGGAGATTCCTGGGATTGAGGCTGAGGTCTGGAGTCCTGACAGAGAGAGCAGTGGAGGGCTGACCTCCCTCGAATCAAGCCCCTGTCACCCAGAACCAGACTCTTAACTGCCTTAGAATCCTGTGCAAATGTGCTTTCTGTCACATGGCTTAGGAAGAGAGAGTGGGGTCCCCACGTGACAGACAGCTCAGCACAAGACTAACTAGATGGTCAGGCCATTTGTACCAAAACTGTGCTTGATGGGACTTAGGGGGATCATCCTAAGGTGTGCTTATCTTGAAGAGCCACGTTGGGAGTACCCCTGGGTTCATTGATCTCTGGTCTCATTGCACTGCCTCAGTTGGGCTACTGTGGGGTATTTGGGACTTCTAGAGAACAGATTAATTTATATTAAAATCTTGTATTGTTTCACAGCATGGCTTATAACACTGTAACATGAGATAAAGCACAAAGATAATCCTTTGAATTATTTATATAAAAAAAAAAAAACCAACCCACTTCTTGTGACTGAAGCAGATTCTTGAAGGACACTGGAGTGCCCTTCATATTACTGTTCTGTGGAGTTGGAACTGTGTGTTAATTTGGTGCCCATGTTTGGAGTGTTCTCCTCCAGACAAAGCTTCTCTGTGTGTCCCTGACTGGAACTCACCCTGTAGACCAGGCTGATCTCAAACTCAGAGATCTGCATGCCTCTGCCTCCCGACTGCACCACCACACTCAGCTCTGAGTGGTAAATTCTTACACAGAACAACCATCGACAGGTGTCATGGACTGACTTGAGAAAGGTTATGTGGATCCGTACTACTTAGTCCATGTTAGGTGTGATTTTAGCAAGTCACGTTAGCCTTTAAACCAGTGGTTCTCAGCCTTCCTAGTGCTGAGGCCCTTTTGTTGAGATAATCTGTGCCTGCACTTGTGTAAAGGTTGTCTTTGTATTATTCAAATGTTGATTTCTGTGCCAACGGAGAGCTAAATACTGTCCAGACTTGGGTACTGTTTTTTTTATTATGCATCGCCTGTCTCAGTGTTTCATAAACATTCTTCTCTATCACCTTCTAACTGGTTTAATAAAGAGCTGAGGGCCTATACATGAGGCAAGAGAGGAAAGGTAGGGCATCCAGGCAGAGAAAGGAACTCTGGGAAGGAATCAGTTGCTGGAGATTTGCCAGCTAGACATGGAGGAAGGAGCAGGTGTCAGGACCGAAGGAGAGGTAACAGGCCACATGGCAGAATATAGATTAGAATAAACTTGTTAATTAAGTTATATGAGCTAGTTGGGAACAAGCCTAGCTATAAGACCTAAGCATTCATAGATGAATATGTCTGCGTTGTTTTTAGCTGGTGGGTCAAGGCAGTCTGGAGACAGTTTCTTATTTTGTGGTGACCCCCAACCATAGAATTATTTTCCTGCCCTCGTCATACCTGAAATCTTGCTACGGTTAAAGTTATAATGTGTTTTCTATGGGCTATTGTCTTTCCATATCCAAAGGGGTTGCAGCCCACAGGTTGAGAACCACTGCTTTAAACAAAGAGCTTGACCTCTGCTGTAGGTGCCGAAATGACACCAAATAAAACCATATTTATGATAGACTTCAGGAGAGAAGACTACATAGCCATGAAATTTACATTGTATAAAAGTAAAAAGTAACTTACAACATCTTCCCAATAGTTCTCTGCATGCATGTGTGTGTGTGCTTGTGCGTGTGCGTGTGTGTGTGTGTGTGTGTGTGTGTGTGTGTGTGTGTGTGAAGTCTAGGGACAAATTTCTGAAGTCCCTTTTCTCCCTCCACTCTGGGTTCCAGAGGTTGAACTGAGGTCATCAGGCTTGTACACCAAGGACTTCTACCCAGTTACCTTTCTTCCAATCCATTAAATTGTAATTTTACACAGAATAACATATACATATTAACTATTATTTAAATACATTTTTATTTCTATGAATATAATGTATGTTATGTCAAAAAGGAAACAAAGATCCACAAAGATTATGTGACAGTGACCTTTTCTCTGTTCTCAGTAGTTAAATTATAAGTAGGTTTCCTTCCTCTGCTGCATAGAGTTCTTCTTTAAACTTAAGGTTGTATATACTTACTAGTTTTATGTCATGCACTATTTAAAACACAAAGGCAATGCATACTTTTTTACTATATAGGTCAGGCTTTTTATAAGTTCACGTGGGCTTTATTAATAAGTTAGTCCAAGCTTTTAGTTTTTCTACTGTGAATTGTCAGCTTGTGTTGTTTGAACAGTGCAGCGTGAACCAAGCAGATTCCCTGTGCTACTTTAGGAGAACTATGCTTAGTGGACAGGAAGTTAGGATGAGGAGCCAGCGTGACATTACTTGAAGTTAGTCACGCTTTTTGAAAATCCACTGCTTACAAGCTGTATGCATGTGTTCCTAATAACGATGGATTTGCCTCCGCAAAAGATGCCTTGGTTTGGCATCCTGTGCCTCGTTTTCACACTACTGTTGACTAATATTAGTCCCCAACTATTGCAAGGCCACCGCTCACCAGAGCCAGCCCTCTCCAAGATACCCACATTTGGAAGCTTAGAAGGTAGCTCCTGACAGCTCAGAATGCCCATTAGGGGACCTCAGAAATCATGTCCACACTCCTGTGTCATTGCATGGCCCCTCTTTGCATGTACCATGTGGACACTGACCTTGCAGTGTTGGCTGCATGTTCCTTTAGTTGATTGTGAATCTGGCTCTCCCAGGAAACAGGAGGCAGACCGCCATTCCCCTCCGAATAATTCCCATTTGCTAAATGCTTACCGTGTGCCTGAGTCTATCCTCAAATGATTTGAACCTCTTATTAGGAAAAGTAAATGCTGTTTTCTCCATGTGACTGGTAGAAAAGCTAAGGATTTGATTTTAAGAAGAAAGAATACTAAACTGTAGAAAATGACCTCCAAAACCAGTGCTGTAAACTGATTTAGTGATGTTCTTAGTTATTTTTCTGCTACCATAATCAAATATTGAACAGAAGCAACTCAGTTGGAGAGAGGTTAATTTGGGCTCACAGTTTAGAATAGCCTGTCATAGGCACAGTGACGGCGGCAGGTCACAGCTATAGCAGCTAAAGTAGGAGACAGACAAGAAACAGAGAAGCCAAGCCAGATCTTTTTGCTCAAGACCTTTTCCCTGGCCTAAGCCCACTAATGAGCTCAACTTCCCAAAGGCTCCACAGCTGCAGCAGATGTGGGCTATCAGTGGGGAACCTCGTGTTCAAACACACAGACCTATGAGGAATATTTCACATTCAAACCATAGCACTCCATTCCTGGCCTTCATGGATACTTCATAATTAATACAAACTTTATTCAGTCTAGTTTCAAGAATCCCCAGTGGTAATAAGGGAAACACTGTTGAAAAATCTGAAGTCTCCTCAGATTCAGGGCGAACTCTAGCTGTGAGCCTCTGTAAAGTCAGAAAACCAGTTACATGCTTACAGTTTATAGTAACGGGGAGCAGACGTGGAGTAGACACTCCCATTGGTTGCAAAAGGGAAGAACAGGAGGGAATAGTAAGGAAAACATGACTGAAACTCATTCCTGGCATCTCCAGTGATGTAGTCTCCATTGAACCACAGGCTTCTTCCCTTCCACAGCTGTACACATCAGGTTCTTCTTAGATCTTCTTTCCATCTTCTCAATCCCTGCTACACATTGTTTCTTTTTTTTCTGGAACCTTGGGGTGAGCATCCATTACCTTGTAACTGTTGCATTCTACTTGCCTGGCAACAACATCGTGTGGGTGTTAAGTTCTGAGGCCAGCTTGAAATGTAGCATAGCCCTCTATGACTGTGGCTGCAGTGACGTTCAGGCATCTGTACTGCAAACCAGGGGAAATGTTTCCCTGTGCAGCCCTTTGAAATAGGGGATCTATATGGTGCTATTCTTTGTTCAGGCTTATTGCTTTTAAATCTGGGATTCTCTTTTCAGATGCCAGATTTTGAAATGAGCTTACAGTTTTTATACTCTGACCTCTTCTATGAGCGGGATCACAGAGGAACTTTGCTTATTGTCTTCATGGAAACTGTGGCTTCTCTTTCTTGTCACTAAGCAACTACTTTTACAGCTACAATTGCTTTCACCTCATGTCCTCAACCCCACCCAGGGCTCTAAGACATTCTGTGCTCTCAGATTGCAGGTTTTTCTCTCTTTTTGCATTATCTTGTTCCAATTTGGTTTTGAAATCCTACTGTAAACCAGTCTAAATGCAGCAAGCAGTGACCATGCGCAGCTTGGATGTTCTACCATCTGAAAGTATCTTCTGCTTAACAATCTCATTGGGTTTAAATTTAGCCTCACTCAGACATTCAGGGTACAACAGAACTCAGTCATATTTATTTATCTTGTCAGTTATCTGCAGTCCAGTTGCTGGTTGAATTCTTGCTGCATCTGAAAGTTCATGATTGCAGTCTACTGTCCATATTTGGCACTCTGGCCTTGTACACTCTGCCAGAATGTTCCTGTGAGTTCTGCTTACAGTATCCGAGGACTCCTCTGGCCTGCAGCTTGTACATACTTCCTGCAGACCACTTCTAACCATTTGTGAGCCACATGGCCAGGTTTATCAGAGCAGCAGTCTCTCTTCCTAGACCAAGTTTGTCTTAGTAACTGTTAGGTTGCTGTGACGGAGTATCTGACTCATTGCTCAGGTGCTTTCCATCTATCATGGGAAGCAAACAGCTCAAGTTCAGGATGGAGATGGAAGGAGAAACAGCCATAGTGAAAACACCGAGTCAGGGACTTTAAATAGCTTGCCTTGTTTTCTGTATTTCTTTCTTCGTTTAACTAAGAAAGGACTGTGTTAAGAGATTTAAATTGTTTTGTATTTTGTTTTGTTTTTACACTCTTCAAAAAATCAAGATCCTGGTGTTGTGGCCTTGAACCAGTATCTGGTTTATTTAGTATTTTAGTTTCTTGACCTATGAAAAGCAGGCTGGAGTGAACGGGGCCAGAGCGAAAAGACCTCTACAGTGTACTTACGTATAATAAATAAATAAATCTTTAAAAAATGAAAAAGAAAATAGGGAGACTTGTCTCAGTATTGTGGCTTAGGCTAAATAAGTTTTTAAACAGAGAACTTTAAATGGCATGTATAAGCTCTATTAAAATAACCATTTTGAAAATACTTAAATTATTTTGTTTGCCATATACTGACAGTTGAAATTACTTAATAAATAAAAGTATGTGAAGTAATATTCAGTCCTCCTCCTGTTTCCCTTCCTCAGCATTAACCGCCAGTGCTTGTTTGAGGTTTAGCCTTCAGAACATTTCCTATACCAGGGAAAACTATTCTCTTTTTGGTTTTTTTGTTTTTTTAGATTTATTTATGTATATGAATAAACTGTAGCTGTCTTCAAACACACCAGGTGATATCAGATCCCATCACAGATTGTTGTGAGCCACCATGTGGTTGCTAGAAATTGAACTCAGGACCTCTGGAGGAGCAAGTCAGTGCTCTTAATAACTGAGCCATCTCTCCAGCCCCAGGAAAACTATTCTTAAGCTTAAAAGTACATGCTGGGAGTTAAATGCTTTACAGTATCCTGTGGGAGCATGAAGAGGTGGGGAGACCAGCATTGTTTCAGGTGACCGCTGGGGATTCTGTGGCTCATACACACTGCTTTGACTGTTTGGTTTGTTGTTTCCTTTAGGATATGATGTTTCAGCTTCTCCGAGGTCTGGACTTTCTTCATTCTCACAGAGTAGTGCATCGTGATCTGAAACCGCAGAACATTCTGGTGACCAGCAGTGGACAAATAAAGCTGGCTGACTTTGGCCTTGCCCGCATCTATAGTTTTCAGATGGCCCTTACCTCGGTGGTAAGTGAGATCACTGTCCTTTCATTAAATGTAGTTTTTCTGTTTTAATTGACGAACTTCCCCCTTCATGCTCCTCATGCTGTTTCTGCCCACACTTAGTCTGTGAACAGAATGTTGTTGTACTAGCTGTGGCTAAGAGGAAAGCAAGGGCTTTGCGTACTGCGACTTCAGGAGCATCTGACTGGGTTCGTTATGGATGGGAACCAATCACAGAAATAGCCTATTGGCCCTTAGCCACTAGGGAGGAGTCAGTTACACGTTTCTGAATGCGTTTTGCAAGTTGCATACATAGTGTAGAAGGCACAGCTCAGGTCAGGGTAGGGCAGGCAGATGGAGTGCCACCTGTGTTCAGCAGTGTAACTTGAGAAACAGCCACACCACCTGTCCAGGTGGGATAACGCACTCCTCTGAAACTGTGATGCTTCAGGGACTAGAGAAATTAACTTGACAGTGGACCTGAATGGACTGAATGAGTAACACTTCCCAGCCGGTTGGAGGCTTCACATGGGCCAGAGTAGAGAGGACCCGAGGCCTTGTTTTGGCAGAGAACTTAAGCCTTCCTGTTCTTTGTCTCATTCAGATGCAGGGCTGAAATAGCCCTTACCATTAATTAACTCCAGTTTCTCTTGGTAGCCCATCTTGTTGACGTCTACAGAATCTAAGAAGAGCACCCTGGTAGTCAGTATTAGTAAGCTTTTCTTATAACCTGCTCTGTATGGAGTAAATCTGTGAGTAGCCTGAAGTGAAACAGTCTTCCTCCGCTGTGTTACTAGCGGACAGGAGATGGATATAGAGAATAAAGCTGTAGGAGAGCTGCCCTCAGACAGAGTGAGTTAAAACTCAGGAGGAAAACAATCCTCTTCAGCCTCAAGGAGGCTCTGAAACCAGACCCTGGCCAGGATGGGGTCTGTTGTTGGGAAATTTGAGGCGGTGGCATTGGCCATTGTACAGTGTGAGGGAATGAGATGGCCGATCCCGTCCTTGACACATGTGCTCCAAGAAGGCTGACATTCTACACAGGACAACCACAAAAACAGCTTCCCCAGGGCTGCCATTGGCCCTGCAATGCCAGCTGCAAAGGTGAAGTCCAGGAGTGCAGACAATGAAGAAGAGTCACTTAGGAAGAACAGTCAACATACAAAACTTACTTCTGCCTCCTCCTCTTTTCCTCTGTATGCCAACTCAAATCCCACAGCCTGCAAACCCTCCATTCCCAGCACTGGATGCTTAACCAAGGCACCAGATTGCTCTGGAGCATTCTCTTAACATATGTCGGGCTCTTAAAAGATAAATCTTTCTTTGCTCGGTGTTTTCCAGTGCCCCAGAGAAGACAAGACCCAAGAGGATATTTAACTGATAGGCCTCAGCTTTGGGTGGAGTGAAGCAAGCCCTCAGACTTTTACCTAACCACACCAGAAAGGACTTGAGTCTGTGTGCCTCCCCAGTGGGAAGGGTGAGGTAGTCTTTGTGCTTCCCTAGGAAGTCACAGTGTGTGTTTTGGGGGGCCCTGGGAAGAAGCTTGAATAGGCTTTGTGATTAAGAGGATCATGAGGGAACCGATGAAGGAATGACTCCTCGGGCACATTAATAGGGAGGGGAGGAGAATGAATCATCTTCACCCCCCCTAAATTGGCCATAATAACTATAAATAAAAACAGGAAACCTAGTTGAGTTTTGTTTAACTTTTTCCCTTGTTAAATTTGAAGAATGGTAATCCAACTTGTGAGTAACATCAGTTGACACCCCATTCTTGCTGAAAGTTGTTATGACTAAGCAGGAAAATACAAACTAATGATTTCATATCCCAAGAAAAGGGCAATGGCAAACATATATCTATTACTACTTGGTGTCTAGTTTGTATTGTCTATATTATATTTACCATAGTGACATAATAAAGGGAAAGACTTCATTCCAAAGAACAATGTTTGGAATTTAGTGGTAACATTAAGAGATATGTTTTTATTTAGGATACTGTATTTTAAACATTTCCCACTGTTAGTAAAATCCACCTAATAAAAATGATGCTTTGATTTTTACATACATGTATAAAAACAGAATCACTGTCTTTCAGACTGAACTGATAAGTTATTTTTACTATTCTTTTCATAGGCTGCACTTCACTGCCTAGAAATACCCATTTTACAGTAGGTCATGTATGCCACACAAGGAAATGGAAAGCCACTTAATTTGCAGACTGGAAAGAGATTTGCAAGTTAACTGACCTGAGACCACCATCTTAACTGCTGTGAAAAATATGTATATTGCTCATTTCCAAGGCTTGGCTCGCATAGCCCTTCCTGCAAATCCCTTTTTTAAAAAAGGATTGATTTTGTGTGTGTGTGTGTGTGTGTGTGTGTGTGTGTGTGTGTGTGTATGTAATGCATGTCAATTTGTGCAGGGTGCCTAAACATGTGCATATGAGGAGGCCAGCAGAAGCAGTCAGTCCCCTCAGAGTTAGAGTTATTTGTGGGATGCCTGGCTTGTTATATGGGGACTGGAGGTCCGAACTCCAGTCCTCATGATTGCACAGCAATCGCTATTAACCTCTGAGCCTTTGTTCAAGCCCCTGGAGAAACAACTTTCATCATATTTTCTATCTTGTTGGTAATTGTGTGGGGCTTCTATTTATAAAGCTGTGAGTCGTTTGAAGTGAGATACTCAGTCTCCTTCCACCTGGATGTTCTCCTGGGCATTTAAGAAAGTTTTTTTAATGAATAAGTTAAGAAGAAATGCCAACATGTAGACACATGCATCTGAGTCATTAGAAAAATCAGGAAAGAATTGCTTATACATTGAATGGTTTCAGTATTCCGCATGGCTACTCACTGGTATTAAAGTGAAGGACTCAGTCAAACCTTCAGATGCCCAAGCTCATTCTGTATCATGGTGTCGACAAAGTCCTTGACTGGAATCTCTGAGCAAAAATCATGAAAGTTACACGGCATAGTTTGGTCTTATGTGAGGACCGAAAGATGGTCTGAACTCAGGTAATCCTTTTTGCTGGCTGAATCCAACTTTGTGTCCTGAACAGAGAGCTGAGGGACACACAGGAATACTGTACTTCTGCTTACTAAGGGACATTATTTCTGACTCATTGTATTTTGATATTAGCAAGCTTTAGAAGAGGTTTTATATTCTTCTAAGATAATTAACATCTTCCAAATAAAGGAATAGGAGAATTACTGGTCAGCTTTTACTATTCTCTCCACCTGCCTCTGTATGACTGGTTTGTTGGTTTGTTGGGTTTTTTTAACAGTAGCTTTTACCCTTAGATCTTTGTAAACACTTTACAGCGTTTTCATGTGCGACTTTCCTCCACAGCTCTTCCTCTGTGTCCATATCTTCAGGATTAAAGGTCATACAGTCCTGAAAACATCTTCCCATGCAAAAATCACCCAAGACAGTAGTAAACCTACTAAGGCTGTTGTTAGAGACGTAAAAAGTACAAAAAATTTTAAGGGGATTTTTAATGGCACTAATAAGATCCTGAAGATTTAGTACTGCCAGTTTGACACTATTCAAACTGCTTACACTTCCTCAAGCCAGGGCAATAAGGGTGTGTGTGTGTGTGTGTGTGTGTGTTTCCCTGCCTCTGTGTTGTTAATACTTGGTAAACACTGAAGAAACTATTCAATTTCAGACAGAGACTTTTATATGCTTAGGAAAGGAAAGGAAATGGAGTTCTGGCTTTCAGTCAACAATCCCCAGTCACCTCCTCTGTGCCAGGTTCTGTCCACGAACCTCAGAGGTGATGCTGAACTAAAGCGGACAAGGTCTCTGCTCTCAGAGCTCACCAGCAGAATTGGAAATAGATCTGAACATAACAGTCGCACGAAGGAATGTACCTTTAGAAACAGGAAAATACAATCGAGGAAGAAGTCCCCCGTTCTGTGAAGTCACATGACCCGTAGATCTACTGAGGTTGGAGCTAGAGAAGCCCACACTGGTCACCTGTGCCAGGATATGGGATGTTTGCAAGGGTCACAGCATCATCCTTCCAGAACCTGTCTGCATTCAGGTCCACTGGATGTGTGTGCATCAAGTAATCTGCACTTGTTTTCTGTGTATGTGCTTGGAATAAACTCCTTGCATGCCACCCAGTTGCCACGCTCAAATGACAGAGTGAAGTAGGACCAGAAGTTGCAGCACAGTGTCATCTTTTACACGAGAGAATAAATTCTTTATGTTTGTTTCCTCTTCGTGCATGTTGTGTTTACTATGGAGACCTGGCAGGGTTTGAGCTTCAGCCTCAGCAGCTGAGTAGCCCCCACAGAAGCCTCCGGAGGCTGCCAGTGCATACTGAATGAGTCAAACCCAGAGCATTACATGAGTGTCGTGGAAAAACCCCAAAGTCCTGTCGCCTCAGCACCTCAGCAAAAGTTCAGAACACACCTCTGAAGCAGGAAAGGGCTCCTGGAACGCCCTCTGGTCTCAACATCTTGCCATGACACAAGCAGGACTATTTTGTTAATACTTGCAGTTGCCAGTACATATTTCATAGCTAACAATGGGGTGTTTGTGTGGGTTTCGTTTTCACTTTGACCAGTGAGGGAAGTGGAACACAATGGGGGCAGTGCAGAACTGGGAACAGGACACGGTTTCTTTAGGATTCCCAGGGCTGCGTACGTGGAAAATGCCAGGGCCAAAACAAACATGAGAATTTGTCCAGATCCTCTGTTGCTCATTCTTGGTGGTAATAAAACACTGCTGAGTCTCCGTCTGATAGGCTGACTCTGCTCACAGTCACGGCAGCCATCGATGGCCATTGTATGAGTTTCTCCCATGTACAAAAGAGAATGAATTCTGCACTGTACAGAAAACCGCTGTAGGCAAGTGTGCATATGTGTGCATGTTACACCAGCCTTGCTGGTGAGGTGAATTCATGAGTGTTCTCCTCTCCATAAAAGATAGGCGTTCATTTGCCCACCTAAGGCCAGCTCTTTCATAAGTGGTGACTGTTATGAATTAGTTCTAGACAAAAATAGGTGAGCTATAAAGCTCCTGCCTGGGGAATATTTTACTTGAGAGAAAGGATTGGCTTTCTTTCAAGTCTTCTGTACAAATTTGGCCCAAATGTCCCACCTAGATATGGTGTCCAAAGAGACTGCTTGTCTCCTGGCTTTTTATATCTTGTCCTAAACATTGTATATGTTGTCACTGGATCTCAGAAGCCTGAGATCAGACACAAATGTAAAGACAGCATTGTTAAAGTTGGAGAGACCGGGTACTTTAGCGAAGCCTTGCAGATGATAGAATACATTCCTATGGGAATACACTTCAGTGCTGTGTCAGGAAATGATCCGAAACTTTATTTAATAAGACAGCTTCCTCTTCACAAGCTTGCCTGACTCGTAGGTGTTATTTCCATACCCAGACTGAGGCGAGGTCCTTGGAATGGAATGTAAAACAATGTTTCTCTAACTAGGATTTTTTGTGTCTTTTTTAATTTTTCGGCTGTGTGAACTTCTTGTTTGCAGCTGTCACAACCGCTGTGTAAGGCAGGGGGAGGTAGCCATATCTTCATTTTGTCTGAGCTTTAATAATCTTATACTATAAGTCAAGATATGTTAATGAAATTTTGTAATATTTGGCTTAACTGTTCTTAGTCATTCAGTTCACGCTTTACACTGGCTGAGTAAATCAGTGAGGCCTGATTCTCCAGTACCTAAGTAATGAAGCCCAGCTCTGGACTTGCTTGTAGATTTGTTTACAAAGTGGCACCAACCTCCTTTTCTCTCTTCATCGCCGCTGGTACACATCAGTTTGTACGACTAATTGTCTAATCCCACTAAATGTTTCATTGTCCTTTGAGCTTGCTTCCTAGCTCCCTATTTTCACAATAAATCAGTGAATACATTTCCAACTCCTCCCCCTGCACAGCCTGCATTGTGGCATCAACCGTGAGCACCTAGGTCTCCCCCTGCACACCCTGCATCACAGCATCAAACATGAGCACCTAGGTCTCCCCCTGCACAGCCTGCATCATGGCATCAACCGTGACACAGGTTTCATCTAATCATCTCACTTCACTTTGTCCCTTCGGATAATAACTGAGCCTCTGGAGCCCCAGCAAAGGAACGTTTCTATTGCGAATGTCTGTCTCGGTGTCCGTTAACCTTCGGATTTTGTCCTTCCTGATTCATGATCGCAAACCCTCCCCCACCACCCTTAACATGTACACTTATGTTTCCTGTGTGCTGTGTCTTTATTTAAAGATTAAGATTTCTCAAGGCCTCTGGTGAAACCATGATATCTCCCTCCCTCCCCCCCTCTTTGGTTTTTTGAGACAGGGTTTCTCTGTGTAGCCCTGGCTGTCCTGGAACTCACTCTGTAGACCAGGCTGGCCTCAAACTCAGAAATCCACCTGCCTCTGCCTCCCAAGTGCTGGGATTAAAGCTGTGCGCCACCACTGCCTGGCCCATGATATCTCAAGAAAACATTGATGATACCTCCTTCATTGTGGGTCCTTTGACTTGGTCCATAAGGGCACTTGAGAAGGCCAGAGGTGATGTTTCTGTCTATCTCTACAGATCTCTCCAAAAATTAAGGTCCGTTTTCTAAATGATGATGCTGCAATACTGGGTTTCCAGCTGACCTCTGACCCAACTACTCTCTGTTTCTCAGTGCTACCCTTGGCTGAGCCCAGTTTCTTATTCACCCCAGGTTTCAGCTCTCTGCTTTTTAGGGATTGACATGGAATGTGAGTGGTACTGCTGGGCCTAGCGTCTGCCAGGGTGCTGATGGTTTTTAAATCCCTCGTAACTATGAAGGTCAGACTTGACAGTTGCTGTGGAGGAATAGCCTACCTTCTCATCTTGGGGAAATGAAAGAAAGGGAAAGTGTAGGCGAATTTACTTTAGTGCTGCTCATGTGTTTATTCTGAAGGCTTGGCAGAGTCTAAAAATGGGGCTGTAAATTTAACAGCTCAACCATAAAAAATCCCAAAATAAGGAATAAGAAGCTCTACGGCTTCTAGGTTTGGATGGTGGCAGAAAATTCCAGATTTACCCTTTTCTGTTTGATTTTTCGTTGTTGTTGTTGTTCGTTTTTAAAACTCCCTGTTTTTCTTTTTCCCCCACTTCTGTTTTGATTAATTGCATCGTAAAGGTTACCCGTGTTCTGCAATGTGAGGACGTGTTTTGCCAGTACTTGGTGGCCATACTTCAGTTGGTCGAGTTCACGGTGGCATTAAATACTGTCTGCACCTTGTGAAGGGTGGGTGATTGCAGTGAGGTAGGGACTGCACATGGTATCTGTTCTTGTGGGAAAATATGCTTCAGTGGCTTGCTGGCACTGGGTCTGGAATGTGGCATTTAAAAGTACCTTTTTGCAGTGGGAAAGAATCCTGTCAAGAATAAACAGTCTGACCTTGTTAAATGGGCCAAAGTCTGTCTGTAATCTAGTTCCAGAAAACTAGCTTTTACTAGTTTAGAAAAAAGCACATTGGGGGTGGGGGAGAGATACAACTGCAAGCTTTGTAAAGGACAGAAAGTGTTACTATCAAGGATGTGAAGTGGATCCCTGAACCGATGATCCTCACTTGTACCCCTGACAATGTCTTTACCTGGCTGTAAACTCCCCAGCTTCTGAAGAGTGGGTGGAAGACCCGACCTTGGTTAGGCAGAAAAGCAGGTTTTCTCTTTCCTGGAAAGACAGGACTGGCTTACAGAAGGGAAACCGTGAGAGCCGGCATGCAGTGTTCACCATTGTAGGAAAACAGCAAGCTCAAATTGCCAGTGGCTCCGAAGTGCCCACAAGTCTGTGGTCCCTGAGTTCTCCCCAAACATATCCACACACTTTGTGATCTGCCCATCCCAACACGGTGACATTTGTGTCCCCAAGCCATTAGACACACATCCCACCTCCTGCAGACTGCCTCCCCTCCTCAGCCTAATGAACTGGTCTTCAAGACTGTTCCTCACCTGTCTGAAGTCAGCTTGACTCAGGACCGCGGGATGTGGCCTCTCCTATGTGCTGCTGATTTTCCCGTTAAGGTGGTAGCTCTCGAGGTATGAGTCCCATCTGTTTGGCCTTTGTCAGTCATTGTGTTAGCATTGTGAAATGCATTTCAGCACTCAGCGTACTGCACAAGCCCATGGTAGTTGGTCAGTGGACGTTTGTGATGGAGTAGGCTATTTGTGTAGATCAAGTGGAGGAGGCTGAGGTTTGGAAAGACCTTCCATTATGACCTTGCTTCCCTGAAAGGCACCCCTTCACCTCTTACCTGTAGCATCAGGACCCCAGCTTGTTTCGTTAACGCTTGTTGCTAAAATCTAGTATTTATATTTAAGCTGTGTCACAGAAAATTAAAATTTTCTTGATTAGGCAGATACATGTCTGGTTGGATTGTCACCAACCATACTTAGATCTCGGTGAACTACTTCTAATCATAATCACTTCTGTCACTAAATTAAAAATTAATCAATATTGTTTAAGTTGGGAGACATTTTAATGGAGTTAGAGTAGAAACCAAATCTTATCTTGGGTTCTAATGTAAATATAAACCTTAAAAATTGTGAGGGTGCACACACACACACACATATACACACACGCACACACACACACCTGTGCTAGAGATAGAACTCAGATTTCACATACTTCACAAGTATCTTCTACCCAGCACACACACCCCAAAACATGTAACTTTAAATATTTTACCAATGGGCTTCTGGCAACTTTTTTCAAAATTTAGGGGCTGGACAAATGGGTCGGCAGTTTTAAGAGCACTCGCTACTCTTCTGGAGGTTCAGGGTTTGATTCCCAGTACCCACATCTGTCTGTAACTCGAGTTCCAGGGAATCTAGTACCCTCCTCGGGTCTTTACGAGCAATGACATACATGCAGGCAAAACACCCATACACATATAATTAAAAATTAAGGGAAAAATACATTCAAAATATAATTTAACAGACTGAAACTCATTTTCTTAAGCCTCTTTGATTATAAATCACATGGCACTTGTGTCGTCAGGACAGTTTGCATGTTCAGGATCAAACAGGTCCTCGGGCTTGGTGGCAGGCGCCTCAGATCACTGAGCCAACTCCTTCTTTAAAATCTTTGCCTTTCTTTAATCAATATTTCTAACCTGCATTCTATTTTTAATTGGTAGAGTTCTTTTGATAGTTCAGTATTCCGTTGGGTCACTGTCAGTGTGGTGAGTGAACTTTCATACCTTTTTCTGTTTGAACAGAGCTCTCTAGGATTGGGGCTAGGGGACCGTTTATGATATACATACAGGCCACCTGTTTTCTCCCTCAGCATTCCTTACTTACCTTTTTGCATTAGACTTAGCTGGAGGCATTTTTCCATACCTTGCATCCAGTCTGTTTGTTCTTTGTCTTACCTTCACTGTGAAAATGTTTGTAATGCTACTACCTAGTCTCTTGGGATGAGCATTTGAGCTAGCTCTCTCTTTCTCTCTCTCTCTCTCTCTCTCTCTCTCTCTCTCTCTCTCTCTCTCACACACACACACACACACACACACACACACACACCACACACACAGAGCAATCATCTTTGAACTTCTTCTCTCACCTCACTATTTTGGTGAAGCCATAAAAATAGTATTACCAAGATCGGATGAAGTGGGAGCCCATTTGAGAATTCATTGTTCTCCAAAAGGATTGCACTTTGTGCCCCTTCTCTCCCTTACCCGAATGCCTGTGAGTTCTCTGCTTCATCTCTTCCAGGTGTCTCTGGGCACCTCCTTTGTGCAGCCTTTTTGTGTTTGCCCACTCATAAAGCATGCGAAATGTTCTGACAGCAGTCAGTCTGGTATCTATGGCCGTGGCTGTCAATTGTCTTCAGAGGCATCCACGTCATCTGTCTTGCCCCAGGATCCCCTCTGAGCCTCCTGAGCCTTAGCCCTCATTCCCACTTGCTCCCTCAGATCTCTGCCTGTTGGTGCTTGTCAACTGAAGCACATTTATCGCTACGGCACCCGCTCACTAACTGTCTACTCTGCCTGGCTAATCCCCATGTACACCCCCTTCTTGGATCCCGTTACTGGTCATCACCAAACCTGAGATGCTTACATTTTTTAAAGATATTGTTTGCATGAGCATATGTATTGTTACAGGTACAGAATAACAAATACAATGTTTCCTAACTAGTGAGCATTGATTTCTCACCCTAGCGAAGAAGTCTGGAGATAGGTAATTCTACAGCTGGTGTAACGGTCATTGGTATCATCTTGGATATTATAATCAAATACTGAAGATAACCAAACCTTCTCTACCGCTCGGTGTGTTGGTTATGTCTTCCCTCATGGCCTCACAATGGCTGCTGTATTTCAGTTATGACGTTCCCATACTACAGTGCTCTAAGCGGGATCCGAAACAGTGGGGGACTAAGTTGATTCTGCTACCTTTGTTCAGTAAAGACAGCCTTCCAGAAACTCACTTCAGACTTCAATTTGGGTTTCATCACCCAGAACCAACATACCTCTGCATAGCCCAGCCGCACTGTAGAAACTCTTATTGCTACCTGAATAAAATCAGATTATCCTAGCCAGGAAATGCAGGTGGCTGCTGGGTACATACCAGTGACAAACCCTTCACTGATCTGGGAGACTCCCAAAGCCACAGTGCCTCTGTGTGGGTAGAAACTTGTGTTAATGCTTCCTGTCCAAGGCACATGGATTATTCAGTGATTTTTATAATGCATCATTTACTTTACTCTGTAAATGTTTCACAGATGTTGAAAATTTCATTTGAAGATGAAGGCACCCTATGCCAACCAGAGCTGATTTCCTTAGATTCTTCAATAGACGTAGCCATCAGCAAACAGATTCTTCAATAGACATAGCCATCAGAGAACGTTTGCTAAGGTTGAAAAATCTTATGAGTGTTTTACAGATGGTGCTTTCACGAGGAAATTCAGCCTGATTCATAGAAATGAAGGCTGGATTTTAAAAACAGTGAGGTAGCAGGAGGTCTTTTGATTATGTGAATTACTCTTTAAAATTAAGTGGATTTTATTAATAGTCATGCAACTTATATTGTTGACTCAATTCCTTAAATTAATATGAATTGCATATATGAAGCGTGCGTGTGTACGCGCACACACACACACACATCGTCTGCATATCTTTCCAAGCAAGTAAATCCATGGGCATCTAGAAACAAGTACTGTTTCATCTTAGAAAGTGTCAGAAGACTTCTTCACAGGGGGGCTAATTTCTGAGCCCTCGCTTCAAGAATGAGGAGGCGATCGGATGGCAAAGCAGGGATAAGGGTGTGTTCTAAGCACAAAGCATGCACACAAAACATGTGTGTACAGGTTGCCTAGCCAGGTGCCTGGGAGAGCGTGATCAGGACTGCTAGTTTATATTCTTGTATCCAAACTCCAGTGTGCTGTGATGAATGGGTTGGTAGGGAGATTTTGTGTGTATGGAGAAACTGCTGGGGATCTGGAGGCCCCTGGTGAAATGGAAGTGGGGAAGTGGGTCTGATCATAGCTCCCAGTATATGTGTGGGGTATGGTATTCTCAAGGAATAAATTGTTTTAATTGCTGGCAGGGAGACTTGCATGAACATCGGTTTTATTTGTTGTTTTCTGCTATTGTTTTTGTTTCGAGACAAAGTCTCATCTATGACCGCAGCCCTGGCTGGTGTGGAACTCAATATATAGACCAGGTTGCCCTCAAACTGACAGAGATCTGCCTGTCTCTGCCTCCCAAGTGCTGGAATTAAAGGCATGTGCTGCAAAACCCATGTGAAAGCTGTTTTAAGACACATTTGTGTTAAAGGGTGGGGTGTCTCTGGAGGGAGGGAGAGGGGGGAGAAAAATAGGAGCTCAGGAGGAAGGAAATGAAAAATGTCCTTTTAAATAAGGTAAGTATCTTTGTTCCTAACTCTCTTTAAATCATGCTGTTCTGGAAAACAAATAGACAAAGGTGATCTTTACCGTTTTCACCAGCAGTATGCCGACTACACATTGTCATTTCTCTTTTTAAGTTGGTATTTCTGTTGAAAAGGAAATGGTATTTTATGGTCAAGAATCTATATAACATATCTCACTAGTTGCACAGTTCAGAATTGTTTTACTGGTTTAATATTAAAGGGACTATCAAAAAAATTAGTTTTGCATTTGCAAACAAAGCCTGGATTTTTTAAAAAATAATTATTTAGCATTATGGTGGGACTTCAGAGGTCAGAGGACAACTTAAGAGCTATCTTTCTTTCCACCATGTGGGTCCTAGAAATCAAAGTCAAGTCTTAGGGCTTAACAGCAGGTGCCCTACCTACTGAGCCATCTCAAGGAAAGGGGCTCAGAGCTCTTTTCAAACTATATCCTTTCCCTGCTTGAAGACTTAAATAACTGTTACTTTAATTTATTGGGCCTAAAGTAACATGATTATGTTGTGTTTAATTACATACCTTGCTGTTTCTCTCCTTTTTTTAATTCCTATAATCCAGTTTTTGCTAAAGTTGACAAATTATATACCTCACATGTGGTCATTATATGACTAACCCCTAATGAGTGAGTACAATCTAAACAGCCACAAAAGACCGTAATTTACTCTTCATTAGACAGCAAGCTCCTTGAGGGAAGAGCTGGGACATCCCATGCTTTATGCTTACCAAGTAGTAATTGGTAGTGAGGTTTTACTTCTCAGGTGTTTGGATCCATCGTAAAAGTAGCGTGTGCTCAGCATGGGCATGTTTATGTGGCCTTGGTTTACCACAATCCGTCTTTCTTGGTTCAGCTCATCCATTCAATTTTTTTAATAAAGATGTACTTATTAAGATGTATATATGTGAAAATACACGTCGCTGTCTTCAGACACACCGGAAGAGGGCATCAAGTCCCATTACAGATGGTTGTAAGCCACCATGTGGTGGCTGGGAATTGAACTCAGGACCTCTGGAAGAGCAGTCAGTTTTCTTAACCGCCGAGCCATCTCTACAGCCCCCTCCATTCAATTTTTAATTCATAACCTAGGTTCGTTTTTTAATACCCAAAGCCGGGAGTTCAGAGTAGTATCCGAAAAGCGGAACAGGTAAAGAAAGGTACTGGTTCTTTTTCTACACTTTATTAGCATTATCTTTGCTTGAAGTTATCTTTTGCTTTCCCTGCTTTCCTCACTGAACATTAAAGGAACAGATTTTAAACTCCCCATTAGTGTTTGGGACCGTGGCTCAGGGACAGAATGCTTGTCCATCATAGACAAGGCTTTGAGTCGTGCTGTGGTAGAAGGGGGGGGAGGTGGGCATTGTGTACACAGTGCGTATAAAAGTATTATTTAGTTTGAAGTTTTTAAAAACCAGAAGAACTGGCCTCAATGTTTGTATCCCTACCTCCTGGCACCTGTAACATCATGTATTTAGCGACTGCCATCTTCTTAGGCCAGATGTTAAGGAAGGAAAGGCTGAGAAGACACTGGGATTTGAAATGCTACAACCTTGATGTTCTTCCCAATGCACTGTGGGGACAGGATGTGTGTGTATTCTGTATCTCATCAGGTATTCGTGAAGAGATGGGTCACACCGTCCCAAGAGAATAGTCCTTTCTTATCTTTACACGATGATTCTTTTGATCCTGTTTTGGAATTTCTTCCCTTGTTTCTCTCTTGCTTCTTGACAGCATTATTTTTGAAGTCTCAATTGATCCCAATATTCCTGAAATATGTTCCCTTTCCTCTCTGACCATTTTCAGCTATAGACAGAGGGGTAATTCTGTAAAATCTCACTTCATGGCAGAGACAGTGCAGTATAGTGCAGTCAGGAACCAGTCACTTAACGGGTCAACGAGCTGAGTGATCTTGAGTGAATGCTTTAGCTGCTCTGTGTCCTCGATTTATCCCCCATTAAGGTGGAGAAAACACCAGAGGGGACCTTGTGGGTTTGTAGTGAGAAAACAAGTTTGGATGTGAAAAGAAAGTGACCTCCATTGAGTGCTGTAATTGAATTTTGTAGTAATGAGATTCCTCTTTGTACCTGCGCTTGAAGACGGGTAAGGAAATAAACTTACGCAGTCAGCCCATTTTCTTACCAGCATCCTGTTAGATGACCACACACAATATCGGTATCTTAAAGCGACTGTTTCTTCTTCTTCATCATCATCATCACCACCACCACCACCCCTACCATCCTTCCTCAAAGGGAGAACTTTCTAGTATTCCTAAAATTAGTAAATTCATACGTGGAAGGAATCTCCCATTATTCGTATTATCTCAGGAGTAATAAAGTCTGCATGGGAAACGGAATGAATTCTAAGTACCTTACCTCTTCCCTTAGTATAGGAAATTGGATACTCAAATCCAGATAGAGAATTTCCAATAGAGGAATATGTTATTGTGAACAAACTGTCAGACTGTATTCTAGAACAGTGTGACATGCTACACTGTCTGTCCCTCGTCATGCCTAATGTTCACCCACTAGGTGAGTAGCTAAAGGTGGTGGTGGGGAATTGAGCTTGGGCTCCAGCGTCACAGCCCTTGACTACCTAGAGAGTAAACCCAAGAAAGCAAGAACAAGTTCTTTCAAGACAATCATTTTCATCTTAGTCTCAGTAGGGCAGAGGATGGGTGATTGGACAGTAATGGTTGGTAAAATATCAAAGGAGGGGCTGGAGAGATGGCTCAGTGCATAAAGTCCTGGCCTCCAGAGCAGGGGCTGGAGAGATAGCTCAGTGCATAAAGCCCTCGCCTTCAGAGCTTGAGGAGTTTCCAAGTGTCAGTCCCCAGGACCCACATAAATCCAGTAATATGGCATCTGAGAGGCAGCCACATGTCCCCAGGGCAGCTAGACTAGCTGGAACTGTCAGCCTCTAGGTTCTGTGAAATTCTGCCTCAGTAACTAAAATGGAAAGCCATCTAGGAAGACACCCAAAGTCAAAAATCAGACCTACACACACACACACGCACACATACTCACATAAATACAAACACAAAACATACCTGCATACACACTGTACATACATACACACATGCAGAAAAAAAGGTTCAGTTCTGTGGTCCAAATGAGCATCTTAATCTTCTATGTGCAATCGTTTTGTAGTCTAGATACCATGTTCTCTTGAGAATAAGTGGTAGTTAATATCAAAAAAAGTGTATTTCCCAAATAGATTAGAGTCTTCTCTAGTAAATAAATGACTCACTATACCATGGATTAGGAGTTAATATCACAGATGGCATAGATTTCTTCAGATATGTCACATAATAACTCTTCCAACTACTAGACCTGCAAAGAATATAATTGAAAGAAATTCCTGAGGCTCTCAGCCAGCCTTTACATAGCCTGCACTGTCTTGTTTGGCTTTACTAAGTCGCTCAGGAATGCCCCCTCTACAAAGAAGTTGGTACCTAAACCAACACCTCCTGTTTGGTCTGCCGCTCTAAAGCCGCGTGTGTGGCATTTCATCTGATCACTTCTTCTCATTCAGTCTTTGACAGCAGTATCTCGGCGTTCCTCTTACCTACCTAGTACCCTGTTCCGTATTTCTATTAAAAGCACAGAACCATCTTTGGAAACAAAGCCGTGCTCTCTGGCTGTTCTTAGATTGAGGATACATACAGGTGTGGTTTGACCACTTGAGCTGTGCTGTATAGAGATGTAATTCAGGAGCTTATACAATGTAACCTGACTGAGGTCCCGCTTTCCTTGGTCACTTCCTACTCTGAACTCCCACCGTACCTCTAGGGCCCCAAATTCAGCCCTAGTTCTCAAGTTAAATTTCATGTGACTTTTTTTTAATGTTGCCCAAAGTTCTTTGAGGTTGGGAGTGCTGTGGCTGGTGTTGCTAAGTGTGTCTGAGCACTAAGAGTGAGAAGTGAAGGCCTGTTAGATAGCCGGTTACGTGTTGGTCATGGCATCTTACACTCCTTCTCTTAGTGCTTCGGGATATCATAGAAGAAGCATCAGTGCTAGTCAGGAGAGCTGATGGCTGTGTTTGCTGTATGTGAAACCTAAGTATAGAGTATACTCATGAAATAATGAAGTTTTCATATAAAGGGAAGCCAAGGGAATTTATAGCCAAGACTGTTTACTATTGGGAATATTTCAGAAAGAAAGAAAGTAATTCTAAAAGAAACACCTGAGATACAAGAAAGTCATGGGTATATAATTGGATAAATATGTCTAAATGAGCCATCAATCACAATAGATGTAAATGGAAAAGATCACCATTTAAAACAGACAATATGAGATTAGATTTGAAAGACATTGGAAATCAGCTTTGTATATTTTCTTGAAACTGATCCTCTGCTGACGCGGGATATAAAATTGTTGTGTTTGGGATTTTGTCATTAACCCATGCTATTTAACATATATATACTGTGGAAACCCTGCCTTTCCATGTCTGGTTACATGCCTCAGAAAAATTATTAGAAACAGTAACAGCAGCATTGTTTGCAACTGCCAAAAAATAAGAATACAAATAGCCCAAAGGTCCACCTATCAAATGCTGAAATTTGCTTTGGTTTACATTGTACAGAATTAAACAAAAGTGAGAATTAAAATGAATAAACTCTAGCAATAAGCAATAATATGCACAAATCTTAGAAACAATAGAATGAAAATTATTATAAGTCATGAAATACTTATGAAGTTATACTACAAACATTGTTTGTATTTATTATATGACAAATCTAATGTTATTAAAGCAGATAAGTGAACTGTAAGATTTAGAATAGTGGCTGTCTGTGAAGGCAAAGAAGCAAGGAGACAAGAGAATCATATTAGGGGTAAAAAGAAGAAAATAGCATGTTTAAAGCCTTGGATTCAATCCTCAAGGACCGTACATGCGTGCACGAGCAGGCATGCAGAGAGAGAGAGAGAGAGAGAGAGAGACCGCAGACCTGAAGCACAAATGCAAATGCGCATGTGAACTGACATGTTTCTGCATCACGTTTCTCAGGGCAAACACTTGTGATCCTGTTACCTTCCTGTTCACTATATAAAAATACTTCAGAACTTGTCAGATAGAAGGCAAATAGGAGATAGCATCCCCCAAAAGACAACACATCATTTCTGCATTTTGTGGTGTTTGTAGAGTTAGAGACTATGTTTGAAGTCTGTAAGCTTTAAGAGACCAAGTACCTGCCCCTGGTCATGGTAATCCCAGCTCATGTTTATACCAAGCCCATAAACCTTTGCCTACAAAGCTACCTCAACTTTCCATGTCTACCACATATATTTACTAATTAGTCTGTGTTTATCTGTGCTCAGGCTCTTGTCCCTGTCTGTGTCCTCAGACACAGGGATCTTCTAATCTCCCTACCTAGGAGCATGAGGCTGTCTGCTCTGATTCCCTCTAAATCTTGACTAGATCATGTCTCTGCTGCATCCCCTGTCTTCCAAATAGACCTGAAAGCCATCACAACTCTGGGCAGCAGAGACCAGGTAGGAAAGATGTGGTAAAACTCACTAAGGAGGATTGCTCACTCAGGACGCCGTTGACCATGGGCTTCCAGCTTGTGGCGTTCATCTGGCTCGGTGTCTTCCGGTGTGTGCCTGTTCCTCCTTTTTGTTTCTTAAAAACATCCAGCATGGTTTCTGTGGCTTCGTGGTGTGCTGCTTTTCCTTACTACTGCCTGGCTCACTCCTGTTTTATGGATGCTCTTCCAGTCTGGCCAGTAGCTTTGCTCTGTCTGTGTGTGCTCTTGGGCTAGCAGCCTCCTCAAGGAGGTGACCCTGCAGCCATGAAGCTCCACTTTCTTGCAGCTCAGCCAGATCTCAGGTATCCTTCCTCTTTAAGCTACAGGCCTGCCTGACATTTCCTACTAACAGTCTCATCGCCCAGACCAGAAGCAGGGGATTCATCCTAGATACTGTCCCGCCTCTTCCTGACTGCTAATTCTGCTATTCCTCCTGCCTTCCCTCTCCCTTTTACTCACCAACACCCCCCCCCCCCATAGTTTCTTTAGGTTGTCTCAGTTTTTCTGGGTCAGTCTAGCCTTTTGATTGAGCTCCCTGCCTCCAGGACCTTCTTCAGTTCTAGCCTCTGAATTGGCTGTAATCAAAAGGCAGAATACATAAATCCGGCATGCATCCCCTGCATAAAACCCGTCAGTACCTCCAGACAAACGCCAAGCTCTACCACCTGGCCCCTGAGGTACTTTGTGACCTGGTCCATTCAATTCCATCATCTTCACATTCCTGTTTAGGCTGCTGCCTTTGATAGTCATACCCTATGGTACTCCTTCCTCTGCGGCCTCAACACGAAATAGTCCATTCCGTCCCACACCCTGTGCACCCTGAGAAGATTGTTTAGTAACATTTCCAATGTATAGGACCAGGTGCAAATGCCTTATGCTGCTGACTTAAACCACACACATCTGCACATACCCTCCAAGGTAGCTCTAATGGCTTTCCGGTTTGCAGATGCGAAAATGAAGGCATAGAGAAGTTAATGCATTTTGCTCAGGTGACTGCAGCCCATTTAGAAAAAGGAGCCAGCTTTCTGGCCATCAGGGGGAGGAGAGGCCCTTGGGCCTGAGGGGGTTAGATGCCCCAGTATAGGGGAATGCCAGGGAGGGAAGACAGGAGTGGGTGGGTGGGTGAGGGAATACCCTCATAGAGGCAGGGGGAGAGGGAAAGGGGAAGGGGTTTCCAAAGGGGAGACCTGGAAAGGGGGATACATTTGAAATGTAAATAAAGTATCAAAAAAGAAAAAGGAGCCAGGATTTGAACCCAGGCTCCTACACAATAAACCTGTCCGTAATACCGAGCCTGTTGTTAGTGGTTTTATGTCTGCCTCCGTTGCTCAGCTGAGCTTTTGGGAGCAGATAGGATGCCTTCGGTCATCCTCACACCTCAGATCTAATGCTTGTCATAGACAAACCCTGGTACACAACTGAATGGTTGAAGCTATCATTGTAAATAGTTACATGAGCAGCAACCACACGTAGTACAGGTGTGTCTGAATGTCATCTACCTTGTGCACTGTGTGTGGACACAGAGGGTGTAAAAGTGGTACTGCTGCCCAGAAAAGAATCGAGCTGTTTGAGAATCTTATCCATTTGAAAGAGTTAAGCACTGAGCTTAAAGTGCCGTCATTATTCCTGATCTGAATGGACAGTAGTAATTTTTATAAAAATCAATTTATCATTTTAATCAGCTTATCTTTGAATTGTATGTTCTAACAACTGATGACATCGCAGTTTAATCATTGACTTGACCGATGTATAGGGCAGACAGACTCCCTTGTGCTTTGAGACTTGCCACCTGCCTTCCACGTCAGCCTGCTTTGCTGACATGGGCTCCAAAAGACTGTAAAGTTCTGTGTCTCTTGAGAGTGAGCTAGTCCAGCGTTTGGATAAAGCAGGTTTCCCAGCCTCGTTGAAGCTGGCAAGACAGTCATTCATCTCCCGTATGTATACAAAAGAAAGATTCCAGTTGCTATTTAAATGCAAAAATAGAACGCTTCAAAAACAGGTGTAAGCATCCTGTGGTCTCTGGAATTCTCCTTGCAGAGAATCCCTGAGACAGTCTCTGATGTTCTTTGCAATAAGAACATGCTTATTTCATAAACCAAAACCCATCTAGGGGAAAAAAAAAAACATTTTTTTTCCACCCCATGCAAAAGCTTATAAATGAATGAGGAAAAAAATTAATTAATGACGTGAATATTAAGAGGTTACGTATCTATTATAACACTGGGCCACAAGTTGACTAATTAAAGGGAATGTAGTCTGGAAGGCTGCCACGAATCTTTCACTTAGAGGGCCACGGCTGAAGCCAGTGATTGTGCGTGACAGACTTCAGGAACAATGGTACTGTGCACAGACCGTCAGATGAAGCATGCTCGTCTGAATTACACCGACGATGGGGTGGCCTACGGGCAAACAAAATGGTTAAACAATACATAATCGAGTTTTTATTTGGTATTTCCTGCGAGGCTTTGCCAGTTGCCAGGGAACGTACTGTATTTTTTAATTTGGCTGTATTAATTGTTGACCATGGCTGGCAGAGCCCCAAACAGGGACAGATATGGGAGAAAATGGCATCTGGACATTAAAGCCCTGAGTGTACTGGGGGGAGGGGGCACAAAAATTACAGCATATATCAGGAATTTTCCAGCTAACGACGTTCGGATGTGGTAGTGCGAGGGAGCTGGAGCCAGACTGAGCTTGCTTTGTTCGCTGAGAGAGGGCCCCCTGTAACATTCTTTTTAGCTGTGCATATTTTGTGTTCATTTGTACAGTTCTAACTTTCTTACTGTGTGGAGAAACTCAGTTCCGACCAGTTGGGCCTAATAATTCTTGGGCAATAATTAAAGTTTATGGACAACGGTGTTGTTAGCTGCATAGAAGTGGCTTCACAAACTAACCGGAAACTGAACCGTTTTCTAAGTGGCACATCATTCCTGTAAAGGATGCCCATAATTATTTTCTTTGATTTTACGACAGTGTTTTTTTAAAGGCATCATAATCATTTATACAAGCAAGAGACGCTGTCTTAAAAGCCTAGGGTAGGAGTGGAGAGCTCAGCCTGAGAGCGATTATAATGCACATTCTGAGCCTATAAATAAATGTCCTTAACTAGTTCGTACTGCGAACATCTGTGATAGAGACGTCCCACCAGCTAGCTACTTGGGGACTTGGTTTTAAAAGTTTGTAGATAGTCTCTTGCAAAGATGTGGTGTTCACGCTTTGGAATTGTGTTGTTTAAAACAAGATCTCATTTGTGCAGGTCAAATAGCATCAGACTTGTGGCAACCTTCCTGCCTCAACCTCCCAAGTTCTGGGGTTGCAAGCACAGGCAGCTTTGTGATTTTGTTTTGATTCAGTAAGGGAAAAGTCCCAGCATAACACTGATCCTTTCTTTAAAGCCTGGTAAGCCTGGGGCCTCCAATCTAATAGCAGTGATGTAATATGTGTCAGAAGCATGGGATTCCCAGGAACTTTGGTGGCAGTGGTAGAGGTCCATCTGGGTGCCTGGTGGCCAGCTCACAGGCTATGTCATGGGCTTGAATTCTGACTGATAGGTAGCTTGCTTGGACTTTGCTCTGGTTAGTAACATGTTTTGAGCATGCCTAGATATGGGCAAAGCATCCAGACCCTGTCTCAGAAGGGCCAGTGTTATACAGATGGCAGAAAAATAGGTCCAGTTCTTAGTAAAATTCCAGGCATCTAGAACACCATGGTAAACTTTGGCTATAGTATGTTGTCTTCTCTCTTGTGAAGCTCTGGGGTATCTTTGAGCTTCTCAGAACGTTCTAGTCTATCTGCATCAGAGTTAAATACTCTTAGTTTTTCATCATTGAAATTCCAAAGCAGAAAGCAAGAGAAGTGTTATGTGGTCTGTAATGATATCCAGGAACATAGTCTTATTATTATAGCCAGGAACATAAGTAGTAGTAGTAGTTGTTGTTGTTGTTTCTACTACTATTACTAAACATTCCTTGAAGCTACAATTTTAGTATTTATTTATTTATTTATTTATTGGGGAGCATGAACTAGCGTATGCTGAGAGAACAGCCTTCAGGAGTCTGCTCTCACCTTCCACCGTATGGATTTTGTGGATCGAACTCTGGTCATCAGGCTTAGTGTCAAGAACCTTTATCTGCTGATCCATCTCTCCAACCCCTTAACTCTTCAGAAGCACTTAAGGTGTAATTATTAGTCCAGGAAATCTGCAGAACAGTGCCTCTCAAGTAGCAGTGAGCTGGAGCTCCTGCTATGAGGGGCAGCTGCCACAGTGTCAACCCCTCACGGTCCCTTCTGGGATCAGGCAAGTTTCCAGAGGACTCCTTTAATGGCTTGTACATGCCAGTAACATTTTCTACTGTGTTCCTGTTTGGTCCTCACTAAAGGTGTGGCTGTATTGATGATAATACTGTAGGTTCCACACATCTTGAAATTCACAGAATTCCTTATCCAAAACAAAGTATGTGTTTTAATAGGAATGAGTCACAAAGGAGCTGAGGGGGTTTGCAGCCCCATGGAGGGAGCAACAGTCTCAACTGGCCTGACCCCCCAGTGCTCCCAGAGACTGGATCACCAACCAAAGAATACACATGGAGGGACCCATGGTGCTGGGCACATATGTGGCAGAGGAGGGTCTTGTTGGCCATCGGGGGGGGGGGGGGGGCAGGGCCCTTTGGGCCGGGGGGGGTTAGATGCCCCAGTGTGTAGGGGGGGGTGGGGGAGCACTCTCATAGAGGCAGGGAAGGGGGGATGGGATAGGGGGTTTCTGAAGGGGAGACCTGGAAAGAGAAAACATTTGAAATGTAAATAAAGTAAATAAAAAAATAGAAATGAGTCCCAGACATCAGATCAACTTTTTTTTCCCCAAAGTAAATCTTCCCTCCGGGAAACATTTTGAGTCCTTAAGTGATGTCCTTGTTATCTTGTCTTCATCTTTTAAATAATGTATTAGAGGCTAAGAAAAGGCATGCGTGTGTTCTCATGGGATCTTTGCTTCTTAGCACTAGGAATAAAAATTAATCCTTTTCCACAGAAATAATAACAACTATAATAAGCCCGATGTAATTAGCTTTGCTTAACTGGAAAACTGCCTTTCCTTTTCGACAATTGACGTTTTCTTTTCGGCTGCTTTTTAAGTCGGGGCTGTTAACAATTTAGCCTGTCTTTAATTTTAAGCACTGTTCTTCTAGTCAGATCCCAATAGGAAGCTCCAGTGCCTTAGCCTGGCTTCCCATTGGCTAGCTGGGGAAAGGGCATTTCTGCATAAATTGGATGCTTCCTTCTCCCCTGGAGACCAAATATGCTCATGTTTCCCAATCCCCTGGTTAGTAAGCTTGAGTCCATTGCTGGAAGTTGGAAACTGTCACTTTGTAGACAGCACACATGGAAATCCAGATCCAGGGGTCCCTGACATGCCCATGGGTTTGACAACAGAGTGAATACATGCTTTCTTCCTAATCCAGAGTTTCTGTGGTACTCCAGCTGGAATCAGAAACCGATGTTCCTGTGAAGTGTCCTTCAAAGGTATTTCCTTTGTGAGGCTCCAGTGCACACAGAACCCAAGGGGTTAACCTGAGAGCCGCTTTGAAAGCAACTGAAGGTCATTGCCGGCAAGAGCAAAGACTTTTAAAGCCAGCTGTCCCCACCCAGGGGATTGTAAACATTGGCTCCTGGCCACATTGCCCTAACAGTACAGAACTTATCTGTGCTCCGTGCTCATGGTTCTGCTCTTTCATGGACAGTGAGAGCCCAGTTTTCTGTCAGGCAAGCTGAGGAATCCTGCCCTGCAGAAGATAAAGGTGCAGCCTGTTAAGGGGCACTACCCATGCAACCAAGCTCCTGCTGGTAGTCTGACTTTCTCAAGTCCAAAGAATGTGTACAGCGCCCATCACATTCCACAAGACCTGTTACCTGCCATTTGTTAGTAACTAGCAATAATGCCCACATCTCTTTGTCCTTTGGCTCAATCCAGGGTGTTCAAATACAAATGCTGGCAACTCAGAAGTGCTTACTGCCCTGAGCCTTGGTTCTTATGCTTCCTTTCTTTAAATGACAACAACAAACCGGCAGAGATCCTAAGTCACCAACAAAGGAATGAGGCTCTGTATGCTTCATTTAAATAAAGTTGCCTTCGTCTTGGGATCATAGTTATTTGGTGAAAAGGAGCCAAGGAGATTCCGGCAGGATGCACCCATTTATGTGTGCATCAGAAGTCTGCAATCTGCAGTTTAATCCTTGGTCCGACTGATTAGAAGAGACTGGAATTCCCAGAGAGATATGTAGCTTGCGTCTCCTCCACCTGAACTGTTTAGAATGTTGTAAAGAGTTTTAGTTTTATTTGATCTCCCTGGAAATTTCATGGAATTTCAGTTATTTCACGTGCTATTTTTCCCTTCCGTGAATTCAGAAGGCAGGAACACATGATCACTCTGATAGGCCCACATATCATAGCAAGTAGGGATAGAAAATTATACCTTGTATCGGTCCGCTTTGTTACTGTCATTTTTGTGTGTGTATATTTTAGAGGCAAACACAGAAGGTCTTATCTTTATAAAATGACCTCTGTGAACATATTTTATAATAAATTTGGATGTTGGCCTATAAGAACTGTGACACTCAACACACATTCCTCTGTAGACAATGTTTTCAGCCATGGTGGCACTAATAGAGCATGGGCCGCCACTCCTAACTGTATGGCACAGACGTGTAGCTATGGCTGCTCTCTGCCGTGTGGCTGCAGTTGGTGCGATTTATGGATTCAACTTTTCCCCTCGGTCCAAATGACACTTAAAGGGTTTTTCACTGCCTTTTCTGGGATTCCAACTTTGTTTTATGGAATCACAGATTTTCTTGGGTGCTTAACTAATGTCCTATTGGTCAACATTCTTTGTTTAAATGACAAGTTCCTGAGAACATTACTAATGTCATGTATTGGTACATAGTACAGTGTCCAGGTGGTGCCAATGAGCATGCTAAAAAAAAGTTGGAGACAGAGTCTCTCTATGTAGTTTTGGCTGTCCTGGAACATGTCTGTAGACCAGTCAGGCCTCGAACTCACAGCGATTCTCCTGCCTCTGACTCCCAAGTGCTGGGATTGAAGGGATTTGCCATCACCCTTCCTCCACATGTTAATGTTGTTCTTAACTATAGGATTCTGTTGTTTGAAAGCTCTATAGAAATAAAGGTTTGTGGTTTCCGGATTGTGTAGTTTAGAAAACAGTGGCCCAATGGTATGAAAGCTGTTGTTGATAACACACAGACAGTGATGTGTCTAGAAAGGAAACAGTTCTCTGGCTAGGAAGGTGGCAGAAGGTGTCAGCACTGCCACACAGTCTGGTAACCTGGCTTCAGTTCCCTGATCTCCTGAAAGAGGACCTCTCTGTACACACACACACACACACACACACACACACACACACACACAGTAATGGTTTAAAACAGAAGGGAAACCCTGTTCTTCTTAGCCTCAGCCTAGCGCTTTCTCCCTCAGCCAGCCTAATGGTGTTCCCTAGTGACCAAAGGTAAGATTACTAAGTGGCTGGTGGGCACACCTCAGCAGGTAAGGGTCATATAGTGAGTGTGAGCAGAAGACCTGCTCCCCTAGCTCTGGTGACCAACATTGCAAGTTGTCACTTTGGACTCACTATTTGCATCTCACAACTTCTCTCATGCCCACTTAACATGTGACTTGGGATTGTAGTAGTGAAGTCTACTCAGGGCTGTAACAGTATGACCAAAGCTATTCACAGAGGCTAATTCATAGCATTGACTGCCTCTATGACTAAATGACAGAGACTGAGTATAAACATTAAAGCCCTCGGTGCAAAAAGGCACGGAAGAAAATGAACTCTTTCCAATAAACATCTACTGTATTTAAACAGTTCTAAAAGACCAATGAAATACACGTGTGTGTGTGTATGTGTGTGTGTGTGTGTGTGTGTGTGTGAGTATTCATTCAATATGGAAAGTAAAGATATTTAAATGTATGTTAAGTTAATTTTAAAATACCTTCATAAACTATTAGACTTGAAAAGTTTTAAATATATTTGAAAAAGAAAATAGAGTACAGAAAAATGGGCCTGAAACATGTTCCCTCACAAAGACTAACTAAAACAATCCTTTGGCAAAACTGACCAGAGAAAACCAGAGGTTAGGAGCATATCAGAGCACTTTGCTGTTAGGTTGCAGAGATTTTAGAACAACCTATAGCTAATGACACAGAATCAGACAGGGTAGGAGGAAGTACCAACTACACTACCCCTAGGCTCAGCCTCTCCCACTCATGTTTCCACTAAGCTGGAAAATAAGTGAATTGATAAATGTGTTTGTCTGTTTTATATATGTTGTAGTTTCACTTGCAAGCAGAAGACCAGGGAAATATATACTTGATAAAGATAAAAAAGAGCTTGAAATCATATGAAATAAATATCATTTTCAGTTCTTTTTAAGTCACTGTTGGCTCACGAACTTTATGCTAGGTCTTAGAACTAAGTGCTGGGGTATGTGCTTGGGGAGACATGTGTTGTGCCTGATTGGTTAATGGCTTGGTAGGTGAATGAACTGTGGTAAAAATAAAAAAAGGAGACAGAAAGAAGAGAAGAGAAAGAGGAGGAGGAGGAGGCACTTGCGGCGGTGGCCACCGGCTGAGAAGGGCATGGTCCAGTCAAAGGGTTGGAGCGGTGGCTCAGCAGAGAAGAATGCAGTTCTTTCTCTACAAGAGGACCCACCATCCGCATCAGATGGCTCATAACTGCTTCAGTTCCGGGCACCTGAGATTACCTCTAGCCTCCACAGCACCTGCATCCATGTACAGTAATGACCAATCATGACGACATACTACTAACCTACCAGATCAAAATACTCAATTTTTATTGGTAAGGCTTTTCTCTCGTGAGGGAAATCACAAAGACTTTGCCCTTTTAGCTCTATTTGACAGTGACTTTGTTGTTTTGTTTTGGACCAGTCATAAGATTTGGAATTCCAAGGTCGTGGCATCCACTCACCATCTCAGAAATATACCATGATTGGTATGTATGGGATTGTCTTTGACATGAAATACACTCTCTCGGTGGTAGCTCTGGCTAATTAGCACTACTAAAGTTCCGTCCCATCAATGCTAGTTAGATTTCTCCCCGGGATCTGTTTTTGTACAGAAGTCACTGGAGCACCTGTTAGTTAGATCGGAGACCACACCTTACTGTCGTGCATCTGTGTAATGAATCTTCACAGCATGAATTGCACGCCCGTATTTGAAGTATGTGTCCGTACACAGGTTCTCCTTTATGCCAAAGCCCTTCTCCACACAGGAAACCCTCTGTATGTACCTGAGACTCCTTCTAAGCAGTTTACTCCCTCTGCTGGCTCAAACTTTAAAATGACAGCATGTAAAACTGGACCTCTGGTGAGGAATTCTGGGGACTGCTTGCTTATGTCCTGTGTGTTAGGGTTTCTCTAAGGTCTAAAGTTAAACTCCATGCCCAAGGATTAAAGAGATACTCTATAATTCTTTGAAAACAATAATATAATTCTCACACGAGTGATGGGTTGATAATTAAGAGAGTCTGGCGTGTAGATTTAGAGTTTATAGTAGGTGCTCAATAAATGTGAGATTCTCGGTCGCAGTCCTACTTTGCTATACATAGAGTATAGGTAGCTGTTGTAGGAGCTTTCGCTCAGCCAGTCTATTTAATGAGTCATTTGTGTTTTCATGGTGCGTCCTAGGTGCCTGCTTACAACACCAACCCTGCTGCATTACCATTATTCTCTGGGCTATGAAGTCTTCTAGACAAGCCTGGTCTAGGGTTTGTCTTTATGGTCTCAGTGCCTGTTGTGACAGGTTGGTTACCCAGAGAATGTCGTTGACCTTCAGCATTACAGTTATCTTCCAGATGATGTGCAAGGGGCATAAAGCTTCGATCATTACAGTTTCCTCCAGTCCACCTTTATCATGAAGAACTGAGTAACTCTTACATGAGTGTCTCTGTAAGAACGGAAATAGTACTTAATATGGAGCAAAGTATGGTATCTATCTATCTGTCTGTCTGTCTGTCTGTCACACACCTTAATGCTATGTGAGAGAGAAACATTAGCTTCTTCTAACTGCAGGAGTTCCCACACTCTTTCGTTGTCAGTGTGAAGTGTGTCTGTGGAGAAGAGAGATTCAATATCCGGATTTGTTGGTTTAAGACTTTATAGACTCTCTTTAGGCAGCAATTAACCTCTTTTAGGAAACAAGAGCGTGCGTAATCAAGACTTCACAGGGTATCCAAATGGGTCCCTCTTCATTTTCCAAATACCACCAGAATTCTTCTGTGATGGGAAATGTCGTCATTGATAATATTGATAGGGCTCCTTCGAATAGACTTACCTTTCCCTGCTTAACTCAGGGTCCAGGAGTCCTGGCTCATGGTTTCCTTTCCACGGTTCTTACTAAACATTTTCTTTTGATCAGTCACACTCTAAACCCCACAATAGGAGGCATGCTGTTGTGTTCACTAGCACAGAATATCATACCGGGCGTTAAGTAGCACTTTGAAAATTCTCAGTGACTCAATGAAGCCATTCTGTGTTCATAAACACAGAGAAATTGTACCATGCGTGCTCAGGATGCAAGCCCCAAGTCCCCACCTCGTGAGTGCCTTGGTTCCTCAGATTCAGATTCCACGCCTGGGTGACTGTGGATGTGGGCTCACTATCAATGGGAAGGAAGTAGCATGTCCTCTTGAGAGAAACCTGACAGGCAGAGCCAGCAGCTTCAGGTTTGACCTTAACTAAACTTCAGAGCTGTATTCTGACATAGTGCAGTTTAGTATTTTAGTTTAGAATGATATTTCAGAATCTTTTGTCTGTAGAAGAAGCCCATTAAAAACCAATGTTTACCATTTAAAACTTTTAAATTACTGATATTCAATCAAATATTTCAAAACAATTTTTTTTAGTTTAATTTCCTATTCAAACAGATATTTAAAAGAGTTGGGGATTTGGTAAAAAGTCAGATATAGAAAGGCAGAAGTGAGAAATCTAACATTTTTTAGGTTGTCTTAGAACTATTTGTAAATGTGTGTGAACAAATGGTAGATGCCACTGTTCCACTATTCCAGAAAGGGTCTAGTTAGCTGGTTTATAAAGCCAGATTGTGGGCTGTGCTATTGCTGCCTTTTGTCTCCCTGACTCAGGAGGCTGGGGGGAGGTGAGGGGCTTGAGCAACCTGCCATTTGGAGGCTAGCCCCTCCTTCCCCGAAGTATGATAAGACTCAGACAAAAAGAGGGAACCTGGAGAAGAGGGAGAGCCAGAACATAAATTGAAATTATAGTCTCTTTTTTTTAGAGCTTTATCTTAACAGACTGTTAATACTAATATTAACGTAACAGATTGTTAATACTAAATACAGGCAGTTGTAATCCACACTAACATGAGTGGCTGGAAATGTTGGGTAGAGTAAGACACAGAGAAGACAACACACATCACTGGAGGGAGGGGGCTTACAACGGTGCAACGACTAGCAAAACTGGTAATGTTTGCTAAGCTAAGCATCTGTCTACATTTTATGTGTACTCAAGAGAAATGAAGGCTCGGGTCCAGCAAGGAAAACACACAAAAACACTAAAGGGTGTTTGTGATCATACTGACACTGTGGAAAGAGACTGCTGACATGCATAAAAGCGGCAGGCTTTGCATGTTGTGTTGAGCAAGCAGAAGCACGCAGAGCAGTGTCCGAGCATCACATGGTCCTCTAGATGACATTCAAGCAAAACTTATTCCAAGAGGACAAGGCTACCCTGAGTGTGCTAGGAAGGGCCCAGGAGGACGTTCTGTAAAGTGATGTAAATTCCAGATACGTTGTTCTAAGAGTTGGTTTCATAGGTTTAGACTTACATGTAAATATCTTGTCCATGTAAAGAGTTATGTATGCCTAAAGTAACTCAGGAAATCAGTATCTTAAATGAATATACATACAGAGATAGATAGATAGATGGATGGATGATGCTGATAGTGAATAAAATCTAAATATTTTTCTTTACAAGAGGCTTTTGTTTGGTTGATTTCGTTTACTTTTCTGAGACAGGGTCTCAAAACCTGGCTGGCCTATGACATGGTTGTGTAGACCAGGCTAGGTTCAGACTTGTGGCAATCCTCCTGCCTCTGCCTCCTGAGAGCAGAGATTACAGGCTTCTTCTAATAGCCTACCTACAAGAGATTTTCTTCTAAGATAAGATTATAAGATTGATTTGGGGACCATATTTGTGACTCTAGAACATTTTTCGTGCTTTCATAAACACCTCAAAACAGACTATTCTTCACTCCCTGGTTTGATGTGTTGCTGACTTTTCTAGGTTTTGTTGTTGTTGTTGCTGCTGCTGCTGGGCTGCTGTTGTTTGGTTTTGTTTGTTTGGTTTTTAATTTGTTGAGGTTGGGGAGCATTTTCAGAGTAGTATTTTTCTTGATCACACATCTGACAGCTTATTAGCAGCTGCTATATGCCAAATACAGTAGAAATCTCAGAGCCCCCTAGAGGCAGTGTTAAAGCCTGGTCCCCAGGGTGGGAAGCTGTGGAACCTTTAAGGGGTAGACTCAGCTGGGAGGTCTTACGGTTACTGGGGGCATGGACCTCATCCACCTTCAGGTTCCTTTTGTTCCTTGGTTCTCAGTGGGAGCAGTTTAATGCTTCACATGCTCCTGCTGTGACAGTGCCTCATGGCCAGCCCAGATGAGTAAGGCCAACCTATCATGGACAAGAACCCTCAAAGCTGTGAGGCAAAAATAAACCGTTTTCTCTTATAACCTGATTATCTCAGTTACTGTGTTGTAGTAACAGAAAACCAGCCACAGAGCAAGAGAGGGGATCTGAAAGCTGAAAGTAAGCAGTGTCGTTACAGCATTAGGCACTGTGGAGTAACTCAGAGGTAGACGTAGATTCTTGTGGTCACACCGCTTATCAAAGCAAGAGCCGAGGGATGTATAGCGTGGGAATCCAGAGCAGGGGACAGTTACTTCTTTCAGAATGTTCCAGAAGACTTTCAGAGAGGTTATCACTAGGCCCTGCTTCCTTTTTGGCCCCATATGAGGGTCGCCTACATATTAAGTATCTACAGTGATTATTAAAGGGAAGTTCTCATCTCCTGGAGGATAAACAATGCTCTCTACAGTCTTCATGTTTCTTCGGGTACCACTGTAATCCTGCCTCCACCTACCAGCATTAAGGATAAAGAAACTACCTGCCACAAATTTCTAGAAAGCAGCGGTATTCTCTGAAATGTTTGTAAATGGAAAGACCTTTCCTTTGAATTAGTTCTGAGGTCAAAGCTGAACTTAGCAATGGCCTTGGGCTGGTACTTTTCCTTTCCAGCAGTGTTTGCATGCAGCAACCACAGTGCCCTAAGCACGGTGCAGCCAGAGCCCCGGGTCTAGGTGAGAAACCTGCTGCTGCCTTTTATGTTCACACATGTCTCTCTACTGATAGCGGATGTACCTAGAAATACTTTGTAAAGTCCTTGGTATTCGTGTGGTTCTTCCTAGAAACCGAGACAGTTTCAAGAGAAGGGTTGTAGCCCATGAGCAGTAAGAGAATTCTCCTATTCTGCAATCGTCTATTAATGGACTCCTTTTCAGTGGTCCTTCCTTCCTTCCTCTCTGCTTATGAAAGATACCTAAGAATAATTTTAAATTCTAAAGAGGTATTAAAAATGTTAAGGGTAGTAGAGTGTTTGTTTAATTTTTCTTTCTGTGTTTCCTGAATGTCTAAGGACATACAGATAACACATCAGGCCCTTCTTTGTTTTAAGCAACTTTCAAATCAGGCTCCCAAGCTGTATTTTGCTTCGCCTGTTTCTACAGATCCAGTCCTCCGTGGGCTGCCATGTCTATAACTGGGTGAGGGGTGAGTTTTCGGAAGAGCCTGTCTTGAGGAACTGGTTAGTGATTTCATTTACAGAGATGGAAGACAGGAAAAGGAGAACAAGGTTGGGTGGAAGAACAGTGGTACAGTAAAGGGCCAACAGAAGCATGCCTACCATACCAGGCTGCCAGCCTCATGCAGAGCATTGTGGGTAAGCAGTCCTTCCTTCACCTCTCTCTAGGACCCCAGAGCCTTGATCACCCATACACCATTCTAGTGAAAACCTTTTGGATATAATTATCATAGGAAAATATCTTGTTCTCATCAGCTTTCTAGTAAACGTACAGTGCTCTAGAAATCTTGATCTTAAAAACAAAACAACAGAACAAACAAAAACACATTGTTTAAAAACGATGATTAAACAAAAGACCTAAAAGAGAACACCTGAGCCAGCTGTGGTGGTGCATGCCAATAATCCCAGCACTCTGGAGGCAGGGCAGTAGGATCACCGCAAGTTCTAGTCCAGCCTGGTCTACATAGAAAGTTCTAGGCTAGCCAGGGCTACATACCCAAGATCCCATCTCAAAAAGAAAAGGGAAAAAATCAAAATCGGTCTAAGAATAGAATTTAGCAACAGACGTGCCTAACATGTGTGAGGGCCTGAGTTCAGTTCCCAGCACCCTTCTCCCTCCCCGAAGGGAAGGAAGATCTGAAGTCAGTGGCTGCATAGTGAGAATGAACCTGAGCCAGAGGCTCCAGCCCTGCTTCTGTTCCTGGCCCTGCCAGCCACCAGCCCCTTGCTCTCAGTCGTCTCCCTGTCTGTCTGCCCTTCCCTGTTGCTGGAAGCAGGCAGTGGTGCTCACCCACAGCATCAAACCAGAGATTATGTACAACACAAGCTAGTTAGCTCAACACGGATCTTTACGTCTGCCATGCTTCACAAATGTTTCCCTCCCCCTTTTCCCTATGCCCTTCTGTACCCTGAGATAATAAGACTTTTAAAAAAGAAAAAAAAGAAGCTTCAGAGAAGGTCCCAAAATCCCACAGTAGCCCATCCTGATACTTAACAGTTCTTGTCAGAAAACAGTTCCTGGTGTCTGTCTCAGATTCCTAGTACGGCAACCTAAGCCCTTCTCTGCCTGCCTGCAGTTTTAATCTTGCCAAATGAGTAGCATGAGACACCCTAATCTTAAAGCGTGTTTCCTTTACCTCTTTAACATTTGACAGAAAACACTCAGAGTCCTCTATACTTGAGTTTGTTTCAGGTAGCCCAGGTGGGTTGGGATATTTACGGCTGGCTTTCGTTTGCCCTCGTACACTGTCGCTGCATGTTGTAGATGGGGGATCATAGGGAAGCAGCACCTTGGTGGCTCCTTCAGTCAAGGATCTCCAGCCCTTTCCCATTTAAGGAAGGCGGTGCCCATGGAGTTCAAAGATGTTGAGGAGTGGGGGCGGGCTTAGTTTTACAACTATGCTTGCATTTGCTCCTGGCCGAGTCACCTGCTGGAGCTCATGAAGTTGGTCTGCATGCAGCCTGTGTAAAAATGAACACACCGACAAAGGAGTAAGAAGGCACGGGCTGTGGAGGCATTTGTTTCCATAACAAGAACAAATCATGTTTCGAAGTTTTCTTTGAAATCTGACTCATTATGTGCCTCCCGACACATACAGATTTCCTTAAGAGTTCAAACATGAGGGAACGGTGAACTGTGCAGCCTGCCGTGTTCTGTATTCAGAATCATTTTCATTTCTACTTACCTGTGAAAGTCGAAGGAACGTCTACAGATATTTGGTTAGTTTCTATGGGGAAGGCAGGGAGCAATCAAGTGGCCATTGTTTATCATCAGAACCAAAGCTATGCTATACTAAATTTTTGCAAAGAGAGATGAACTTACTGCTTGAAACACAATAGACACTTAGCAAGCTGTGACTGTTTGGAGTCTCACAAGTTCAGGATGAAATTTAAACAATGCAGCTCGAAGGAAACCATGAGCCCGTCTGGCATTTTTGGACTTAATTTACAAGGATAAAGTAGCCCTGAGGCCACTTCATTAAAAAGTTGCCTGACCTGGGTCTGGGGACACAACCCTGCTCCGTGCTCCATCTCCTACCCTAGCTGCCCCTTCCTAACCCTGGAGCCTTCCATTCTGCTCTCTGCTACCTGTTTTTGCATTTGTATTTAGTGACATGTGTTTAATGCTTGCTCACATTACTCCCCAAGGTACTGGGTTTGCAAAGTCAAGTCCCTACTCAAGATGCTGTCTCTGGGTCTATTAAGCTGTAAAAACACACTGAAGCAGTCACGGTGTGATAAGAGATCTGGGATCATTTGTGTTTGGGGATAGACTAGGCAAGGTGAGGTTCACAAGAATCAAGAGTGCAGTTGTGAGATGGAGCCTCCAGAGAAACATCTAAGCATTATCTGAAGGCCACAAGACATGACACAGCATGCATATTTGAAGAACCTCAATGTTTCTGGGTAAACTGATTGTGGAGTTAAGCAGAGGACTTGGTGTCTCAGTTAGGGTTACTGTCGCTGTGATGAAACATCATGACCAGAAGCAACTCGGGGAGAAAAGGGTTTCCTTCACTCTCAGTTCCATTTGATAGTTAATCTTTAAAAGCAGTGAGGTTAGGAACTCAAGCAGGGCAGGAACCTGGAGGCAGGAGCCGATGCAGAGGCCATGGAGGGGTGCTGCTTACTGGCTTGCTCCTCATGGCTTACTCAGTCTTCTTTTTTTACAGACCCCAAACCACCTGCCCAAGGACGGCACCATCCACAGTGGGTCGGCCATCCCCCTATTGGCTAGCTAAGAAATGCCCTACCTGCTTGCCCAGAGCCTGATCTTATGGAGGCATTTCCTCAGTTAATGTTCTCAACTTTCATATAACTATAGCCTGTGACATGTTGGCCGAAAACTAGCCAGCACACCTGGGTAAGGGGTCATTTTGCTTGTGAGGAGAAGGGACCTAGGAAGAACAGCAGTACACATTTTGAATTTGAAGTTTTTATGGAAGAACTACATCGTGATGTCCAGGAAACAACTGACATTGTGCATGTGGTCCTCTGCAGAGCTCTGGGTACTGCGTGAGTTTAAAGTTATCCATGTGAGATGGAGGATTCTAGATCATCTCTGTGAAATGATTGTCTGGAAGAGCAGTCACTTAAGGAAGAGAGAGCAGAGGGAGCTCTGAACCTGGTATCCTGCACTTCAGAC
Organism: Rhynchomys soricoides; assembly: GCA_019843965.1. NCBI lineage: Eukaryota > Metazoa > Chordata > Mammalia > Rodentia > Muridae > Rhynchomys > Rhynchomys soricoides. The sequence continues at coordinate 373,876 of JADRCH010000275.1, read as the reverse complement.
CATACAGCACCTCCTGCCCCCAGATGCCCTTCAGCCAAGTCATTTGACTGTGTGCTTTCCTAATTTGTGGCCACAAAGTCCAGCCAACATGGAGCCTTTTACAGAGCGAGCACATCATGAACTTCACTGAAACTCACTTTGATCTGGGTGGAAGCTTTGCTCTCTGGAGTGAAACCTTCAGTGACTGGATACTAAACACAAATAATAAATCAAGGCTTGGGTAGAAGGCAGAGGGGACCCTTGGAGAATTGCAGAGTTTCAGGTCAAGAGGGTCCCACACATGCAAAGGCCAGTTGGTAGGAAGTCATCATATCTAATGGGAACCATGGATACCATGGGAGTCAGGAAGCTATGGGGCTGAAGAACATCCTGTTGGGATAATGGACATGTCAGAGCAGGGATGAGAAGAGGATGGCAGAGCCTCCATGCCCCATGCATGGAAGAGGATCCTGAGCACACAGTGCTCCATGCACTGAGAATCTCTCCTGTCACGTGTCAAAACACTTCCTCTAGACTCTGCCTACAAAGGAATGTATGTGAGGTGACTCCTTTGCATTTGTTGCAAAGTACTGCTCTTTTATTTACTAGTATTTAATATTTTAAGAGTTTCCAAGTAGCACTGTAATGAGAAGACTACCTGCAAGAACCCAAATTCCAGTTCTTTCTAATACACACAGTTCAGATGTGTAGTATTTAAGAACTGGGATTTTTTAGACCTTTGTGAAAAGACAATAGAATTATTCCTAGTTTTGCTTTTCATTTCACAAGTCATACCAGCTTTCTATAGGAAAGCATGCACATCAGAAGACTTTTGTGTTTGCATGAAGCGTATAAATGGCTTAGAACAGAGTTTGGGAAGATTCTGTAGTCTGTCAACGATGGTGTTCACATTCCTCCTAACCTGTTGTCTTTGTTCACGGTTAAGGCATGTTAAAGTAGGCCCAGAGATAGAGTAGCACTCTGCAACAGATAACCAAAACTTAGGGTTTGGTTTGCATTACCCTTGCCTTGCTGTTTTTAGAGTCTCTCAGAATATTAACAGAGCACCTCAGAGATCACCCTGTCCAAAGGCCCTCTTTGAACAGGCTCGGGGGGGGGGGGGGGGAATTCCATCCACACTACTTTGTAAACTGATGTATGAGTTGGGGTCCTGACAGAAAAATGGTGACATGGTCAAGATGAGCCATTTCCAGGCAGTTACTGAGGCAGGATTGACAGAAGTGCAAGGTTTGAATCTTGAGTCGATCAGACTGTTACCAATCCCGTACTCTGAGGGAAGGGGGCACAGGAGGGGATGTCACTGGAATGATCATGCTGTCTGAGGTAGACTTTGGCACTGTGAGACAACTTGGAGTTGAGGACCTGACCTCTTTTCTCCCTCTCAACTCCTGCCAAGACTTCCCAGTGGCCGAACTCAATAAGGGACTGGAGACATATGGCAAATAGATAGGGCCACCTCCAAGGCAGAGATCATTTAGACAAAAGGGAGCCCCCCCCCAGCCTTTCTAACATTTGTAGCCACCTAGTGTGAAGCCAGTGGCAGTGCTTTCAGAGATCTAAGTTAAAGTGCTCAGAAATACAAGACACCTAAGTAGAACATTAGTGGGGACAGTTGCCTCTGACATATTTTGAGTCAGCACTGACCTTGGTTGGACTTTATCTTCCAGTGGTATTGAACTGGTTAAAAAAAAAAATGTGACTAGAGATCAAAACCCTTTAAGCAGACACTTTGACTTACATAACATCCTTGAACTCCCCCTCCTCCAGCTCCCCCTCCTGCTGCCAGATCCATTCAGCACCTCTAGAGGCTGTTAATACATGTAATGATTGTAATAAACACGGTATTTGCCTTGATTCCAGCTGGCTCCAGCCAGACTCTGTCCATAGGTCCTATTGTTATCTTTGCTTACTAGACAACTGCGTTGTTACCATTGGTAGCAACCTTTGTCACAGATTCTTGACTCTTACACACTGCGCTCCGTGCTTCCGATGACAGTGTTTGCAAATTGAGACTTTAGGAGACTTTCGTGTTAGTAATTAATACCTTTCTGCTTTGCACACACTTAAACTGGTTGTGCATTGGACAGTTTTCCATCAGAAATTCAGAAGGAAAACAAACTTGTATTTCCCTGCCAGGAAAAAAAAAAAAATGTGTCATAATTTGTTCTCAAGGACTTAAAACGAGATTTGGTTGCAACAAAATGTTTCAAATCATACAGAGTTTCAGGTTTTAAAACTATAGAAACTTAACAAGAGAATTGAAGGACTCTGGATTGGACGGTAGGAAAGTCATAAGACATTGATGCTAGGAATGCTTTCTTTATATATATGATGATAATACATAAACCCGAGAATGACTTTTTAGAAAACACTAATTCATGTATGTAATAAAAGGTTATCATTTAGTGTAGGCCCTGGGTACTCTTGGGATTATTCTACTTGAGAATTCAACGGAAATGTAATTCTTTTTTTTTCTCCCCCATTTTGTACTTTTTTATTACTTATTTTACTCTTGTAGAAAGGTAATCTTGGGGGCTGGAGAGATGGCTTAGGGGTTAAGAGCACTGACTGCTCTTCCAGAGATCCTGAGTTCAATTCCCAGCAACCACATGGTGGCTCACAACCATCTGTAATGGGATCTGATGCCCTCTTCTGGTGTGCCTGAAGACAGCGACAGTGTACTTTAATACATGAAATAAATAAATCTTTAAAAAAGAAAGAAAGAAAGGTAATCTTAACTCAATTTCTTTTCCATAAGAATTTCACCAAAATCAAGGCATCTTTAAATAAATATTGTTAGTTCAAGTAAAGTATGAATGTAATCTAATTCCTCTTTGTTTTGCTTAGCAGTGATTTGTATGGAGACCAAGCAGGGCCTTCTCGGAGACACGTGAGATTTTTAGCTCTTATAACATCTCTGCAGTGGACATTGGTAATAGGTGGTGTCCCATACAGAGAGCGCGGTCATGACCCAACTGGAAAGCAGCAGCGACCTTTCTCTCAAGCCATTTGTTCAAAGAAATAATTTGAAACCGAATGGCAGCTGAACTTCTACAACTTTGCAGACTCACCTTTAAAAAGAATCTTAGGATATTTCAAAATACATTTAAAATAATGTCTATCAGTGGCATGACTTCAGTCTGCCTTTTTCTGCCTTTACCTGTTGATTTGTGGGTGCTTGGCCCTGTGAGATTTTCAGGAGAGTACAGATCCTCAGTCCTTACCCAGGATCCCAGCCCTGCTAGACCTCGTGCTTTGATCCAGGCTATCCAACCATCTGGAATTCCCAGTTCTCAGCTCACTAACAGCACTCACCACCCTGTGTCTCCGGGCATCATGAGGGACGTCCATTGCAAGCTTGGTGCCTGTGTCCTTACAGACACTTTTCCAGGCACATGATGTTCAAACCCAGACATAACTTTTTAAAAAATCTGAACATAAATGCAACAAAGTTCATAGTTGATTATTCATTCCGTACAATTTCATGGACATCTTTTCTGTGTGAGCAGGATGTACTAGAATGAGAACAGTCCATTCTTGTTTGAAAGATAAATAATGTTCCCCTATTAGTCGTTACTGTGGCATAAACATCCTTAGGAATAACTATTCGTTTAGTAGCATAACTGTTTCTGAGGAGAATGCTGGATCAGAAACATGGGTATGTGTTTGTGGTTTTTGATGGATTGCTTTTTCATAGACTTGGCCTATTTTTCAGTTATATTATTTTCTTACTGACTGTTACAAGTTCTTTAATCAATATGACGTTAAATCCTAAATGACCCACCTGGAAGGAGGTCAGTCACTAAATACCTCAATCTTGCTCTGGACTTTAGTTGATGGTTTTTTTTTAGTCTTTGTCACCTTCAGATCTATTTCTTTATATTCAGAGTTGATTTTCTCCCCCAGCTCATTGGATATTCTTAATTTTTGCCATAATTTTACCTTTATAACACAGCTTCTTCACACCATTGTCATGCCGTTTATGTAACTTTATATTTTATTTATGTTGCCATTTTTTCCTTGTGCAGATTTTACATTCTCAATTCCTGATTTACCCTTTTTAATTGCTGAATGAATGTACTCTTTACATTTTACAATTCCATTTACAATGGAATTAACTAGGACTTGTATATTAGTCTATGTGTACCATCAAAGTTCTTATTATCTTACTAGTATTGTATTATAAATACTGTGTGCCAAAAGGCATCGGGACAGTGTGTGTACGACACATAAACCTTGGGAAATTCTAGGGGGAGGGCCTGGAGGGAGCAATGGACTCAGAATTAGGCAAATACAGCAAAATACAAGGCCTTACACAACTCACAACCTTACTAATACAGACTGTACAAAGTGGAGAATGCACTTCCATGCACCATAAAATGGCAGCTAACGGGAGCTGTCAGTAAGGGAACAAGAACAAAGCCCACCAAATAGTACTCTTGGGGGGGTGAGGAAGGGGGGGGAAGAGAGAGAGAGAGAGAGCGTGCGTGCGCAGTTGGAGGAGAACCGCGATCTGGGGCTGTAATGCAGTGCAAGAACACCTGCTTCATGTGTACAAGGCTCTGTGTTGAATCCCCAAGGGTGAAAAAGCAAAAACTGGTAAAGAGTCCAGTCGTAGGGAAATGTTGGGACACTTTTCTAGATTATTTATTATTTATTCCTACGAGCCCTGTGCCCTTTGACTAAAGGAAAAACTTTAATTATGTATTATCTGGGGTTGAGCAGAATTGTTGAAAATTCAGATGTAATAATTATTTATTAATGGAATCTGAAGTTTTTCAACTAAGAAAGGTACAAGGGAAAACCGAAGATGTTGAAGGGAAATTGTGTAGGATAAAAACGAAAATTGCTAGATCATCCAATAATAGAATAACACGCCCAAGATGGAGATAAAACTCCATGAGAGTGTTTACAATAAATAATATGACTAAGCGCCTGACAGATGTGGAGAGAGAAAAACTAAAGGACATACAAAAAGAAACAGTACAAGTGAGCAGGCCGCTAACAACCAAGCAAGCCGCTAACACAAACGAGCAGGCCACTAGAACCAAAGTAATAGAAATTCTGGGAGCTGCTTCAAGCCAGTACAGTTTAAAATGAAAATTTAAGAGTTTACAGAGAAATCTTTGGTCATAATCAAAACTGACTTGTGAACCAGTTACTGAGACGAAATTCAAACAGTTGTAAACACACCCAGCTGACAAAGATGTGGACCAGACAGTTTTGCAGCTGTCAAAGGATTGCTTATTCTTGTCCTTAATGCTTCAAAAATGAAGAAGAAAGTAGGCTGATTGCTTATTCCTGATGTCAAAACAGAAAATCCTATAGGCTACTCTCATTTATAAAAATATTAGTATCCCGAGTAAATGTTTGCAGATAGTTGCTAAGTGTTTGTAGTGTATATAATGATTGGTAATGGTGAATCCAAGGAAGCAGGATTGGGGCAGTATTAGGAAGTCTAATGTCATGGCCATCATTAGAACAATCACATGGTCACTGTTAATAGACATTTTAAAAGCACCAGATAAAAATCTGTGTGTACTTATGTGTTAAGTAAATTTTAAAGTGAGTAGAAGGGAAATTCCTAAATCTATCAATCAATATGTTCTTATTTTTAATGTTGAACATTTTTTAATGATCATAGTAGATAATGGAGCTAAAGTATTAAAAATGAAGATAGTATTGAGAAGTTTATTAGGGCAATCCATTTGAAATTTCATCTGGTACAATGCTAGGCTTTTTATTTTGAACTGAGGTAAATGAATGTGTGCCTTCACAATGTGTGTGTGTGTGTGTGTGTGTGTGTGTGTGTGTACGTACGTGTACATTTGAGATGTTCCTCCTTTGAGTGCTAGTAATATTGAAGTAAGTTTTACGTAGTTATCTTCCTAGGGCCGAATGCCATAAAATCACCACTCTGATATTAAGGCCTAGTTGTTATGGATGCAGTACAATAATAAGCATTTACAGACATTAAGTGGATTCAGCCTTGTCCAGGCCCTCAGGAAGGAATCATGTGACCTCTTAGAGAGAGCAGTGAGTCCAGGGGGCTGGTACCATGAAACTGGGTCTTGAGAGATAAATAGAATTTCCACACATAGAGGAAGAAAAGGCTTCCCAAACTAAGAGAACAGAACGAGCAAATTGTGGTGGTGGGAGCTATGGCTGTGTCAGATGATCTAGGGTGCTCCAATCCCATGAAGCGTTCCCCAAAGAACATTAAAATGAGAAAATTAAGAAAGGGGAAAACAAATAATCAGGACCCTCTAATTTGGTGAGGTAGCTTAGTTGTTTTTGGAAGTACCATGGACGGTTCCATTCACTGTCAGAGTCGAAAACAGGCATGCATTCTAGCATTTATAGATCCACCAGGGAGATGTCAGACAGAAGCAGATTAGAGCCAGGTGACAGCTGAAGCAACATTTAGTATTGTCAGGGTCTTTGTTTTTATTACATTACCATAATACCTCAATTTTGTTGGTGGTGGTGTTATCATTTAAAGATAGGGTCTCAATTATGTGGTCTAGGCTGGTTTTGAAACTCATGGTCCTCCTGTCTCAGCCTCCTAAATGCTAAGACTAGTTATATGCTTCCATGTCTGATACACACTCCTCTGTTAGATGTCAGCCAGTGTCTCTTAACTAAAATTGACCCCTGGGTAGATTTGAAGTAAAACATACTATATGAGATGAAGAGACGAGAACTCTGAGGGTTGCTGTATACTCATTCCCAAAAGTAAATACAGCCACCTTTCTGTTCTTTCTCATACGTTGACTGGACTCAGCCATCTTTAGATGACTGGGGTACAAGCTGGCCTTCATTGTCCCATGTTGGTGGCTCCCATAGCTTTCAGCTGAGAATTTAGCGGGAGCTGTCTTAGAGTGTCTTCATGAACATCTCACAGTGTCACTCCTGGGTCCCTAGAGGAAGCATCTCGAGCAAGTGCTCAAAAAGGCCCAGGTTACAAGACAACATCTCATGAGCTAGCCTTGATAGTCTCAGACATCACTGCCACATTCTGCAGGTCAAGCAACTCCCAATCAGTGAAAGCTGAGTCAATTCCGTCCTGTGATGAGGACAGGGCAGACATACAAGGAGAGAAGGGAACTGATGGAAGACATTTTTGGGAGACCTGCTACCCCAATATCAGTGTGCCAAACCACCACAGGATCAAAGTCCATGAAAGCCAAATTGTCTGTAGATAGCAACACAGACAAAACAACAAGGATAAAGAGATCTGGAGAATGCAAAATGTGCGTGCAAGATATGTAAAAGATAACTGACTATCTACAATAAGTATCTGTAGAACTTCTGCCTTCCCTCTGTAGAACCGGGAGGCGTTCACTTCCCTACACACACATGCATCTGAAGCCTTGACCTGGAAGAAATCGTTAAGAGTTGTGCTTTGTCAGTCTGCTCTACGTCAAATGGGCTCTCGCCATTGCAGCTCTCCTCCGTGGGATGACATCCTCGGACACAGTGCAGATACCCACGTTAGGCATCCTGTCTTGTTTTTTTCTCAGTTTTGTTGGCTGAGAGCACCAGGGAAGGGGAGTTTATTTTGATTCCCCATAGTGTCGTAATCAGAGCAGTTTTGACTTGTCCGGGGATGTGCTGTACCCTTCAGGGTCACCCTCCAGCAGCCATTGGAATCACCTCACTTACTAACAGTGACTTGGGAGTTGGGCCAGCATTGTTTCCCATTCTGAAGTCTTATAAAGTAGGGGAGGGTAGTTTTCTGATAAGAGTTTTGGCTGTATTTTATTTTTTTCTTTTACTTTGCTCTCTGAAGCCTGTGTTATGTACCATACTGGTCACATTAAGACAGTCTGAAGTGGGAACCCAGGGTGTTAGGGTGATGTAATTTCCTGGCCTGTGAAGGAGTCCAATGCACTTCTTGCCTCTACCACGAGGTATGGAAATTCTGTATGAACTGGATCTTGTCCTCGGGCCACATGAGATGGGTGTGTCACCCTACAGCTGGCTTCCTCAGTAACGCTCAGGTCCCTTTGCTCTTACAGGTCGTCACACTGTGGTACCGAGCCCCAGAAGTCCTGCTCCAGTCCAGCTATGCCACCCCTGTGGACCTCTGGAGTGTCGGCTGCATCTTTGCAGAAATGTTTCGCAGAAAGTAAGAACTCCATTTTCTCTTTGAATCGTCGTCTTTTGCATGCCTCCATGGCAGTTCTGTCTCGATTGAGGGCCTGGTCAGACCCACCTGTCCTACATCTGTGTTCCTGGTCCTTACAGCTTCTGGATTGTGGGAACTCTGTTTGTTTTGTTTTGCTTTGTTTTCCGAGACAGGGTTTCTCTGTATAGCCCTGGCTGTCCTGGAACTCCCTCTGTAGACCAGGCTGGCCTCGAACTCAGAAATCCGCCTGCCTCTGCCTCCCCAGTGCTGGGATTAAAGGCGTGGAGAGTGATTCCCCTACTGTCCTAAATAGTTAACTTGAAGCATCTTCCAGGACTTTTAATGAAGAAATACCCTCTGGGTGGACTTTATCCACAAGAGGGTCGGGACTGTGGAGGGTTTGTTGTTGTGGTGGTTGTGGTTGTGGTTTTTATTTTTCCTCTGTTAATTTCTTTACTTGTGCACTTTAAATCCTGGTCACAGCGCTCACACACCCTCACTGGGCTATGGCATTTTTAACAGAAATTCTGATGGTGGAAACTGTTGGTGCAGGCTATCAGGTTAAAAAGGAGCAGGCAAGTGGGACCTGATGAATGGTGCCTTAGAGTACTGACATAGCCCCACCATATGGGGGAGGGATCCAGCGCATTTGGGCACTGTAGAGGGTTGCAGGTCAGTGAGGCAGGTACCAGGCCTGAGGACCTGAGTATAATTCCCAGGACCCACAAGACAAATGGAGAAAACAGACTCTCAGCTTCACGAGTGTGCTGTGGTGTGCACACAAGGTGAGCTACATCCTTGGAAAGCAGATTTGCCTAAAAGGGGGATCTCATGATCAGATCGGGCTTCCTGCATTCTCACTTAGTGTCCAAATGTCTGCCACACATCAGATCTTCCATAGAGCAATGGGAGAGCCGATCAGCTCCGGGGGCCACCCCAATAGTAAAAGTGGTAGTTCACCTGATTTTTAGGTCGCAAAAATAGGCAAACAGCATTAATCAAGTTTGATCAGGCTTCGTTTCTATTTTTGTTTCCCTCACAAGAGGTGACTGAGAAGAAGTGTATTCCTATTGAGTATGTACAGAGTTTAGGTCCATGTAGCTTCTTTTCTGAGGAAAGAAGTGGTCAGCCATTCTGGCTTGCTGGTTGTTTTAACCAGAGGAAGTTCGTGCAGTGAATTTTGTGAACTGTTTCTACACCTCAGCAAAACTCACTGTAACTCACAGGGTGGGATTGCGGCAGAGACACGAGAGTGCAGACTGTTTCGTGCTGCCTTAATGTGTGTGGAGTCCATTGCCAAAGCTTTTACATTGTGTTTGCTTTTCTAATCCTTGATGTGAGAGAGTACTGTAGTCGAATGGTCCCCAAGAACTAGCAGGGGTCTGAATTGAAAGGAAGTCTACTAACTTCTAATGTAGTACTGTTTTTAAAGGGGGTATAAAAATTAGTCATCAGCTGAGCAGAAGAGACTACTAACCAGGCTAAGTAAGTAGGACCTGGAACAGTTGAGGAAGTGGAGGAGGGCTTGTGTATATGCATACATGTGAAGCCCAGAAGTCAACCTTAGTGTCATCCACATTTTTTTTGAGACCGTGATGTCTCACTGGAACCTAGGGCTGGCTGTTTGCACCTCCCGAGTCCTAGGACACATGAACTTCACTACGCTCAGCTTTTTACATAGGGGCTAGAGATGGATCCCCAGTGCCTGTGCCTACAACGCAAGCATTTGACCAGCTAAGATGTCTCCTCTGCCTTTAAGTAGGTTTTGAAAGTGTGGTCCCTGTCAGACAGCAGCTTCAGCATGACTTGGGGCCTTCTTAGAAATGAGCATTCTTAGGCCTCATCCTAGATCTGAGCTAGTTCTGGAGCTAGGTTCTGTCTCCCTGTGTTTTGGCAAGGGATCCTTGATCCTAATAGGAACCAGGGTAAGAACTACTAGATTGGATGATGGTGTTGCCAGAAATGGGCAGTCCTTAAGGATGGGTATCTCAGGCACTCCCTTGAGGTTCTGATTCGCTATTGAGTTGAGGCAGGAATTCTGGGTTTTTTTAAGTGCCTCAGGTAATTCTTTCAGCTAGCAAGAGTGGAGGGAACACATTAGGTTGAAGTCTTACAGTCAAAGGTAAGATTAAAACCCACATGTAGCTGGAAAGATGACTCAGTGGTTAAGAGCATTGACTCCTCTTCCAGAGGTCTTGTGTTCAATTCCCAGAAACCACATGGTGGCTCACAACAATCTATAATGGGATGCCCTCTTCTGGTGTGTCTGAAGACAGCCACAGTGTACTCACATATATAAAATAAATGAATATTTTTTTAAAACTGTAGATTTAGGGCAGTTGTTCCAGGCTACTCGGAATAACACTGTAATACTAAGAGTTGATAGAAAACTGCCCATTCGGATTATATTTATGTGTTTAGAATTTTCCTCTGTAAAGATGGACTCTCTATTTTGGGGATGGGGAGGTCAGTTATTTTTCCACAGTCCGAATTAGATTAGCTACGATTGATAGTTTTGAAAGATGCTAAGAGAAAGATAAGACTTGAGACATTAGAACTGAGCATCCCCTAGTAAGATTTGGCAATATTTTTAAGTCTGAGTAGTACACATCTATGCAATAGTTCAACCCCAAGTGGCATTTTTGAGCCTTGAACACATTCCACCTAAGTGATCAATCTGATTGATAATTAGGTTCCCAGCCTAGCTTGAGGGCTCTCAATTAATCTGGAGAGTATATGATACACTATTGCCGGTTCACCAAGCCCATTTTCCGATGGGAAAATTCCATTCTGTAGGAGTGAGGGAGGAGGCTCAAGGAAAGGCTTCGGTGGTGATAGTGGCGGTCTGTTGCTTTGCCTGCTGGGAGAGTAAGATGCTGGGTAGAGCGTGGGGACATGGAAACCCTTCCTCCTGAAGGCACCACATAAAGGAGTAGATCAAGGTCTAAGCATCTGAAGCATCGGAAACTGGATCTTAAGCAGACTAAGTCTAGATCAAGTGCACATCCTTCCTAGGCTACCTACAGGTTTGGCTATGACCTTGAACGTGAGTATAGTCTTTGATTGTTTCTGCTCAGTTCCCATGGATATTCCTGTGATACTACCCAGATATCTGGACATGGCATGCTTCTTACTTGCACCAAAACTGTCCTAGTATTTCAGCATTGCCAGGACCTAGCTGGTCTTCTGATTCCATGTAGAGCCTATTGAGAACTGAAAGGTCCAGGATCTCGAAAGCATGCTCTTTCATTACTGAAGGCTAATTATTATTCAGGGAATATTGACACCTGTCCATTTTTCATTCCTGCTTGCCGCAGAGGCAGCAGTGATCTCTACGTTGTGTTGTCTGTATTACCTCCATTGTTTTTGCTATTACAGCAGTTTTATAATGTTTACTTATTGATTTTCACTACCTTACATCAGCTTACTTTTTAATTTAGCCTCACCTTAAACAAGAATACATGAAACCATAGCCTTGGTAAACCAGTTATTTATTTAGCTGATAGACATTAGCATCTATATAAATATCAAGATTATTAGAAAGCTATCCATGTCTACCCACCAAAATGGCCTCACACGTCACCAGCTGAGTGTACCTAACATTCAACTAAACCCTAAAATACAGCTCCCTGTAGAGTGGTTGCTCTATGAGAGGCCCACTCCCAAGAAATGACCATTTACATCCTAGTGAGGAAGAAAGTCGTTGAGTGTGTGATGAGTTGTTAAGCAGAATTGGCTCATGAGGGATGGGGCGCTGTGGGTTGGTATAAGAAGACTTTTGGGGGGAGTAAAGAATTCTCAGTGAAAGCCCAGGGGTCACATCCTAGTTGTTTTATATAAAATCTTTGAGGAATAATCATTTTTGTAAGAGCAAAACTTGGCATCCTTTATAAACTGGGGAGAAGCAAAGAAGCCAGGGGAGTGAAACATTTGTGTTCTGACAAGCCCAGGGCTGTGTCCTTCACGAGTTACCTCACCTTGCCCTATTCAGAGGGTAGAGACAAGGAATCTTCCACAAGTAGGGTGAATAACTTGTTCAGGAACACCATTACATAGAAGAGCCAGGCTTGGATACAAGGCTTCCTGCCATGGCAGCTGCTGATACTCTACTCTGTCATGTTTCTGCTCTTGACATCAGCAAACATACAAAAGGCTTTTTTTTCTAGAGTATTTTATGTATTAGTACAGAAGAACAGCAATGACATTTTAGAGGTGAAAAATCAGATCACATAGTCAATGACCTTGATTTCCAGTCTCCCCAACATTCGAAAGGCTGATAGATTCTCTGTCACATTATCAAGAGTTACATGCTTTCTATTCTAAAATTGATGCCTAGGAAATACAGACTCAATAAAGAGAGTCTTAGAGCAGATGGTTGCCAAATAGCCAGAGTTAAATACCATCTGTCACTATTATCTGAGTTTAATAATTGCTGCGCTGACCCGCAGAAGCATTCTACAAAGTGGATAAAATGGATTAGAGCTATATTCTTTTTAATCTCCCTTTTTTGATTCTTTGTAAGTAAACCATCTTCACTTCACATTGAGATGTGTATTGTGCTAAAACAGTCAGAAATTTGGTCAGGAGCCATAGAGTTAAAATGATGGGAGGGATTGGGGGGGGAGGCTATGGAGGCGGGGCAGGAATATAGTGGTATTTAACTGTGAGGCAAAATAAACTAATAATCTCAACTTTCCAGGTATCTATTAGTTGCTTTGTGGTCCTAGCCAGAACTGTTAAGTTTTCTGGTTTGAAAGTTATGGGGTTTTCCGGGTTAAAGCAAAGATTTAAAAAGAGAGTGTACATTGAAACAGAATAAAATATGCTATGAATTCTTTGAATATGGAGATTGTGGTGAACAGATAGTAATTCTTAGAAATACTGGGTTGCCAGCGCTGCTGATCCTTAGCTACAAAATGCCAAATGCCACCAAGAAGAATATAACAAATGCAGTCACTGTTAGCAGGAAACAAACAAGACTTCATGATTATATTACTCCTTGTCTGATGGCTTCTCTAGACTTTTCGTCATTGATTTCTATGAATTAAATACCCAGTAGCAGAAGCTAACAGTTTATAACTGTCCTTTGTGGCTTGAAGGCCAGTGAGCAAATGTCTAAAATGTTACTGAGTGCCTTGCCAAATTTCCCATCTCTTGCTGTGTTGGTGGGTCTCCATATCCTACTCTCTTCAGTGACATCAAGGAAACGAAGTGCTTGACTGGCTGTCCCAGATGCCCAGGCACCAGGAAGTGAGAAAACCTGTCATCTCAAGCAAGGTCAGAACATGTGTGCAGAGCTCCAGGCACTGAAGTAGCTAGGCTTTCTGACTCCTCTCTTCTTGGCCTACATTTAGAGAACTAGCCAAATAGAAACGACTCTAAAGAAGCATTCTCTTGGGTAAGGAAATGCCTGAGATGTAAAGGGAACCAGTCTTGATAGAGTGATAGATATATCCAAGATAGTTCAGTCTGAGAACAAGCAGATACTTTCACAGTCTAGTTTTCAACTCTTACTGCATAGCTTTACATGAATTTGAAAAATATGCTTGTCTTGAGAAGCCATAGGGTGTGGACTTTTCAGACAGCTTTGCCACTCTCCAGGTTCCTAAGCCTCTCCAGGCTGGTGCGCTGGCTCTGCCCGTCTTGTGATCTCCACAGATGGGGCTGTCTTCTCTAGTCTTCAACTGTCCTGTGGTCATGATCGTTTTCCCTTTCTTCCCATGTTCCCATCTCTGTTCTCAGTAGCCAGTGGCTCCATTCTGGCTCTTTCTACTTCGGTTGATCTTTCTACTCTTGAGTCTGGGAGCCCCTCCCTTTTTCTGCAACAAATCACCCTCTCTCCTGGGCTTATTCTCATGGTGACCCTCGGCACATCAGCTTTTCCTGTGTATGTGTGCATATGTCTGTAGTGCCCTCTCTGGGAAAGGGACTATGGCATTGTTACCCATCTGCTGCTGCAGGGAGTGATTCTGCCAGTCTCTGCGCTTTCTTTTTAACACTCCAAGTCCTTAAACGCATCGGCTAGTCACCTGTGGTGGTGGTTGCACAAACTAGGAGACAGAACGATGTAAAAGCTCCAGTGGGCTCAACCCAGAATCACTCAGTTTATATATTCTCTGTCTCTACCAGCTAGCTATAAGGATCCGTGACTCTTGACATGAATTTCAGTTTTACACTTATTTCTCAGAGAAATGCCCCTGAAGTAGCATCATCAAAATCAGTGCTTCTCAACCTTACTAAGACTGTGCCCCTTTAATACATTTCCTCATGTCTTGGTCTCTCTCTCTCTCTCTCTCTCTCACACACACACACACACACACAAAATCATAAAATTACTTTTGTTGCTACTGCATGACTGTAATTTTGCTACCGTTATGAATCATAATGTCAGTTTATTTTTGGAGATACAAGTTTGTTAAAGGGTCTCTGCCCACATGTTGAGAACTGCTGATCTAAATGGTCTATGATTTAAAAGAAAAAACTCTGCTTACAGACAGAGCTAAGCACATGTGCTTGTGCCTGCACCTGGCTCTTTGTAGGCATGCCCTTTCTTCTCCAGTCCCCGTCCCTTGGCAGACCCAGTCCTGTGCTAGGATTCCCTTCATTGCAACTTTTAGCCCTTAGGATCCAGTTGACTGACACACTTCCAGCCCTGCGTTCTGCCTTACCTCCAATTTGACGGAACAGATGAAGCCATTCAGTGAGCTGCTCCCCTTCAGTTCAGGAATCCTGTTCCTCTCTCCCTTCCGTTGTTTCCCTCCTGTCAGCGCAAATCTCTAGAACCATGTTCTTCACATTCCATCTGGGATCTTTTCTGATTCAGTGGTGTCACCATCTGCTCGTTCTCTCCCCATCCTCCTAAAGCTCACTCTTCTACTTTCCAAGACCCCAGGCTTTCTCCTACTCTTTGTGGCCACCACTTCTTCATCACTGGCTCATCCTTGGTCCTTTCCAGTGATAAAAATGATAGGTGGGTTCTGGCAAGATTTTGTTGCCATCTCAGCTTTACAAATCTTAGACCTGCAGAGGTTAAGTAGTGTAGAGTGCCACAGCCTATCCCATCAGTGACCAGAAGGAGCTCCGAAACCAGGCACACCCACTGCAAAGTCCCTCTGGCGTGCAAGAGGTGGATGAAGAACGCCTCGTGTATCCAGGGACCTTCTTCAGCTTCTCACTCGGTATCAATGACCTCTAAACCTGCATGCTCTCGTTCTGTGAACCCTGCCTGGTTGGCTGTTAATGATGAACACACTTCTGAGTGCCTCGGCCTCCTCCGTCAGCCTCTCTTCATTTCCCAAGTCCTTAAGCTGTATTCTTAAACATTTTATTTAGACAAGATGAAACTGACCCTCAGTGGGCTCCAGCATCATGAGTTCTCTGATGGATCACGTCTACCACCCTCCCAAATGTCCTTTCCCTTCAAATGACCCCTTGAAACCTGGTTTTTTCCTCCCGCCTTCCTTTGTTCTAATGAAATGCACATCCCTGTGGCTACTGGGTCCTCAAAGTCTACTTAGATTCTTCATCTATGTCCTGTGGATTGTCTGTGCTGGTCTCTCCAACTTTGCGCCTTCTGACACCAACTTCTGTCACCCTGATGGAGGTCATTTTTCAACGCTATCTGGTGCAGTTACTTGCCAACCCTGCTTCTCTCCAACTTGTGTCTTATGATGAATTCACACATGAATTACAGTATCACCCTTTCACAAAAACTAATATAGGGTTATTAGGCCTCAGTACCTTGTTAAAGAAGCCCTTACTTCATACAGGCCTCAGCAAGATGTCGTTATTTGGCCCTACAATGTGTTTCAAGGTTTTCCTTCCCAGGAACCCTGCCATTGGAGCAGGAAAGATGCTGTCATGGTTAAAGCTCTTGGAGAGAACCTGGGTCCTGTTCGGAATACCCACATAGCTCACAACTGTTCATACTCCAGCACCAGGGTATCTCATGACCTTTTCTGGCACCAGGCACACACATGACACATGCACATACATGCAAGTAAGTCACCCATACACATAAATCTTCTTTAAAAGCTAGAAACCCTTTCCCTTCTGTTCCTGTGCCTACCAGCCTTCTTTAGTCTTCTGCAATGTTACCAAATAGCTGCCTCCTTTAGGAGACATATGCTGCAGTCTGCCTCTCGCTGCACAATCCTGACTGCATCTATATTACTGAGCTTCCCTGCCATGCTCTTCCTGAGTACATACGTTGTCCACCATAGCTGCAGTAAGGAAATGGGTGGGTGGCACAGAATTCTTTTGCAGGACCAGTGTGTGTTCCAGCTTTGTGATAAACCATTGACCTCTATATCCTGATGTCTTTCTACGGGATTTACCTTGCCTCAGACTCCTCCTGTGTATGTCTGAGATGTTCAGAGTCCTTTGCTTCCCTTCTTTTGACTGTATCGGTCTTCTGAAGCTTTAAAGAGTCGCAGATAAAGTAAGACAGAGTAGGTAGTGTCCACAATTCACTCTAACACCGCCATACTTTGCCTCTATAGAACGATGTCGTGGGCATCCATCCACATCTCTAAGTTAATCTTTCTCAACACCAGCAGATTATGATTCCCCAGTGCAAACATTGATTCTACCTGGGGAGCCTCAGTGTCTGAGATCTTTGTTCATACACCACCTTAGGGAACAGAACTGTCAAGGGAAGGGTTGAGATAAGAGATCTAGATACCAGTTTCCAGTGTCTCTAAAGGTTAACAGCCTGGTTGTAAAAATGCAAAGTGGAACTGAAGTATAAAATAAGAATATGTTTTTTCTTGTATCCATATCAAAAAAATCCCATGGTAACCCTCATGAACATACTTCTCTATCTTTTCTTTATTATAAACTCAGGAATATGTGTATGGTTATTAATACATACATATTTTTCTGTAAACAAAGAAATGGTTACACACTAAGGCATCAAAAGTCTGTCCATTTATTTCATAACTTAGCTATAATTTAAAAATAAGTTAGCAATAATATTCTTTCGATAAACATTTAAAGTGTGTTTCCTTGTTTTGGTCACTAGTATTATAAGCAGTGCTGCTGTAAAGTCCTTAGCCTTTGCTTGTATAGAACACTTATCTGTGAAGCAAAATCAGAAGGTCAGATAACACATATTTAAAACCTCTGCTAGATAAACCAAATTACCCTCAAAAGGCTGAAGCTTAGGTCTGCTGCAGTCTTAAAGGTTTAGGATTGAGATTTCTAAAAATTAACAGAGGTTATCCAGGAGCTGGGAGCGTAGCTGAGGGGTGGAGTACATGCCTTAGCATGCACGATGTCTGTGAGGCTCTTGGTTCAGTCCTCAAATCCCCAGGAGATGGGTTGTGCAGAATGAAACAAGACAGGAACTCTGTAATGTTTGGTTACCTCATCTACCCAAAACACCACCAACTGAAGGCAAGTGAGTATGGGAACCATTTTAGAAAGCTGTTTTAAAGCTTGCTGATACATGAGAGAGCTAGTTCAACTGTAAAATTCACTGTGGCTTTCCTTTTTTTAATCAGTTGGGTAGCGATAGGGAAGGAATCATCCTGTCAGTTAAAAAGAAAAAAAGAAACTTGCAGATAAGTTCTAAGCAGTTTCTCAGATGGTTTTTTCCCCAGTCCATGGGGAGTCCGAAGACACTTCTGGAGAGCTCATGGTGTCTGTGCTTAGAGAATTGTGTAGCGGATTCTGATTACCCTTCCAGGGAGCCTGGAGCCCCTCTTGACCTCTCCTCATCCTTGGTAGTCACCAGATGATGTATCCTTGCTTGCAGTTTTGCTTTGTACATCTGTACCATGGGGAACCTCTGTAGGCCTCTCCATCAGCCACTTCTAGATAGGAAATTCCTGGGACTCAGTTTCAAATCTCAGGTCTGCTTGGTCATGTCTTTCAACTACTAAGTTGGATAAAAATAATTAATTTGAAGGAAGGAGCTGCCCACCCCTAATTATAAAATCCTTGCAGAGAGAGGAGACATTGGGTGCATGAGAGCCAGTTTTGCCAGTCTGACCTTTATTTAGTTCATGGTAAACATCTCTTCACCCACTTTACAGGTGGACCAGAAGCTCTTCCTAATGATAGAAAACAAAAAATTCCAGACCTGCCCCAAGTAACATTAGCTGCGTCCAGAACCTCCAGTGCAAGTTGAGTCTGGCCATGGAAACCCCAGCAAGATGTATTTGTTGTTTTATAATATTCATGCAATTTCCTAGACAAGATAATAAATAGGAGCAAATAGAGTTATTTTAGATGAATATTAAGGTCATGCCTTTTCATTGTGTTCCTATAGCTTTCTTCATACAGTGCTGAAGTTACAAGTGAGAAAGTGTGGTAAAAGATGGCACATGGGAGAGATGAGTGGAGCTGACGGTCTGGACGCCCCATCCGGCAACTGTTGTATTCTGTATCTGGTTCTTGAGCCGTCCAAAAGTAGGGAAGAAAAGATGGTAAATAGGACAAGGAGATGTGGACCTATTTAGGAGGAGTTCTTTGGAGCGATTTTTATCTCCGATCGTCAGGGCATAAGCAGTCCAGTTCAGTAGTGTCAGGATACCAACAGTCTGTTTTAAAAGTGTCACAGCACGATCCAGCAGAAACTGCCAGGCCTCCTTCAAATCGGCATGAGTCACTAGAGCAACAAGGATCAGCCCGAATGCCAGGAGTTCTCTGCTGTGCTTCTCTCAATGAAGCGGAGATCAACAGCGAAGATGTGAGAGCAGCGAAGCGTTACAAGGCTAGCTATCCAAGCACCCCCATCACGTCACGGTTTGTTGACTCCTACTTATACTCTCTCCAAACATCACGCAACCTCCCCTCATGGGTCTTTCCTCAGCAAAATATCACGTGAGTCTGCATCACATGACACAACCAGAAACTTTTCACCTCACAGCTCTCTTGGTTTCTCTTTCCTCTCTCATCTCCCTATTTTAACCAGTCAAAATACAAAGCATTCAACATGACCCTACACACCTGCCTTCTCTAATAGTGCACAATGCTGAAGGTTTTGTGCGTGTGAGCACTTGTCAAAATCAAACATACAGATACTGGAAATTATTAATGAGTAGGACTAAGTGTCATTCACTATTTAACTATGAATGAGTACAACAGACACACAAGAGGGGAAAACAAACAGTGATGTGAGTTTGTTATGTGTGGGAGTTCCAGTTCCTATTGGGAGCTCCATGGTACCGTGAATTTACCTCTACCACCTAAACAAAAGAGGGCAGGCTTCCTGAAGCAGTGATGGCGTATCTGCAGGTGAAGACAGGCATGAGAGCAACATTATCTCAAAGGTGTAAGATCTGTAAAAGAGAATAGCTACTCAGAGAGCGGTAAATGTGAGTTCAGAGTAGTTATATGTGTATTGACTATACATACACAGTCTGTGGATAAATTGCTTCTTTCAGAATGAGAGGGAGAAAACTAAAGGGGGAAAAAGGTATAACTTTTGAGAATACTGAGCATGACAAAGTAAACTATCGAGAGATTCAAAAGCAATAAAATTCAGAAGATGGTAATTGATCAGGAAAAAAAATCAAAAGAAAATTGGTAAAAGATGGTCCAAGTAGCACAGCAGTTGCTGGAAGGTACCCTGTGAGATGGTAGCAAAGGCCACGTGGATCACACTTTCTAGATCTGTGCAGACAGAGCTGGAAAGAGAGCTGAACAACCTGTGGAAACGTAGTGGAGCCACGTGCTGTAGCAAAGCGAGTTTGGACTGAGACGCAGAACCAGTGATGGGGAGTGGGATCACAGGACACTAACAACAGACGGTCCCATGAGGTGACAAAATGACAGATAGGAAGGGCAGCAAGTGGAAACCTGAACTGAGAAGCTGATGGTCATAGGAATCTAAACTGTTACCAAAGAAATACGTTCCCAAACTGAAAAATGTCTTTCAGTGTGTGGGGACCGTCTCTGGGAAGCGACACTACTTGCTCATACCTATGAGTATGGAAAACTTGATTTGGATCAACAAGAAGTTAGACTTTCAGAGCCCATGATTCCAGATCTGGGCGAGCTTTGGGGCTCAGTTATATCTGTGTCTTGGTGTCTTCAAAGCTGTCCTCACTCACAGCACAGTGGGTGTGGTCTTTCTAGGCTCACACATCTGCCCACCAGGATGCCTGGATAAAGAAGTCATTCTTCTGTCTAAGCTGGAGTCTTGAGGTTCACCCTCAGGACTGCTTATGGCTTACATCTGTGCTTGAACCACTGACTAAGACAGAGACGTGGGATTTGGCTGTCCAGTGCCTTGAAGTTCAAGGAACCCACAACTCCTTTTACAGAGTAAAGTAGGGAAATAAATATGAACTCCGAACCCATGGAATCCACTCCATAGACCAACACAGCACATCCTGGGAAAAGGTTTTTAATTACATGGAGCAAGAAGAAATGCTGACAAGCATCAAGTAAATTCATTTTGGAGTTGTACAAGAAAAGAGTCAAAAAGGCCAAACTAGCCTCTCTTTGCTTCTCTCTAGTCCTCTTCTGTTTAACAAGAAGCCGATTGGAAGTAGAGCAAACTCTGTCTTTGTGAAAGGAAGAGAAGAATCTGTGGCTGAAGAATTTTGGACTGCAGCAGCAAGTATCCCAAACTCAAGGATTCCATAATCGTGTGTAGATTTGGTTAAGTCCCATCAGCTGGAGGGCCTGTGAGATGACTCAGCCAATAAAAGCACTTGTTGCTAAGCCTGTTGAGCTGAGTTGAATCCCAGGGACCTGCATGGTGGAATCAGAGAGCTGACTGACAAAAGCAGTCCTCTGACCTCCAAGTGGTACCTTCCCCACCCCACACAGGATAAATAAATCAATGGGAAAACTTTCAAGTGTTAGTTGACCATATTTGAGCCAACTGAGGGGCTAGCGGGGCTAGAACATGGGGAATAGAATGGCATTGTATGGTGGATACAAGACGAGACTGTCCCTGACCCAACGCTCACCTCTCTATCAAAGCTCTTGGGAGCTAGGACTCCAGCAGACCTCACCTGTTTGTACTGGTCACACTAATGACCCTGTAGGAATGTGGTTGAGTGAGGATATTTTTTAAAACAACATCTGGATGAGGCTTAAAGGCAAATAATTTCATTATGACTTATTAGTCCTTATTAAGAGAATAACCCTGTAATTGGACTTCAGAAATTCCCCCTCGGGCAAGAGTGTACCATCAGATTTAAAGGTCTAATTAAATATGACTAAAGTCATGCCTCATTTTAGCCCACCAGTGACTTGAAAAAGGCAACATTCTCTCCAAAGACCTTTTAAAACATAGGGGAGAGTAGGTCCGAGTGCAAAACTAAAGATGGAATAGAAAGTGTGGGGAACAAAGTGAGAACACGTTGTAAAGACAAAATGGATAGCCAGGTTGTAGTTCTGGAGAGGCTGTGCCCTGAGGTGCGAGGAATGAGGACTCCCAAACACTGACACTTAGAACTCAGGAATTCAGAATCCAAAACTGTATCAAGTTCAACTTTTTGGAGAATTTCTTCCTTGTGGTGGTATTACTTCTGGAATCACCTCATAAACTTTCTTTAAAGACAATCCACAATGTACACAAATGTACATTATTAATACACAAATGTAATTAATAAATATTCAGTGTGAGTGAAATGCTTTAATAAGAGTATCTCAGTAAAATGTGTGAAGTGTTGAACTATAAAAAGCATTTGTACGCTGGTGTTTTGCTCACATGGGAATGCTCCTGTAGTAATTTTTTTAAAGGATTGATTTTATTTATTACATGTAACTGTTTTCAGACACCCCAGAAAAGGGCATCCGATCCCGTTACAGATGGTTGTGAGCCACCATGTGGTTGCTGGGATTTGAACTCAGGATCTCTGGAAGAGCAGTCAGTACTCTTAACCGCTGAGCCATCTCTCCAGCTCCTCCTGTAGTAATCTTATTGTAGATGTATAGATGCAACTGGCCTTGCTCTTTCCCTCCTACTTTTCCCATTGTTAAGGGATTGATGTGGTTCCGTGCCCATTGGTGAAGAGTCCCTGCCCAGTGCAGATGTGAGATTATAAACCTTAGAATTAGGGGTTGTGCCCAGTCTAACCCTGTGGGCCTTTTATAAGTGGGTGGAAATGTAGGTAGGTAGATGATAGACAGACAGACAGATAGGTACATACATACGTACATACATACGTACATACATACAATCATAGACACACAGATAAATACTTAAGATAGGTAGATGGATGGATAGAAACTTTCGGAGTGGTGGCATAAGGGAGCCTCAGAGAATATGCAGGCTAAATAGGGCTGGCTGCTTAGATGTATGCAGTGGGCACACCAGGAACTAGACAGAGGCTGACAGGAGTGAAGAACAGCTCTGGCTCGCAGCCAGCAAGAATCAGTCAGTTACAGAACCACGCTGGATTGACTTTAGCCAACAACTCGACCAAGAGGGGAAGCACATTTACTCCTATAGCTTCCAGAATGGCCCCTAGCTCTGCAGATACCCTGATGGCAGAAGTTAAACAGTGAATGAGCGGAGCCGTGGCAGAAATACACAGAACTGGGAGATGACACACGGGTTGTTTTAAGCTGAATGTAAAGTAGTCACAGCAGCAATAGGAAGGCATTAAACTAACACGGGAAGTTAACGGCAACAACACACATCCCAGCGGCAGGATAAGCAGTAAACATTTCAGAATGCAACCTCAGAAAGGCTGTCACTTGATGTCTGGCCTTAGAATTGTTTACATGGAGAGCAACCCAGTTCTGAAGCCAGGAAAACATCCAGGGATCCTGTGTTCCACACCCAGCTACAAGTGTAGATGAAGAGATTGGTCATGTGGAGGAGGTCAGAAAGATATATATGCATATATACCATTTTATGGGGAGTACTTTAGAGAGTAGTCACATTGACAAAGGAGCCTTGCAGAGGACTGTAATTAAGAGCGTGGGTGGAGCGTTTGCTGCCTCTCGTCTGTTTACTTTAACTTGGGACTGTATGTGGTAACAAATTGGTGAGAGGAAGAAATTATGCAAAAGGGAGATAGTTTTTGTGAGCGCATGCTACTCGGTTTGTGTTTTATCTCTCGGGGTACAAATGTAAAACTTGGGTAGATTTTTTTTTTTTTAGGGCTTGTTAGCACAGGGCCATGATCTCACGTCCCTTAACCTCTAAAGGCTCCTTGCTTACGTAAGGCTACACCGCAACATGAAGGTGCAGTAAATCTCCTGACAGCGTGAATCGCTTCAGCCATACAGATACAAGCTAAGGTGCACTGTAATTCCAAAGGTAGCTAAGCACAGGTTGACACCACAGGTTGACACCATGATCAGATTGCCTGGGCTTAAATCATAACCCTTTCACTTCCTGTGCTTGGAGCCACAAACCAGCGACTTAAGGTCCCTGTGCTCACTGTTCTCCCTTTTAGTGAAAGTTGATGACTACAATTCCTTTTGTTATTACAAGAATTCAGCAAAATTCAAGCAGAAATGCTCTGCTTAGATACCTAGCTTTGAAATTTGGGTTAACTATAATTATAGCTTCTGTTCTTCCCTGAAACATGCAAATGTTACAGAAACTGGGGCTCTCGGGCGTGTTAGACCCAAGAAATCCCTAAAGCGGATATATTTTATTCTATGTAAAGTAAGCAAGTGAGGACATCCAGACACCAGTCAACCCTCTCTCTCCCTCTCCCTCTCCCTCACTCATATCTCTCCCCTTTTCACTTCAAATTAAGTGAGACTCAGTGCATAGTACTGGCATTATGGCAACACAGCAGACACTTAAGAAACTCAGAGAATCCTGAAAACATACTTTAAAAACCTGTATTCTAGTCAGGCAGTTTTACCCAGGCAGTGGTGGCAGCACTTGGGAGGCTAGGCAGGCAGATCTCTGAGTTTGAGGCCAGCCTGGTCTACACAGAGACCCTATCTCGCAAAATCTATAGTTAGCTGCACTAGAAAACTTAAAAGAAATGGATCAGTTTCTAGATACATATGGCCTACCAAAATTAAACCAACACGAAGTAGATAATTGAAATAGACTGATTGCGTTCAAGGAGATAGAAGCAATCATTAAGTCTTCCAACTAAAACAATGCCCAGAGAGCCAGATGGATCCAGCACAGAATTTAAAGAACCAATACAATTCATCCTCAAATTATTTCACAAGCTAGAAATGGAAGGAACATTTCCAGACTCTTTTCTAAAAGCCAATATTACCATAATACCAAAACTAGACCCCACCCCAGAAAAAGAAAGTAAAGAAAAAAATTATGGGCCAATATTTCTGATAAACATAGACACAGAATTTTCAATAAAATGCTTGTAAAGAACATATTGAAAGCAGTTTAATCGCTTTACGTTTACATTCCCAGAAAGCATTTAATAAATGATGCAAAAAATTTCTAAATTAATCTAAATAATCTAAGCAGTAATTCAGTACTGATCCTAACAATCTTTTAATGTTTACGCTTACATACTCGGCCAGCGTTTATAAGGAAATGAAACTATAGCCAAGACTACCATGATCTCTCAATGAGTATGGTTTCTAGTTCCTTGGAAATCTAACAAGATGCTTACTCCAGGCCCTAAGGTATAGGTGAATGGCTAAGGCGTGAGAATACATGAGCAAGTACAGCAAAGTGCGCAGGTTAGACCAGCAAAGTGTGCAGGTTAGGCCATGAGAATGTGCGTGCTGAGCTATGTGGTTGAAGTTTTTTAAATAGGAGAAATTGTTTCCCAGACTACACTAGAACAACAGAGACTTCATGAAGTTAACCCTTGGGTAGACTTTGGTGATGTTTAGTTGACTAATTAGCAAGGACTTCATGGCGCATGCCACAGAAATGGAGTATTCTTAAGAAAGTAAGTCCTGGCTGCTGTATCCTGTCGGAAACTCGCTCTCGTGCACATTCACAGTCCAGCTTTAAGGGTCGCAGCAGCCCTTTATGAGTCCTTCCAGTTCGGTTAAACAGCATGCAGAAAGGAAGCCACACTTCTAAGCAGATACAGCTGGAGTGAGGGAAGCCAAAGCCGGAGGCCTGGAAGGAGTCTCCATGAAGTAAATAAGCCAAAGAGAAGACTTGGGAGGTCATCCAGTGTCCTCATAAATCCCAGCTATTACCAGAGATGAAAGGAAAGTGAGAGGCATGAGGAACAATAGGAGAGAGTTTCCCAACACCCCCTCCCCTTTGGCCTCTTGACTTCAGGGGAGGAGCAGCAGGACTGCCCAGATGGCAGAGCCAACACCCACAGAGGGAAGCTGCCGTGCCCTAAGACCTCTTTAGGAAATCCTGTTTGTGACAGCAGCTTCACCATGAAGCTATTGGGATCCCTCCCCGAACCGTGGATGCACACTTCTGGACAGAACTCTGGTTTCTGATTCTGAGTTTGAAATCTTAGTATCATGTGCACTTAGCAAGATAGAAACTACATGTTGGATGAAGCTCAGGACAGACCATATTTTGCAAGCACTTACTTATCTTTTGCCATGGAAATTCTGGTAACTATTTAATAGCTTAAAAACAAGATAAGTTTCGTTTTTTTTCCTGTGTTGGGTATGCAGGGCAGTGACTGTTTTGACTGCCTTTAAAATGCAGGAAAGGGCAAAGTCTCATGATGCTGGTTCTCTGGCATTGCATGACTCTGTTCAGAGAATTCACTTCAGAGCCTGTGAATGGTAAATGCTGCGGCTTAAATGGGTGAGAGTGTGAAAACTCTGCAGCATCTAAACCAAGACCACCAGAAGGCTCCTCCCTAAGAGACCTGTTTTAGATTCACAGTTGGGCTTGATACTTTGCCTTTTGCTATTTGAGTGCTTGGGCGTTAGGGGCGAACTGTTAGTTTCCATGCCAGGGCTTGTGAAATGAGATTCGTCATCCCTTGCAGACAGGTGGTCAGGCTGTTACACAGAGAGAGATCTGACTGGCAGCTAGCCTCTGGTCATAGCAGCATGCCAGTGAGGCACCCGATCCCCCGCATCTGACCTGTGGCCTTACAGTCTGAGGGCCTACACTGACAGGCTGGGGTGGGGACCGCTTTGGCTGGTTGGAGTTGTGTTCCACAGGCAGTTCTGCGGGAAGCCAGACTGATCAGTGTCTGCTCTGTGCTAGAAGACACTTTTGAAGCTAGAGACTGGGAAACAAGAAAATGGTGCTCCGGTGATGTGTCCAGGTTCCCTGCTCTCTTTCCAGGATGGCCCAGGTTGCAAAAAGAATCCTGGCCTTTTCAGGTTCACACATTACACAACGTGTCCTGCATTTAGTACATGAATCAGGAGCGGATTTCACAAGGTCCATTCCTAGAAGATGAAGTTAGTCATTAAAGGTTAATTATTCAGGAGTTAGAGGAAAAACTCTGATTGGAAAAAAAAAAAATGTCGATTTCTAGAAACAAAGGAATAGAGGTGTCAATTTTTTTCCATGAAGAGGATCTGCAGCCATTCTACTGCAGTCTTTTAATCCTATGTATTAATGGTCTTCTCTCCTAAGCCTCTGGTCCCAACCCCACATAGCTCGGGAGTGTCCTCAAACAGAAAATGCAACCATATTGTAGCAGCAGAGGACTCCAGTCCTCCACTCTGTTCCTCCCTTCTGTTTGTGAGGTTGTAAATCCGCCATTTGGAAGAAATCTGATCTGGACGGCCGGTGCTGAATGAAAATTTCTTTTGCCTTTCGGGTGTGTGCTACATCCAGCAGTTACTCGCAGGTCACTGATAGGAAGAACTGAATCCACCCCCATTTGTTTGGTTTTGTGTTTGTCTTGGTTTTACTCAGTAGCCTGTGTGAGTACCACGTTTGGCCTTAGCGTCTCTAGGACCCTCTGGGCCAGCATATCCTTCATCTTCTTTCCTAAAGCTGATATGGCAATTCCACAGGGAAGAAGCTGGTTTCCCACTTGGATGAACTCTGCAGCGAGCACAATGCCTTCTGTCTTATCCCTCATTCTGAACTGGGTTTCCCCTCCCCCCCCCCCCCCCCCCGTATTTAAAAGCAATGAATGGTAAAGTCCAAGCCTTAAGACTAAAAACCTCACTTATATTTGTGATGTTTTATACAAAATAAAGGGAAGCTCCCGTAATTAAGCACATGGGGCCCAAGCTGTACGTAGGACAAAAAGGAAGAGACCTCCTCGGCACGCTGTCTCCTCCTCTGACCTTTTGGGTTAAAGGTCACTGTCAGATGCCATTGTGGACTGCTGTGTTACTCCATCAGAGTTCCCTTTGTTGCTTTCATCACTCCTTTAATAACTGACTTTTTAAAAAAGATTTATTTATTTAATGTAAGCACACTGTTGCTCTCTTCAGACACACCAGAAATGGGCATCAGATCCCATTACAGATAGCTCTGAGCCACCATGTGGTTGCTAGGAATTGAACTCAGGACCTCTGGAAGAGCAGTCGGTGCTCTTAACCACTGAGCCATCCCTCCAGCCCAATAACTGGCTTTCTTTTACCCTACTCTGTAAGCCTGGCAGGGCAGGCATCATATCAGTCTTCCCAGTCTGGGTTCCCTAAGTCAGCACCCTGAAGAGTACACATCTTGGCCTGCACTGTACTGAATGGGCAAACTGAGAAAAACTGCTGAGTACTGTGTGGCCAACGAGATCCACTTTTCGGTGGACCAGAAGAAGCTGGCTCCTCGTTATCCAGTTCTTCGTTTCTGATAACCAGCAACCTGGCCTTTCAACTGTGCTTATTGATGGTGTTTGACTCGTTGGTTTCTCCTTGAGAAAGGCAAGGACTTCCTGTTCATGCTGAGTCTCCATTACCATCTTAAGTGTTCGAATATTTGGTACTCGCCTGGTCCACCTGCTCTGAGAGGTCGTGATACTGTGGCCTGTCTAATAAAAGTGACTCACTGAGACTGGAGGCTTGCTTCCTGCCAAGCACTCTGCTGATCCGCTGGGATCTGAGAAGACACAGTTGTTCCTGTCTGCCTTCCTCACTGTGGCAGACTGTTTTCCCTGAAACCAGGAGCCAAGACAAATCTCCCTCCAGGTTGCCTTTCCGCCCCTGATTTTGCTCATTGTAATGAGGAAAGTAACTGACACATGTCCACCAGCAGTCACCCAGCATTATCTGGAGGACACAGGACCGTGAGGTGGTGCGAGCCAGCTTCGAAACCTCCAGTTCATCTCTTCTCGCTTCCTAGCTGGGTGACTTGTTACCCATCATCCCTCAATCTCAGTTTCAAGTATTAAGTGAGAATACTCAAGCGTAGATTCCACAGGGTAGTGCTTTGGGGTTAAATAAAACAGCACGCACACAGCGCTCGGCTTTCCTTTCTGGACTGCATATACTCGGTATCCATGGTCATATTGTTTGTGTTGTGACAACATCATCGACTGCAGGATAGCATTGTCAATGTCAGGCATGAGAGGACCTCAAAGTCAACAAGTCCTGGGCCCTGCAGTGCTGAGATCCCAGACAATACCCCAGTCCTAGGTATCAGACTTAAACTTGGGCCACAGAACACTAAACAGTGTGGCCAGGTGACTCAATAATGAAGTCATGCCTAGTCACTCTGGGGCTCTTTCTGTTCCTGCCCCTTCTTCCCTACCACAGCTTCTGCAAAGGCCAGAGCCAAGCCTAGAATCTGGCAAGACACCGAGTACACAGATGAGCTCCAGAAAGCCCATCTACTAAGACTCAGAAACCAGGCAGGACTGTTTGGGGCAGAGGCCTACTGACTGCTGAGCAAGCTGTTGGGGGCTTCTGCCTTTGTAGCCCTGTCGAGCAAGCAAGAGCGTAATCACCACGGCCACTGCAGACTTTTGTTCTGAGCCACAGGAAGAAATGCCTCACACTAGCTAGTAGGGGAACTCCGGACAGTCAGCAAGAAGAAACTCCGAGAATGGTAGAAATGACTACCTCCCTGTCATTCTCTAAAGCTTTCTGAGAGGGGAGCAAGCAGATGTTTGTCTCTGAGACCCAGCGAGCACAGAATGTGCTAGAACTGTTTCATGTCTAGCTGTGTCTCTGGCTGGCTAGTTTCAGTCAGGAAAAGAGCAATGGATGTCTGTGTACCATCACTATACTGCCTTCCCCTCCCCTGTCTCAAATGGACCGCCATGCAGAAGACCCCCTTTATTCTAATATTTCTGAAGCATGTTGAGCCAGAAAGACGCATTTAAAAAAATAATAATAACCTTATAGGTTGGGTGTGGTGACGCGTGCCAGTGATTTTAGCACTCAGAGGGTGGAAGGAGGAGCAGTAGAACCACAAGTTCAATGCCATCCTCAGCCAAATAGCTTGTTTGAGGGAAGCATGGGATACATGACGTTTAGCCTCAGTAACAGCTTTTAAAAGTAGCCTTATAATGTGTATATTATATACATTATTTTATGTAAGGCTTATTTTTGATTATGTGTGTAAGGGTATGTGCACCTGGTTGCTGATGCCTACAGGGGACAGAGGCATCTGGTCCCCTCTGAGCCAGAGTTACAGGCTTCTGTGAGCTGCCAGCCGTGGGTGCTGTGAGCATCATGCACTCTTAAGGACTGAGCCATCTCTCCAACCCGAGGTTGACTTTAATTACATGCATTGCATGCTCTCATCTGACAGTGATAATGTGGTTACTGTAAAACATTTTAAAAATACACGCAAAGAGTGCAACATAAGCCTGGAGTGTTCTTACATGTACCAGAAAGTAAAGACAGAATTTTGCAAATGTCACAGGTTTTAGCTTGAAGGAGTGAGTACATTACCCTGAGGTTTTTTGGGTATCAAAGTATGTAATTATATTAAACAATTATAAGCCACCAAGTAAGATCACGTTTATACTGATGTAAAGAAATGGAACATAAGAGAAGTCTCTGTGTTAGGATAGACAAGATGATGGAGTTGGACAGTTGATGATTATGTTGGAAGTCAACACTGAATATAGTCAGTGAAATATGATGCAGAGGTATACATAGTCTCAAAGCAGGTCTCTTATGAGAGTTCTTTTATAATAAAAAAAGAAAAAGATAAACATAAACTATTGACCAAGAGGTGGTTGTTGGTTGTGGTATAACATGGGTATTTCTCATGAATTGTAACACTTTAGCTCATGAAATACCTGTGATCTGTTTCTCTTTTATAAAAACAAATCACGATCTGATTGGTACCTAAATATTCCTATTTGTTATGCGTGTAGGTGAAAATTTTGTCAAAATGAAATTTGCAAGAACTCTTTAAGGGAGGCCTAGATGCATGGTCTGATAACCAGTGTCTTCTGCCTTCTTGTGATTTCCTCGGGACTAATCCTGGAATTAGTGAGTAAATGTGTGATCTTAAGGCTTTGTGCATGTGAGTGTGCGTGGAGGTCAGAGCCAGGGACCATCAGTGGACCTGGGGGTCACTGATTTCAGAAGACTCGATGGCCAGTATGCTCTGGGGATCTTTCTGCCCACATCTCCCCAACGCTACAATTTCAGATGCTCAACACAGCACTCTCAGGCCTTTTTGCAGGGGCACTGGGACCTGAACTGGGGTCTTTTTGCAGGGGGACTTGAACTCAGGTCTTTTTGCCTGTGCAGCAAGCACTCTATAGACTGAGCCATGTCCCCGGCCTCAAAAGCATAAGCCTTTCCACAACTGAAACCTACTGCCCTCTAGGAAAGTTTTCACTTTATTCTTCCTCCAAGGACACATTGAATGGACAGCATCACATTTTCAAGGTGTTTACTTGTATTTCACACACATCAACTCAGTAGTAATCAATCAGAAAAATAATAGCAGGGGCCATGGTAGTGAGTTCCCACATTCTTGGCCGTGGAGAAGGCTGAAGTGAGAGAAATGCTCCAGTCCAGATGAGCCTGGGAAATCTGACAAGCCCCTCATGTCAGGCAGGGGAAGGGAATAGGAAAGGGAAAGAAAGGCACAGGGAGTGGAGGTGGGGATGGGGTAGGGTTAAGTTCTTCAGTGTAATGGTTAGATTCTGGCAGGACACACAGATGGAGTTCACAGTTTCCCAAAGCCACTCTCCTGTCTTGGGAGAGCAGGGAGTTAGATTCTGCTTTTGTAAAAAAACTCTAGTGTGATAGAAGCTGAATTCGGTTGAGTCAGCCTATATCATCTATTGTTTGAAAAAAGTCCTGTCAATGGCCCTGGGACTCTGGTCTACAATGTTAGACTAGATGCTGAAATGGCTGGTTCTGTTTGCTGTAGGCAAGAATTAGCCCCTCTATTAAGCCCCAAGCATCCAAGAGTACCTTTTTCCCTCTGGACTCACATCCTCAAATCAGTGCTGACAAGGTAGGCAGGGCTTGGTACAGGATATACAAGCATTTCTTGGACAGTGGAGCTGTGTACCCTTTTCATGCCACTGGTGCCCATGGCAACCCTGACCAGCTGCATTAAAGCCTCCAGCCAGGTGTTGAAGGGGTTACATAATTTCCTGATCCATTTGTTTTACCTGTAATTAAGGAGAACAAGCGGCAGGCTATTTGGAGAGGTAACTTTGGAGGGAGGAGAGGAGCAGTTGGTAAAGCTATACCATGCTTTGGATTTGCTTACGTTGCCCGTCTTTAGCTGCCTTGGACGTTCTCAAGTGATGACAGTTGGGCTGATTAAGAGCCGTTAGTCAAATCCAGTAACAGTATTAATCTGTGGTTGGAAATGACTGTTAAAGTGGGTGCCAGGCTATTCAGTTGTGGTTTTATTTCCAGCTTCCCATCATGCCAGGCTTCCAGCAGGAGGAATAGAGTCTGTGGTAAAGGAAACCGTTGATAAAAGAAAGAACCCAGTAACTGTCACTACCCATAAGAGCAAAGCAACAACAAAAAAAATTAAAGAAAAGGGGAAGACAAAGGAAATTGAACAACGGGTCTACGCCTAGACAGTTTGGTGTGCTCATGAGGCATGAGGCAAACATGGTGGGGGTGCCTTGGGCAGTGACTCCAATTTTCCAGTAAGAAAAGGAAGCCTGTGAGCACCAAAGCACACTCTCCGCTATACTCTGAGCAAAAAAGTTGCTCATGGGGGAAAGCAGTGACTGGCCTTTGAGACTGTTGTCTGTTTCCTAACATTCCCCCAAGGTCACAAAAACATGGAAGGATCTGGGGATCCAGTCGTCAGGTTACCTGGAAGTCAGGTGTACCTGTACAACCTTCATGCTGAATCCTCCAGAAAAAAAAAGGGCTCAATAGCACCGCTGCCTTTTAGCAATCGTGAAGAAATGCCTGTTGTAATGGTTGGCTTTTCTTCAGAGGGTTTCAGACTGGCATCTCTCCATTGGAGTGTTCCAAAAGAATGAAGTCTGAGGAACGTAAGGAGGTAGTCCTCTCGGTGATCTGTAGTCAGAGTGCCTAAAGGTTAGCTGAGTCTGTAAGGGCCAGAGTAACCCTGAGGACAGTTTGAACAGTACTCCTGAAGCCTTCCATCTGCCCACAACAGAAAAGTAGTGTTTTCACCAGCCCTTCTTCTGCATCTCAGTGTTTCTAAGATGCTCACATTTTTCCTGGATCCTCATTACTTCTAAAAACCGGTGCTTGAATTGCATGCAGTCAGTTAGTGGCATCCTGACTTCAGTGGATCTGCTTAGAAACCAAAGTGCATCATTTATTTGTACCATTGGCACCAGTGGCTGTTTAATTCAACGACCATTACATTTTAGTGTGTTGGTGAGGTTACTTTGGGGCAGTCACAGAACCCTCAAATCGATTAAAGAGACTTGGCATTCAGAGTTAGCATGGTGCTTGCAGATTGTAGCCAGTCATGGGCAGAGCATAACAAGGTTCCTGACCAGCCTGGGTGTTGTCCTGCCTGTGGTCAGAGCAGGCTCTGTGAGGCCGACATTGCATCTGCTCTGAAGCATCCTTCTATCTGGATGTTGGCAGAATCCCCACATGAGTAGGCAAAGGTAACCAGAAGGTTCACCTCAAATAAGGGGTCTGTAAGCAGAAGACAGGGAAATGTTTGGCTGTGGGACTGAGCCATCAGTGGTGAGCTGTCATTTACAACAGTGCTCAGTGTCAGTCTACAGCTTCCTCCCCGAGAGAAGTCTTGCTGCTCTCTGGTGCCAGGGTCACCTTTCACAATAAATCATTTACACAAAAAATCGTATTCATGCCCTGTGACCAAAGATGCCTGGAAGTTAGTTTGCTTTTGCTACATTTTGGCAGATTAATAAAGAAGAGCGTCTAATGGCACTCACAACAGGCAGAAGAGTAAGATATCTTTTGAAACTTTCAACACATAAAAGCAATATAATCTAAAGTGCCCATTAATGTGCAGTGTATATGGTGTCTATTGGCATATGATTAAAAGCGTTATTTATAACCTGCTAAACACTTTTTAGAGGGTTCTAATTAATTACCTAAGACATGATACAATCTTCTAACTCTTTAAATTTCTCTTCAGGCAAGATGAACATCATAGTCACACCCTGTAACCCCAGCACTTAAGTAGAGACAGGAGGGTCGGGTGGGCGTTCATGGTCACCTTCAGCTATTAGCAAGTTTGAGGCCAGCCTGGGTTATGTGAGACCCTATCTCAAAAAGGAAAACTTATCTGGAGTCTTAATTTTCAACCTGTATACATACCACTGGATAATACACTGGCTATTTATTACATGAGTTTTACAGTCTGGTTTATGAATTATTTTAACTTAAAGTGTCAGTTCCTATCTTAAATTAAGAATCATGTTTACCCAGTAGAGTGTGGCAGAGAATTAGCTGATGTAAAACATATAAAGCAAACCTTTCCTGCAATAAATTCTTGGTAACTGACACTTGGTGGTGGTATTCTCTATGTCTTTTTAGGTAACAACACTATTTTTAAAAAAATAAATGTTTTTAATGGAAATAGAATTACATCACACACACCCTTTTTTCCCCCTACAGTCCCTCCTATACACCCTGCTGTCTGGTTACTATTATACTCACTATTATACAGTATATATATGTGCCTATATATGTCTGTGTGTATATGCACATATATTATAAATACACCTTGCTGAATCTGCTTTTGTTGTTTGCATGTGTATGGTTCCAAGGCTGACCCCTCTGCATTGCACAGCCAATAAGAGGGTTCTTCCCTGGGAGAGGTTAGTTCTCTTTCTCATTGGTTGCCAGTGGTTTTTTGTTTGGTGGGTAGGATCTGGTGAAACTTTCCCCCTTCCATATTAATATGACTGTTGATGCTTCTGTTTTTCTGGTCTTCTTTATGCATCCATTTCTAGGAGAAGCTGTTTCAGTGCAGGCTTCTTGGTATTCTGGCTTTTAAAATATTTCCATCTTTCTTCTCCGTGTTCCTGAGCCACAGATTCAGGAGCTGTGGTGTGGGTGTATGCCCTGGCTCTGGGTTCCCCATGATCCATTGATCTCTGCCTTGTGTCCAGGTGTAGTTTTCTGTGATGGTCTCCATCTGCTGTGAAGAGAGACTTCTTTGAGGAGTGGCAGTTACATTTATCTGTGGGTGTAAGGATAAGATTCAGAATGTAGAAAGAAATCATTCTGGTCTAGGGAAGTGGAGGTAGTAGATTCTTTTCTAAGGTCCATGACCTCACTAGCCCTGTGGCTTCTCTGTCTCCACCCTCCACGGGCTGCCACACCCACCCTACATTTAAATAGGTTCTGAAGATCTCCGAGTCTCCTGCTTATGCGCCAAGCACTCTTAACTGCAGAGCCTTCTCTTCCCGTCCCCCTCCCACAGCACATAACTCATGGTTTTCATCCTATTTCTCTAAGTCAGGTTGTCTGGGCTCAGTGTCAGTGTTGTGAATTGAGAAAGAAACTCACAGACATTCTACCACCGATAAACAAACATGAAAAAAAACATTCACATCTGCTAACAATTATTATAAATATATTCTGAAGTGACTTCTTCCATTTATAGCTATATTGTCAGCATCTGAAACAAAGTTTAGCACTCATTAAAATGTTCTTTGAAGAGATTTAAGAAATGATCATCATGTCAGACCTTCAGTCGGTCATGTAATCTTTTGGGGCCTCAAGATGTCCATCATAATAAGGAGAAGATCATGTTCAAGTGGCGTTGGGGACAGGGGATGCGGCAGCTGGTAAACCTTTCTTTAGGCAGAGGACAGGGGACATGCCTGTTCCTGTGGGTGTCATTTTCCAGACTGAAGCAACTTTAAAGTTCCTCTGGTGAGCTTTGTAAACAGCACAGCAGAGCGCCATGGGTAAATTAAACCTAGAGAGATTTGGTCCAGGGAAAGGAACAAAACGACAGTATTAAATCTTCCTTGCAAAATTAGTCGTAATTAAATTGGGGGAAGAGAGAGGGGTGGAGTAAGATTTACAGAAAATGAGAGGCTTGGGAGGGAGTGAGCATTTATCACATTTGCTACCTGCTTGGCAGTGTTGCTTTCACCAGGCAGGCTTCTCTGCCCTTCCACGGTGCTAACTGCTTTGTTTACGTGGCTTATTAAGTTTATAGTACTCTGGTCTGTGCCACAGCATAGCCAGAAGCTGAGACACCAGATTTTTACAGATGAGTTGAGATTAAGTGCCCGTTTGCTCTCCGTGTGCTTCGTTAATCAGTTGCAGAGCCAGTGTTAGGAGCCTGGGTCAAGTGTCTCTTGGCTTATACGGCTTTTCGTTACAAATGATTCAGCCCTTCTGTCATCCTGAAGTCTCAGCAGTGGACACATTCCTGTCCCCCTCTTGAGACTGTGCTGCCACCGGGCAAAGCTGGTCTCCCAAGCTTACCAATTCCATGTGTTTTTAAAAGCCAGACTTAATCCCCAGGGGCTGGGTGGGGAGCTATAAATCATGCACCAAAAATAACACCTTCACTGCTAAATTCCGCTTAGTAGGTGGTTTCCTAAGGATGAGCCAATGTAGTGAATCATGACCCTGAGCACTGATTCGAACATTAGTCCTGTTTTACTGCCTCGTTTTGGCTGCATGGTTTTTAACCTTTAGAGCCTTCCTGGGAGGGTCAGAGTCTCCTCACCATGAATATAAAACAGACTCTGTTTATAGGTCCTCGGGTCCCAGGATTCAGGAGGACCCAGGCAGAACAATGGTTAAGTTTCTGGGGTGTTGCAAATTGTACTGTCTCAGTCCTAGCGTAAAAATACAAAGTAAAGATGAGTGTAAGTCCATGTGTAGAACTTCATGAAGAAAACAGCGGAACTTAATTGAGTTATGTATTTGGATATGAGAAATGCATGCCATTTTCCTAAATGAGATTAAAGGTTGCAAGGATATGAAATATTTGCAAATCAATTTATAGATTTTTTTTTTCTTAAGCTCTGATTCAGAATTCCAGTAGCATTTGCTAAAGAGTATCTGGAAGAGTTAAATTGGTGGAGGTAGCCAAGTCATGGCTGGGGAGGGGACTCGGATTATTGTATAAAAGGAGATGTGTGTGCTATCAAGCACAGAACGTTGTGTTATGTAGCTCTGATGCGGCTCCAAAAAAGTACCAGACATTAATGGAGCAGACTAGAGAGCCCAGAATGCAAACCCCAGACTACAGGAAAGTATCATTTACCACAGACAAATCATTCCAGGTAGAAAGGCTTGTTCATCAAATGAAGCAAAGTAACCAGTCATCTTGTTGCAAGACAAATGGTAATCTAATTAGATTCTCACTGATCTTTGCAAAACAAATGACAGCTGGCTTCAAGACTCGAGGGGTTAAGTGAGACCATGAGAGGATAAAGAAACCTAGGAGATATTTCAGAATCTAAAATGGAAATGGACTTTTAAAATATTAGAAAGTCAAAAGTCAGAATGTTGATGTATCTCACTAAATAGAAATTGAGAGGCTGGAGAGACTCCTCAGTGGGTCAGAGGTAAGATCCCAGCACCATGAGTCAGTACCCAGGAGCAAGCCTGGCATCCTGCAGATACCTATAAACTACAGCTCTCAGGCATCCAGTGGCCTCCTCTGGTTCCTATGCACAGGATCATGTACACAAACACTCTCACACTCAAAATGATACTTTTTTAAAATTTAAAACTCTGGGGTTGGGAGCTCCCTCAGTCAGTAAAGTGCTTGGTATGCAAGCATGAGGACTTAATTTTGGGTCCCCAGCACCGACACAAAAGACTGGATATGGCAGCACACTCCTGTAATCCTGGTGCTGGGGAGTTGGATCCCGGAGGACTCCCTGAGCTTTCTGGAGGAGCTTTATGAGTGAGAGATCCTGTCTCAAAAAAACAACCAAAGCAGAGAGCCATTAAGTGTAACAGAGTTTAGTGGGTTTATCAGCACAGTTCTGTTCAGATGGCACGAAAGAGTGGAAGAAGTTCAGATCCCTTTTCCA
This sequence comes from Rhynchomys soricoides, assembly GCA_019843965.1. NCBI lineage: Eukaryota > Metazoa > Chordata > Mammalia > Rodentia > Muridae > Rhynchomys > Rhynchomys soricoides. Next base: position 336,577 of record JADRCH010000275.1, on the reverse strand, counting down.
TTCACATATTGTCTGGTTCGAAGGCAGTTTAAGAAAATGACACACTGCGCTATAAATACCTCAGGACAGTTTGTCCACATTGACACTTCCATTTCCTAAACTGAAAACCTCACTGGCCCACAGGGATGGGGGGAAGTGGGGGTGGGGGGCTGGCTTTGTTCACCAGCCTTATTTCAACAAGCACATCTGAACGCTAGGAACTTCCTCTGATGACTCAAGACACCTTTGTTTGACCCCTGCTGAAGTAAGATCTGGGGAAGCACAGTACAGAGTCTGAATCATGTAGTTTGTGTTTTTTTCGTATCTGAATTTGCATCTGTCACATACCCAGTGTGTCCACCCATGAAAAACTACATTCTTCAGATATTACTTGGGAGAGGGGGGGCATTCAAATGGGCCTGTTTCATCTAGATAGTCTGTGAAATTTTTGAGGAATGCTGTGGGCTTTGTTTCCTGAACTGAATTGTTGAGTTATCACCCAGTATTGGGCCCCCATCCAGACTGAGCTAGACAGAGGGAATACTGTGTTCACACAGGATACCAGCTGTCTTCACACTTGCAAAGGAGAAGGAAAATACATTCCTCATCATACAGTACAGATCCTAAGGGAGTGGCAAAGAGTATAGGCCTGATAATCTCTGGGAACATGTCCTTGATCCCTGTCTTCACAGAGGCTGCCTCTCATTCAGTCACTTGTTATGACTGTAACCAACTTCTTGTCACTAGTTTTCAAGACAAATACTACATCTCCAGGGTTGAGATCTCACTTGGGCTACAGCAGTTTGAGAAAGGTCTTCAACATACCCACCCATCATTAAAAATACAGTCTAGTAACAAACAAGTCTTCTTAAGCTGGGCTAGAGAGATGGCTCAGTGGTTAAGAACACTGTTTGTTCTTACAGAGGACCCAGCACCTACATGGCAGCTTCTAATTGTCTCTGACTCCAGTTCCAGGGGATCTGACACCGTCACACAGACATACATGTGGGCAAAACACCGATGCACATTAAATTTTTAAAAATTAAAAAGAAAGAAAAGAAAACTCAAGCTGGCTCTTGGGTCAGTTCAGTTGATCTGTTAGGACTCATAATCTGTTTTATTGGTTGGGCACGGTACTGATTTTGCAGTTCTCAGAGACAAATAAACAACGTCCCTGACTCAAGGGCCACATTTTTGTACTAAGCAGATTCTAAGTTTAAGAGAGAAAATGAGAAAATCAGTCTGGCACTGTATAGAATATTTATGGTAAATCCTTTAACTGGGTTAGCTACAACTTCAGATCATTTGTGCTACTCTGGCTGATGCAGATGGTTCCTTTCTGAGAAAAGCTTTTTAAAATTAATTTATTAGGTTTATTTTTTGTAAGTATATAGGTGTGCTTGGGCCTGCATGCATGTGGCAATTAAAAGAACATTTCTCTCCTTCCATCCACTGTATGGTCTCGGGGTCGTCAGGTTTAGTAGCAAGTGCCTTTATCATTGAGCCATCTTTTCTGTTTCATAAAGTATACTTTAAAATACACTTCAGAAATTTCTAGTGATTATTTCCACAATATTTAAGGCTTCAACTCTGGGAAAGTGTCATTTGCTGCTACTGGTCACTAATGCAGTTTTTGCACAAGCATGACTGTGTTCTGAGTACAGTGGTGATCACGCCCACAGCCCAATTCCTGAGGCATGTTGTGGCAGAACCACAAACAAACAAATGAAAAAATATTTGGTTAAAGAATGAGTTTCCTGAATTCAAAGATTAGGAAAAAGAAGTGGCTTGTTACTTTTATTTAACTGTATGTGTACATGTACACATTTCTATGGCATGTATATGTAGGTCAGAGGACAACATTTGGGAATTGGCTCTCCTTCCACCATATAGGACCTAGGGATCGAACTTGGATTGTCAGACTTGGCAGCAAGCCACTAAGCCATCTCTCCAGACCAAGAGGTGATTTCACAAGCTCTTATTTCCGTTCCCATAGTGTGACTTTCATTTACTAGATTAGTATGTCTTCATTAGGGGGATATACTTGTGTATTTCTTGGAAGTCAGTTGGAAGGAGAAAATCTCCTTCATATACCTAGGTGCAGTTGGGGGTCTTTGCTCAGTTAAGTTCAGTTCTAGGCTTCCATGCATAGAGTCAGGGAGAATCATTGCCGATGACATTTTCTCTTAATGATCCCTTCGTCTTTCTATCTATGTATATGGATGGTTGTCTCCGTAGATTAATTTTAGTTAGGGTTTTACATTGCAGAAAAAAGACCATGTGGTTTCGTGGTCTCTGGTTTAATTTTGATTCTCCACTTTGGAATTAAAAATAACGGGGTACCCTGCTTCCTTGAGTGTATCCCTGTTCATCTGCATCCCCCATCAGCATCTTAACGAATACTCTAGTAAGTGCGAGCCCTTTGCAGAACAATAAATTACCCACATCTGGTACCAAGAAAAAGGTTCATTCAGCCATTTATTTTTATGGCTCAAACTCAGTGTTCCCAAGTACAGAGATGCCAGCACATGCTTCCCTGTGAGTGGCACCTCCCTCGGGGAGCATTTCCCCATCTCTGCTTCCTTCATTTCTTTTTACTAGGATTCTGGACTGCTTTGCCTCAGATGCCTCTTTCTCCTCCACGCCCTCTCTAATCCTTTAGTCTTCATTGCACCTTTGCTGTATCTTTTCCAACTTCAAGTTTCTCTCCCTTTGTCTTCCAGGCACCCCATCCTGCCTGCATGTCTGTGTAAGCTCAGCCCCAAGGCACAGTTCCATGCTGCATGCCTTCCTGCTACATCTCTGGTGGCTCTGGCAAAAATTCTGAGTTAGGGTAGTAATTGTAAATGAGCCTGGGTTTTTAAATACTCAATTGTTTCATGCAGATGTTATCTAGTGCCTCGTGCAGGTATAAGTTGATTTAAGTTTCTCTGTGTAATTTCCATTGGCATATACATATTTATGCAAGTGCACGTGTTCACACTTGTATGTGTGAACTTGAAAAACCAAGATAGCAGAGTTTGAAACAAGGAACTGCAGCTGATGGGAGAGAAAGGGATGTCTTAAAGGAATGAGCAGCCGCCATTCTGTGTGTGTTCATTTGTGGAGAGATGGGACTGTGTATTAAATGCTGTAGACACAGCCTCCTGTAAAAGCTACCCCTAAGGCTTGCAGATGGTGTAAAAACCAGAGTCAAACAAGTAATACAAATGGACAGGCACAGGAGTAGGGAATTCGGTGTTTGACAGTGAACAGAAGTGCCTTTTTGAGGCAGGGGTTTATTTTATTATTTAATCCTGAATGGATGGTATTTCTGACGGTAGAGATTCACCATATTATTACATTATTTGAGACTTAACATTGGCGGGTGCTTTGATTGTGGTAAAATATGTGTGTCTTACTAGTTCACTGCCATGTGCTTAAGTTTTTCTCGTACTTAGGCTAAAGGTAGTTTTCTGCCCTGAATCTGTAATACTTGTTTAGAAATATAGTTTCTTAACTATTTATTTTAACTGGTTAGTGTTAACACATTAAACAGTTCACTAGTATAAATTGTCTGATCTCAGTAGTATTTAGTGGGTCCACTGGGGTGTTCAACCATCCCCACACTGAATTTCAGAACATTTCCATCACCCAGAGAGAAACTCAGTACCTGTTTATAGTCTGTCTCCGGCAGCTGAAGCTACTGTAACAAATGTAAGGAATTGGGTTATAAACAACAGAATTCATTTCTTATAGTTGGGGGTGGGGGGGTCCAGGAAGTACAAGATAAGGATCCAGAAGATCCCATGTGTGGTGAAGGCTACTTCCTTCTGGACCTCCTTCTCAGCATCTTTCATGAGACAACATGGTATGGGTCCTTGAAGGACTTCTAAGGACACTAGCTAGCACCATTCATGGTCCAGCTCACAGCCAAAGGCCTTACTTTCTGACCATCACTTCGAAGGTAGGATTTAAGCATATGAACTTTTCAGAAACATAGATATTGTACCTACCAGTAAACCCCAGTTCTAGACAACCACAACTCTAGCTTATGGTTCTATAGATCTGTGTACATGTAAATAGACCCATAACTGTATCTGTTCTTCAGTGACTGGATGCTTTTACCCAGCATAATAGCTTGATAGGTTATCTGCCTGTGTGTACTTCATCCTTTCTATGGCTAAATGATACTCCATCATAGGGCTGTTTGTTCTTTTTGTAGTCATCAAATGGTGGGTATTTATATTGTTGTTACTTTTGCTTATTAGGAATGATACACTATGGCTTACTTCTTCTTTTTCACAATAAACTATTTTGTACATTTTAATTTTAAAAGATATATCTATAGTTAATTCTCCTAGTGGATACAGATATGGTTCAGTGGTTAAGAACATGGACTGCTCTGGCAAAGGACCTGAGTTCAGTCCCCAGCAACTCCATCCAGTGGCCAAAACCAACTGCAACTCCAACTCCAGAAGATACCATGCCTTCTTCTGACCTTCAGAGGCACCACATACTCATGTAAACACACACACTCCTTTGCCATTTTGTGTGGTTTTAAAAACACTACACAAGTACAACCTGCTGCTTCTCCCAAGTTAGTCTTTCTTCAGATCATGTTAAAACAAGTGTCTCTCATCTCTGCACACTGCCTCATCCTACCTGCTGAGGCCCCTCTCTCTCATCGCTCTTGTGCTCTGACCCCATGGCCTAGTCTTCTCCCCACTTGGCAAACTGTGGCCAGTTGAGTATCTCTAAGCCACTCCTTCTGTTTCACTGTCTATTGAAGTCACAGAGCGTATCCTACCTACTCTCTAAGCTGTTTCCTTGGGTACATTAATTTCCATCCAGAAACGAGGGCCAACCAGGGTACTGCCACATAGTTAGTAAATATTAAGCGATTGAACTAAGTGAGGGGCTTCATCAGTAACGTGAGAGAGACATCTCCGAGGACCATGCATTTCTTAATCTTCTTCCCAATGGGAACAAAGATCCTTGTGGTAAATATGTATGTTCATAGATAAATGTTTACATTTCAACAAATTTATTTTTTGTATAAATTAACAATATAGTTCAAATAACTTATTTGGGTTCTAAACATTTGTGTGTGTGTGTGCGTGTGTGTGTGTGTGTGTTTATATGTGCACCATGTGTGTGCGGGAGGTCTAATAAGGGCGTCGGATTCCCTGGAACTAGAGTTTACAGGCAACTGTGAGCACCTAATATATGTACTGGCAACCAAACCCAAGTCCTCTGCAGGAGCAGCACTTACCACTGAGCCACACCCTCAGTCCCTCTAAATGCTTTATATATAAAGAACATGCATACTGCTCTATCATTTTAAATATTGTGGTTTTCCATAGAAAGGGTTTTTATATCTGCTTGTCAGCACCTTATGTGCTAAGCAGGTGATCACACAATTAGTATTTAATAAGCAAACCAATTTATTGACTTTTCTGTTGAATCTGTTGATTTGAACAGCTGGTAATTATAAAGTGATAAGTTTGTTTCCTTAGATAATAACTCTAGAAGGGAGTGTAGAGCAAGTACAAAATAGTAAAATAATATTTTTTGAGCGGTCACTATATGAGCCCGGAAAATCCTACCCACCAAGTGAAGGCAACAGCTGAAGCATGGCCACAGTTCAAATGCAGGTTACAGAGGTGTTCTATAGGGTGACCCCTTGGCTTCCGTGCCTTGTTGGTACAATGAAAGTATTTATAAATGAAATCTTTCATCTCCCTTTATGCATGAATCACTTCCTTTCTGTAACAGGCATGCCGGTGTACACTCATGTACTAGGAAACACCCCACTGTTCAGTGAGGTTCCGTATCTGTGCGTTCTTTGTAGTTGTTTGTTTTAAAAGACGTTAATCTGAAAGTTGACCCCTTTGTAATTTGACCCTGAAGAACTCGCTGATAGCAAGCAGCCTTAATATGTGGAGATCGGAGGTTTGGGAAAACCTCTGTGCAGGAGGGGAGATGATTTTTTTTTTCCAGTTCAGAACAATGAGCTCCCTTTAGAAAAATCAGCATTCCTCCCTGATAAAATTCCCTCTTTCTTTGACTAGTTGCAAGATGTTTAATATGTAACAAATATGTAGTAACTCAGATAAAGGACTGCTAGTCTTAAATATTATGTGAGAGCTCACTATGTGGTAACATGTAAGTTTTTTCTTTCTTTTCAGCTCTTGAAACAAGGTCTAGCTTACATGACCTGGCCTGGTCCTGGCCTAGCTTGAAACTCACTAAGGAGACCAGGCTGGCCTCAGACTTGAGTGCTGGAGTTATAGGAGTATGCCACCACACCTAGCCTCTTCTTCCCTTGTGTATTCACCATCTGAAGCACTTCATCAGATCTCTCTCTCTCTCTCTCTCTCTCTCTCTCTCTCTGTGTGGGTGGGTGGGTGTATGTGTACCACTTCTAGATCTGTTTGGATGCTGGACGTTGTAGTATATGATACAGGAGTATATGATCACTTAGTGGATCCGATGAAGTAGGTGTTATTATCTCTATTCACAGATGAGTCAACTAAGAATAATACAAGCCAAGGGACTTTCCTAAAGTCATTTGGAGAGAAATGGTTGAGTTGGGTGTTTCCAGAACAGTCCATACCAGTCTTTTCTCCAGTCAACAAACACCCTTTAAACATTAGTCTGGGGACATAGCACAGAGGTAGATTGCTTGCCTAGCACTTGTTGAGGCCTTGAGTTTAATTCCCAGCACCACCAAAAAATTGTGTGTGTGTGTGTGTGTGTGTGTGTGTGTGTGTTAACCAAAAGAAAGACATGGAGAGAAGATTTCAAGAGAGGCTTGAGGAAAATCCTTGCCAATAAACACCAAAAAGGTATGCTTGTTTTGGCATAGAGATGCCACAGATGGCATTGAATACAGTTTTGCCATTGGATTTTGTAATACTCTCCTGTAGTAGGAAAAAAGGCTTAGCTATATAAACGAAATGTATTTCTTTCATAAAGAATTTCAAGGCTATCAATGGCGGCTTAGTAACTAAAGATGCTTGTTGCCAAACCTGACATCTTTAGCTTGGTCTCCAGCATCCACACAGTGGAAGGACAGAGCCATCTCCTAAAAGCTCTCCTCTGACCTCCACACATGCACTGTGACACTCGTGTTCACGCATCCTAAATAAGTAAATAATAAGTTGGTGTGGTTTTTAAAACAGTTTCATCTTCATTTTAACTGTTGCAAGGTATAAAACGGAATATCTAACATAAAATAAACTTGGAAATAAGCTAAAATTATTATCCATAATAGTCGTTAAAATGAATAATACTCAATTTCCAGTCATTATCCACACACATACACATACTGACAAGTAGGTTGGTTTCAAAGTGTGCCGTGACAAGGCCCTAGTTCATACGAGAGTTCAAAATGGGAAGAAATCTGTGTCTATAAATTAAAGAATTCGTGCAAATAGAAGATCATGGGAGGGCTGGGTACCTGCGGAGGTCAGAGGGCATCTGAAGTATTGGTCCTTGCCTTCCAACCCTGTAAGACTTGGTCTTCGTACTCTCTGCCGCTGCCCGCACAGGCTAGCTGGCCCCCAGACCTTAGGGGCATCTCCTCCTGTGTGTCCCATTTCAACACTGGCGCTCGGGATACATTTGCGCACCCCTGGACCTGGCTTCTCGTGGGTCCTGAGAGTTTGAACTCCTCCCCTCTTGTGTGTAGCAAACTTTTCTTTACCAAAACTACCCCGTCAGCCATTCACAGCACAGACAGGGAGCGTGCTCTGTTTTCTGCAGTCACTTCTACCTTTTTTACACGTTTCAGTTCATCAGTGCGTGGCATTTATTACTTTAAATATGTATTTCTTCTTCCTGTGTTTACTGAGCAGCTCTAATGATTTTCACAGCTGTACCTTATTTTGAAGCAAATAATAAGTATGTGTATATCTGTATGTGTGCGCACATACATATTTGCAAATATATAGTCAAAAATAAAAAAACCTGCAGTCATCTCAAGGAATGAATATAAGATAGATTACACACATGTAACTACATATGCACAGAGCTGAGGGATACACAGAGCTGATAAATAACGCAGTCCTGGGCTAGCAGAATTACTTTATATTATGTTGGCTTTAGTTACACTATCATTTATGAAGCAGCCGTGCTCCCTTTTCGTGAGAGATGGCAAGGTGTTTTCAGCAGCTTATTTATGTGTGGGATTGAAAAGAATAAAGTTTGAGCCTGTTCTGTGTGCATGAGTTGAGCAATCAGTAAAGAGTCCGTGCATATCAAGCCATGACTGCAAGAACTTGGGAAGGGCCACGCTGCGGTCTGGGGGGAAGCTGGTGCATCCATGTTAAGTTGACAGTGTGGCTGGCTTTGTGTTGGAATATAGGTGATTGGAGGGATGTATTGCTAATAGGGCAGTTGGAACAAGCTGAAAGAATAGGGCCTCTATAACAACTAAGGGAGTTTTAGGACCAAATTATTCTTCTGAGCCTTGCAAATGCACAGTAACTTGCAGGAAGCCCTTCTCTTGCTGCGTGGAGGAAAGTGAGCACAGCAGTGGAAAGGAAGAGGGGCCACCTGGCAGCTGACTAGAATCTAATCAAAAGACGAGCTTGAGGCTCATCTGGTTGATCTGGCTTAATTTCTCTTAGAATACAGGTTACAATATGAACCTAAACACAAGCCTTAAAGGCTAAATAATGCTTCCACAACTCTTGAGGTTAGCTTCGTGCTCACTTGTAAAATCCTTAGAATTTTAATCTGTAGGTTGAATTAGTTTTTAAACCAGTTTTTTTTTTTTTTTAAATGGAAGGAAAGAAAGAAAAGAGGTGAGTATAGATGAGTCTTATAAAGCAAAAGAAGTCTCTCTAGCAGGTGATAGGAAAGGCAGACTGGAGATTAGGAACGGACCTCGTGAAGAGCTAGGAGGTGTCTTTAGCAAGGGGTGTGGTGCTGTTTTGTAAGGGTGTGTTTAAGCAATTGGAAAATCTTCTAAAGTGATTGTAGCTTGTGATGACAATGATATGTATGAAGCTCACGATCTTTGGTAATGTCCTATGTAATAAAAAATGATTTCTCCTTATTTGTTAATCTTAGGAAGTAGCTATTTTTGTATTATATTACTGAACTAGAAAAAAATGTGTGGACAGAAGTATCTATGGGTTTGCTCTGCAGGCCCTTTCTTTTGGGGAAAAAATTTTTTACCAGTGTTTTCTCTTGTGTGCCTTTGTCCCCCTGGGTACCATCAAGCATCCCTGTCCATCTCCGTTCTTCATGTAGGACCTCTCTAAGGTTCCTTTGGAATTCTGGGACACACAGGCTTTCTCAGGCCATGCGGTGAAATAGAGTTTGAGGTTATATGGGCCTCATCTGGTTTGTCTCTGTCTTGCCCCCTTTGCTTCTTTCTGTTGTTCTGTTTATTTGTTCTCTCAGCCCTCTGCTTCCTTCTTCCCAGCTCAGGTCTATATCGGTAATAAAGATCCAGCCAAGTCAGCTCATCTTCCCCTTCCCGCTACCCCCCCCCATCTCTGTCAGTCAGCTGAGCCATTTCCATAATTACAAAATGTCACCTAGGGGGTGACATTAAACCAAAAAACATGCTCAAAAAACATGTGAGGCTGGACACAGATAGCACAGGTGGTTGTGGAGGGCCTGGTAGCAGGTGCTGAGTTCAATACGCACGCACGCACGCAGGGTTTATGTCCGCATTTGTCTTAAACAGGCTGTTTAAGCATGTTTAACTTGACCGCAAGCATGTCATTTGAGGATGTCTCACAAGGCAAAGGGGAATAATTACTCAGTGACTATAGTCAGCCTGCATCCCTTTTTGCCTCCTCAGAATACACAGACTGGCCTCTGAGATCTTTTTAAACCTGAGAGCAGAAAAGAAAGATTATGTCCTGAGGTCCTGTAGCTCCCGTGTCTCCCCTCCATGTCCCTCTGCTGCACATCAAGATTCGCTCATGCAAGCATTTATTCTCGTTACCCACCATTCTCCTCATGTTCACGGATGGCCTCCTGTAGACATAAGCCAACTCACATGGACTAATCAGAATTCTCTTCTAGAAACTAGGTTGGTCTAACATTTCTATCACATTTATAATTAGCTTTCTATCTAGCCTCTTCCCTCCATTGTGTGCCCATTTTCATCGTCTATTGACTACGTATCTGTGTCCAATAAGCCATTTTACTGGCAGCTGACATTTCACTGCATACAGTTACGGCTCAGTGGCTCTGTGTAAGTCAAGCCAGGCCATATCTGCTGCAAAGCCAAATGACAGAGTTCAGGGTCGTGTTGTGCACCAGATTTCTCCAAAGTGATGACATCCGTTCATTCTGGTACCCTGAATTGCTGCATCACAGAGATTTCAGTCTCCACAAAGGACATCATCCTGAGTGTTAACAGAACAGGCTGTCACTGAGGCTCTGCTTGTTGTATTTGTCACTAAAGGAAGCAAGGGCTAATTCAAAGATGGCAGAACACGGTTCATCCTGTAGACCAAATAAGTGGAGATAACACCATAGTAGAATATGGGGCCTGGGTGTTCTCTTGGAACACCTAGACGTAAAATGGGCAATTATTTTTCTAGGATGTCATGGAAAACTTTGCCAGGATAAAAGAGAGTCAAAAACTCAGCGGTCTGGGTTTCCATGACCAGTGATGATCTGGCCTCCCTAAAAACCTGGGTATTAAAAACATCTTAACCTTTGGGATAGACATTAATTAGATTAGGAAGCAGATCCCTCACACATATTAGCGCTCAGCCAAGACAGGTCAGAGAGGTGCCGTCTCTTTCCACTGGGTCTCAAGGAAGCAAGGAGGCAGACTAGCCATGCTCTCACCTGACTCATCTTCCCAAACTAAGAGGAATCCATTGCTGTTGTTTCTATGCTCCTTCCCTGATTTATGAGATTCTATTCTGCCTGCCTGAATAGACAGGACACACACCCCCAGAACAAGAGATAGATAGGCTAAAGACCCTTGCCTGAGAGAAGCATCCATTCAAGACAGCCTATTTGCTTGCTTCTCAGTAGCTGTGGCCAAAGTATTATGTTAACAGTTCTGTAATACTCAAAAGTAATTTCTCTCCAGTGTCTATGGCACCCATGTTCATGATAGGTGATGCAGCTAGCACAGTTACTCGGCCACAGAATCAGCTCACCAAGATCACTGATACTCCTTCCTCTCTGTGTATAAACTAGTTGACATGGCACCTCTGACATACAAGCCATTCACAACATATGTTTACTAAATATGGGAGCAATTATATATTCCTAATCCTCAGAATGTCGTTTAGACTTTGCCTTTGTAATTTCTTAATTTACTCTGATATTAAGCAAGAAAGAAAATTTGTTTCTAAAAAATGTGTGTTTGGTACTTTGGAACAATAAAGATTAAATATGAACAAAGGATTGGGTCCAAAAGGGGTGACTTAAGGATCCATTAGTCTGTTTGATAACTGTAACACTACCCTTAGACTGAGCAGTAGTCTATAAACAACAGGACTTTATTGTGCATGGTGTTTGAAGCTGGGAAGCCTAGGGTGAAGATGCCAGCGGGTCCCGTGTCTAGTGAAGATGGTCTGCTTCCAAACACCAGCTTCTTGCTGCCTCCTCACAAGGCAGAAGGGACAGGGCGCATCTTTCTCCTCTCAAAGCACCAGTCCCATTTCCTCCACCTCTCCCCAGGGTTGCCTGACACCCACATTTAAACCTTAGCAGCTGCAAGTGAGTACACAGTGAGTGTTAGTTGGTGGGTTGCTTTGTTTCTTGTTAAAGTAGAACAAGAATCTAAAGGCTTATGGACATTTCAGAGAGCAGTCTGATTACAGGATCCCACAGCACTAACTTGTAAAATGCCAGGACTCTGAAGTACCCCTCCCAGAGCCCCATGCTGCTTCTCCCTAGTGTCTTAGGTGCAGAGAACTGAGCTAAGAGAACATTTGTAATGACAATAAGTATTTCGACATATCCGTGAGATGCTTGGCCCAGGCTTCTTCACAGCACATCTTCACTTTTTACTTTGCTATTTTTTGAAACCTGTTTAAGGGCTAGTAAGGTAGCAGCCTCAGTAATGGAATACCCACTTCTTACCTGTTGGGTTTGTTGCCATCAACACATATACACTTTATATAATTTAATATATAATGCAATAAGAAATAGAATTCTTCATGATAATCATCAATATTTTAAGTAGGTTAATATTAATAGAGCCAGTTATAGTGGTTTGGCACTAGGGAATCTGAGGCAGGAGGATGGTGCATTTGAGGCTACCTTGAGTCCACATAATGAATGCCAGACAAAAGTGGGCTTTGGAGAGAGACTCTGACTCAAAAATGTCCAAAAATTACAAGGGGGAAAACAAAGCTGTTTAGGTCATCCACCAAACAAAGAGTTGAGAAAGATTTGCTTGTGTTCTACAGATGTAAAATAATAATAAAATAAAATAACTGTGTGTCAGTTAGGGGAAAGTATTAGGGCAAGACTTACGGGGAAACCTACAGATGGCCCCACCCTCAAAGGACTATTTGGTCTACTTGGGGAAACACCAGAAATGTCACAAAGCGGGCTTATTTCATTGCCAGTGAAATGTATAAGGAAGGCTTTCTGTTCAGAAGAGGGCACAGTTGCCTTGGAACACGTGACAGTTAGCAACCATAGTACTAAGGGAAAGGAAGCACCAAGCTGCACGCTCCAGGATCCAGGACAGATAAGAGGGAGGCCGGCAAGGAAGTACCCTGGCTGTGAAAGACAGCTCGGGACTCCCATAGACTTTTAGTGGGAGGCTCGGACATGATGGGCTCCACCCTATTGCAAAGTTACACTGAACTCTAAAACCAGGGCCTGTAGACAGAGCGTGGCAGCTTTGTCACTGCAATGGCTGCAAATGGGATACACGGTTCTAAACCTCAGTTAGCACAGCAAACAGGAGAGATCCTGCTAAGAGGGAAGCGGGTGGAAAGCCTCCCTTGACCAGAGAGGGACGGACGATCATGCTCCTTGCTCCCGTCTGTAAAGAGCATTTATTTTGCTTTCTGCTGAACAGTGCTAATGACAGATAATTGGGATGTACTTTGAGGAGATGCCTGGCTTGAAGATGTTCTCTTTACTCTTGCAGGCCTCTTTTTCGTGGAAGTTCGGACGTGGATCAACTAGGGAAAATCTTGGAGTAAGTAATAGACTTATGTTGTCCATCACATGAAGCATTTGCAGTGGCTTTCCTCTCATGTTCTTCTCTTACCTTTCTTGCTCCAAGCTGCTGCTGCTGCTGCAGGCAGTCTGACTAGTTGTGTGACGAGTGGGGACAAGAACTGTGTCACATGAGACTGGTCTTGACGTGTAGCCTCGATGCTGTGCACCCTGAATGCTTTCGTGTTGCCTGGGTGGGTCTTTGCTCCTTCTCCACGCTTGGCTGAGCTCTGAGTGCCTGCTCCGTGGTTCAGATGTGTTGTCTGCTCATGGTCACATCAAATTTACCTCTCATAAGAGATGGGACACTGGTGGCTTGGGACCCCAGCCTGTCCTAATAGGCATCCTGTTCCCATTGAGAATCCCTGATCATTCCTGTTGGTTTTGCTTTGTGTTCCTCAGCCAAGGACAGAATGCTAGCCAGTCACGTTTTTCCCACCCAGAACACCAAAATAGGGAATGAGAACGCTAGGTTCTCATCTTAGTCTGTGGCTGAGTGACTGCGTGAGAGGAAGTCACACAAAACACTGTAGAGTGGGTTGCTAACTTAACCCTTTTCTTCTTTAACTTTTTCGCCTGAGTGATGGAAGGGACCCCAGTTTCTCCGTGCAGCCTGTTCTCTGGCTCGCTCCTTGCTTCCCATTATTTGTTCCATCGCTCTCCAGTGATTTGCAAACTTCATTTGTACCTACATGTTTGTGCATGTGAGGATGTGCATGCTTTCATGTCACTAGAATGTAACCGGGGCCTTTCTTCTCACGAGGCATGCTGTGTGGCCTCCTTTTTTGGATGTGAGCTTTTGCTGAGTCCCACCCCAGGAGAGGTAAAATGGAAAGAGATAGGGTCCTGGCTAAAAATCACCACCAGTAACACTTTTCTCAATCTCAGTTGCAAGTGCTTTTTATGGAATTTAAAATCTGTAAGACTCCTTCCCTCTACCCAACCCCACGCCACCCCCCACCCCCAACAGCGCCCCTACAGCATTACCTATTTAAATGTGATTGCTTCAACCTTGGAATTCACCCTAGAGCTGAGGTGCTTTCAGGAACTGGCATCTGTCCCCAGTGCTTCGAAACTGAAAGAACATTCTCTGGCTTTGATTTGTATATTGGGGAGGTAGTTTATTTTGTTATTGTTGGTTTGGTCTGGTCTGGTCTGGGGACTTACCAGGTCCTGGGCAGTCACCAATACCTTATCTCCTGGAAATCCTGTAAAATGGATACTTTCCCCACCAAGCTCTTTTGTTACCCTGCCTATGCATGACAAGCTCCTGTCGCTAACCACTGGACTCACATTTTTCTCTGAGATGTAGAGCATGTCCTGTATGCATGTGATCTTCAAGAGGGACCCGGGAACATAAATGTTCTAGTATTTTCCTGTTGAAAGGAAAGGTGATCTTGGTGGCATGTGCCTGCCAGGCCCCGGAGACCATCACCTGCTCTCCCTCCTATATACCTCGTGGGATTACTAGCCACCTCCAGCACACAGTCTGTGGACCTGTACATGTACTCTCAGACCACAAAGCTAGTGCAGTAGGACAGACGGGACATTTTGCTTGTCCCGTGGGAAAGCCTGCTTGACTTTGGCCAAAGCCTGGCACTTCCGCACAGCTCGCAGAAAAGCAGCTGGGAAGCCTTGTATGTTTGGTGCCTTTAGATTTACACTTTGTGGTTTCTGGCTTTGCTTCATTTCTCTGACTGGTGCTCTCAACAGAAAAAGGGACAATGCTGCACCCTAGTGTCACTGCTAAACTACAGTCTGTGCCCTATCAATCTTCCCGGTGTAAACAATCAACATTTACAGTTTCTGTCCAATTGTCCAAATAGTGAGTTATGATGCAAAACTTTTCTATTGGACCTGTCATGATTTCATTATGCTCATTAAGGGCCATGACAGTCCTTACTGGACAGGAAGCTGATGGTTTTTTTTTTAAAAGGAAAGTCCTAGTCTCATACTCTTAATAAGGTAAACTGTAGACACACTTTTACTTTCAGAGAACATCGAGTACTTCAGAAGTAAAGCAGTGGTGTTAGGCCTCGACATTTAAAGCCTTTTCTAAGAGTGATATCATAGTTAAGTAGAGCTAAAACGATGCTGGACATAGAGTAAGGAAAACCGAGGCTGACCGCACGGTGTGTGACCTGGGCAGATGTTCTCCTTCCTCTTTCTGTTTGTCCATCCCTACAGTGAGCTGGCACACACCCAACCTGTGTGTCCCTCAGAGTTTTTTACAGGAGTCAGAGAAGACAATAGGCTCTAAGTTTTACTCGTATGTATATATGTATGAATGTATCCACGTGTTATGTGTAGTTAATATGTATTTGCATATCAGGCAGACTGTTTCTCTGAAAGTGTTTGGCTTCTGACTGCTGTGTTCATAAGATTTCAAATCTAAAGGTATGTTCAAAACTAATAACACTCAGGAGGCTGAGACAGGAGGACTGTGAGTTTGAGACCAGCCTGGGATACATACTGAAACACTATCCCAAAAGAAAAGATGTTGTCTGTTGATAAAGTGATTCTAAGCATCAATACAATCCATTCCTAGGTGGCTGAAGATGAGGATATACTAAAGTCCTTGTCTGAAAGGGTAGACATTTCAAACTGTGTGTAATATGTATTCTACTCCTCTGTCGTATCTCATTTTTTCCAAACCCATCCCCGTGTTACCTTTCGTGGTTATGATGGTATTTTTACCCCTTTGTTACCCACTATAGACCTGGCTATTGAGCACACTTCCATGTTGCCCACATCATGATTTTGCTCGTTGAATATTCCAGGAAGTGTATCCACAAGTCTTTGTATGCCTGAATAATGTAACACTCTGCAGATGCCCAGTGAGGACAGAGTTTAGTGTCTTGCCTCGACACCCAGGGACATGTGCACTGGCAATGGCGAAGCTGCTCTTTCGAGGGAGGCCTGTGACCTGGGTTCTGTAAAGGGAAGGGAACATTGACAAAGCCCTATAGATCCTATGACATTTGCCGCCTCCTGACCACACCTTCTAGGCTTGTGCTTCAGCAAGTACAGAACAGGACCTTAATTCAGGCCAGCACCATTTCTAATTAGGGTTAAAATAGTTTGGATCAGTATCTGAATTACTATATCCTGTCCACTGAACTGCCATTTTGTCTTTTTAGTTCAGAGTTACTCAGAGTCTGTGCACTGTCCAAATACGCTTAGCACCTATACATAAACTATAAATAATACTACACCTGGGTAAATTATATAGAGCCACCTGCTAATAAGTAACCTGTTAATAAGTAACAAATGGATATTGGCTGCGTGTACTGTGTACCAGGGACTGTGATATGCAGTTTCAATAAATTACCTCCAACCCTCATTGTAACCATGAATTATTGTTGTCACGTACATAAAGACACCAGGACTCATAGTTGTCAGGTAATTTGTCCTTACCTGTCAATTAAGGGCAGGTTCTGAATGTGAAGCCACATCTGCCTATTTCAAAGCCTGTGCTCTTGTTATGGCTTGCTGTTTCCTCCACATTTCTGACCCCAGAATGGTAGTCAGGGGAAATTTAAATGATACCCTTTTTAAGTGACTGCTTCTCACTCCAGAGTACCGTTACATAATGCTTGCATAAAACAGTTCCGACTTATTTCTGAGTCTAATTTATGTAATGGTTTAGAAAAAGTACTCTTTAATTTAAAAAAACTTAGTCAAAGTAATGTGTATCCTAAGCCGTGGTGGATGAGCTTTGTGAAAACACATCTTCACAGAACTTGTCTCAGAACACAAAGCGAAGCTTGGGTGAAGACAGACACTGTATATCCAGAGAGTGTCCCTCAGAATAGCAGACCCTGCCTCGTCATTACACCAGGGCTTACACCAGGGTGCTTGTCCCAGGCTACAGAAGTGCCATTCACATACACCCCTTCCATTGGGTGTCTGCTGCCAGGGACAGACGCTTACTTCCCATCCATCAGTGAAGTTTGCCGTGTCCTCTGAGTTTGTGCCAAGTGGCAGTAGAGTAAATGAGGTGAGGTTCTCCCTTTGCCTGCCCCACAGCATTTGCCTGCTCTTAAAATTTGGTAAGGAAAGTCTCCACATGACCGCCAATGTTTATATTCCCGTCTGGTTCTTCTGTAGTGTCATTGGACTCCCAGGAGAAGAAGACTGGCCTAGGGATGTTGCCCTTCCCAGGCAGGCTTTTCATTCCAAATCTGCCCAACCCATCGAGAAGTTTGTGACAGATATTGACGAACTAGGCAAAGACCTACTTCTGGTAAGTTCCTGGGATGCAGTTGGCTTGTGCCCATGGAGACCGTATGACCAACAGTATTACATGCCTCAGCCACGTGGCATGGGAGGCTGTACTGTCCTCTGTAGATTCTGTTTCCAGCTGGTGGTTTTTGATTCTGCAATGTCTTTCTAACCCAGCTCTTGTTTTGAGTGCATATTTGGATGCAGCTTTACAAGACTCTAGATTTCTTGGGCATAGAGTTCTTGACTAAAAGTTTATTGCCACTTGAAGCAGCATACTAGTCACATCTTTGCAAAAATCCCCCCCCCAAAAGGAACCAAGTAACAATAATTGTAGTTGTTGATTTATTGAATAAGTATTTTGTGTGCCATTCACATATAAGGTGTCCCATTAAAAATAAGATTCTAGGGCTGGAGAAGTGTCTCAGTTCTCAAGAACACATACCGTTTTTGCAGAGGGCCCAAGTTCAGTTCCCAGCACCTGTATCAAGCAATGTACAACAGCCTGTTACCCCAGCTCTAGGGACACTCTTTTTTCCCCACAGGCACCTGGGTTCATGTGCACATTCCCACACACAGAGACACGTATATTGTATTTTGAAACTCAATCTCCTCGTTGTTGATGTTGTGTATAATGTCCTTCCTTGAGGACACAGAAGGCCTTTCTTACTGCTCTGTTCTTGGAGTCAGAGCCCTGTGAGTAATAAGTCTGTTATTAACCTCCTGAATGTAGAGCCCATATGCTTGATTCAGACTGTGGGTCTATCAAAACCAGAGTGTCTCTGCGTATCTCACCCTGCTGCCAAGGCCAGAGAGGCAACAATGCTCCGTGGCATGCTTTTCTAAGGGAGGCAGGTAAAACCTTGACCAAAGGCCGTTATGTGGTGGAGGGCAGCTTGTGGAAAGGTGAGAATATTCCTCCCAGCCTGCCGAAGTATTCAACCTTTGAATAAGCTGTAATTCTAGAAGGTAATTTTAAGACAGATATCTGGTGATCAAATTAATTATTTTTATGGAAGCAGCACTTCTTGTCATGTTTTTATTCAGTTCACTATCATGCTGGTGACTTTGCTCCTCAAGCAGAACTATGGAAAAATTTTAGCCACCTTTTCCAAGACTTTTCCCCCAAGGTCCAGTGTTCACTCACGTTATTTGCTGTGATATGTTTCACACCAGATGATGCTCTCTTCATTGCAGAAATGCCTGACATTTAATCCAGCTAAAAGAATATCTGCCTATGGCGCCCTGAATCACCCGTACTTCCAAGATCTGGAGAGATACAAGGACAACCTGCACTCTCGACTGTCCTCCAGCCAGAGCACCTCGGAGCTGAACACAGCCTGAGGTCCCCCGGGAAGCCGTGAGCTCGTCATCTGAACACGTTGGTGGCTGCAAGTCCCCTGAGCAAGCCTTGCAGGGCAGTTGAAGATTGCTGGCCCAAGGGCCTTCTAGCTGCCAGCTTCTGGGTGGGCTCTGCCTCACCAAGGAAACCACCTAGTTTACTGTTCAGAGATCAATGCAAAAGTGACCGCAGCTTTATGTCCGTATACTTGTTTGTCTGTCTGTTTGTTTCAAGAACCTGGAAAACTTCCAGAAGAAGAGAAGCTGCTGACCAATTGTGCTGCCATTTCGTTTTCTAACCTTGAATGCTGCCAGTGTAGGATGGGAATCCAGGCCCAGCTGAGTTATGATGTAATCTGCCTGCAGCTGCTGGGCCTGCTTTGGTACTTGTGAGTGTGTGTGTGTGTGTGTGTGTGTGTGTGTGTGTGTATGTGTGTGTGTGTAAGAGAGAGGGGGCGGGGGAGAAAGATCCCTGATCTCGTAAAGTGTTACTTTTTTTGTAGACAACAAGAATAATTGAATTTTAAAGAGTAGAGGTGACTGATAGTAATGAGGGCTTGTTCAGTGAAAGGTGATTCACAATGGAGTCTTGTCCAGTTAGGAAGGTGAGCCTAAGTCCTCAGCACTTCCTTCCTGTCTGAAAGCTTTTGCTAGCAGTAAACAATTAGGGTTTAGACGCCACAAAAATGGGGGTGAACCCCAGTATCTTTTAAGAGACTTTAAGGCATACATTCTTCTATTTACTCTTTGGAAAGCTGAACTTAGTGTGTCCTTAGTCTTACATATATTACAGTAAGTACCTAATTGTTTCTTTTGGAAACGATGCTATACGTGTCTTATTATTTGCAATAGATTTGAGGAGTGAGTGTGCCTCAGATAAGTTTTAAAGGAAGAGAATGCCTGTATCTCCTGGTTTGAAATGTTACCGTTTCCTTTGCATCATTTTGTCCTTTGTTTTAGGGAATCGCTTCCTGCTCTGACTAGAGACAGGAATGCCATTTA
Organism: Rhynchomys soricoides; assembly: GCA_019843965.1. Taxonomy (NCBI): domain Eukaryota; kingdom Metazoa; phylum Chordata; class Mammalia; order Rodentia; family Muridae; genus Rhynchomys; species Rhynchomys soricoides. The sequence continues at coordinate 316,879 of JADRCH010000275.1, read as the reverse complement.
GCCCTCTCCACCCACCACTATGGCGCATCTGTCACGTGCTGCTTTGTGTAGTGCCCACGCTCTCGTCACCGGCACATCTAATTCATATTCCTGCCGTTGCCTAGCTAACGACAGACCGCCCAGCTGCCCCCATCCCACACCCGCTTGCCTGCTTACCGTCTTTCACCGAATGCTTTGCAGATGGCCTGGCTTTGGGCATATGGCTTCAATTCTGCAACCTTAACAGGATCTCCTGCGGCTTCTTAGTCCAGTCTTCCCACCTGCCATCACTGAGGTCACCTAGGCAGTGGTGTGGAGTGCTCGTTCTGCGTGTGACCAGCATATAGATTGCTACCAACTCTCACTTGGTGTGTCCTATTTTTATAGTGTATGTTGTCAGTGTAATGTCTGAGGGGATGTCTTTTTCTCTCTTTTAGAGATAACTATTTACTCTCTAAAGTGATCTCTCTGTCCATTCCCCAGGATGTGGTTTTTTTCTGGTGCCTCTTGCTCAGCCTTTGCTTTCTGCAGAGCCAGCCTAGCCTGGGCATTGTAAGCAACTGTACCTTACTGTTCTCTCTCAGTCCTTTATGATCTGTACCACCTTTGCCTTATTATTCATGGCTTAGTGCTAAGCTGGCACTACTCCAAAGAAGGTGTAGAGAGCAGCCTTGGGGAAGTATAGCTGAGTTTTGAATCGTGTTTGAGCGCATATAAGTAAAAAGTAGATCATGTTCCAGTGTAGAACTTTGAAAGAATGGCTGATGTTTCACACAGTAGGCTAGGCTTCAGATGGTGTTTAGCTATTACGGAGCCTTACTGTATTCTTTGTAGCTGAACAATGCATGTGATTATTTTGTAATAGAGAAGAGTTAGATGTCTTTCCTGAGAGCTTTGGAGGTTGTCTTCTAATTCAGTATCTCAAGAAACAGGATTTTTTTTTTTTCAAAAGCAAAATTTAAAAAAAAACAGAAGCTAGGCTGTGAGAATGTTTTGCACTTTGTCACTACAGCACTAAGCTGTGCTGTCAACACTGTCAAAGCTTGAGACAGAGTCAGCCTGGAGCTTCTGGGACAAGGTCTACTCTAGGTCTCACTTGGACAGTGAATTCTGCCTTGTCATTGAACAAGGTCCACAAAACAGACATTTTTACTAGAGCATAGAAATCGAACATAAAACTCACTACATCAAGGCCTTATCCATTTTATATTAGCGTCCATGTAATAAAGTGAAAATGATTTTGAGGGTTTTGCTTTTGACAAAAAGGTGTTTTCTTTTAGCTTTGCTCAAGAAAAATACAGCTATCCTAAACTGGAATCTTTCCAAATTCTTGAGAGTTTAACTTCATTTTTGTCATCTGTCTTGGGCTTATTTCTAAGTAGTTTTGTTTTGGCTTTTGGGGGGGTGGGGTAGTGGGAGGTTGATTTGGGGGTTTTTTGGTTTTGTGTGTGTGTGTTTAAGTGTTTAGCTTTTAGGGTTAGTTGGTTTTGTTTTGTTTGCTTTGGCTTTTCTAGACAGGGTTTCTTTATGTAGCCCTGGCTGTCCTGGAACTTGCTCTGTAGACCAGGCTAGCCTTAAACTCAGAGATCCACTTACCTCTGTCTCTAGTATACTTGGACTAAAGGCATGAGCTACCCCCCTCACCGCACCCCCAGCTTTGAGTACTATTTTTAAATCATAAACATTTTGGTATTAGAAACGTGACATATTGTGCCAGGATGGTGCAGAAAGGGCACCCCAGCCACTCTGTACTTCACATCTCTGCCCCAGCTCTTGGTCCACATAGGTGTCTCTAGATATATGTCTCCACACCAGGCTCTCACCTCTGAAGCCCAGTTTTCACACAAGGAGCCTTGCCTCAGTAGCACAGGGAAATATATAGTAGACTGAAGAGCTTACTGTGTGCAGCTCAATCTTACATGACCTCATCCATTCACATGCCTTTGTCAGAATCTAACCAGTAAGTCACTGAGAAGACCCTACTGCCCTGAGGTGCTGCTGAAGCAGCTTTCAATAGTAGTACAAGAATGTGCCTGATAGTTTGTGTTCAGGGTTTGGTTCTAGAGACTCTGGCATTTACAGGACTGACTGGAGCTGTAACAACCTCTTAAAGGGGGTGGGGTGGGTTCTCCAGTTAGACCCCTAACCCCACAGGCTATATCATATGGCAAGGAGTCCTGACCAGCCAGCCTTAGAAACACAGTCCTAAGTACCTGAGAGCACCAAGTGGGCTGCAGCCTCCGACCTTATCCCTCTTTAAAGAAGACAGGCCCTCGAGCCAATGGAGATGCTCTTCAGTGAGCTTGGGGCCATTTCTGCCCCCAGCTTCTCATGATTTTCTCCCAGGACCCACTCTCTGACCAGTAGACTTGAATTTAGCCCCAAGTGATTTACTAAAAACAGCTCAGAAGCTCACTTAAAAATAGAATCTCCACGTGGTCGGTCATTCTAAGTAAAACTGAAGACCCCAGGATGCACAGGGTGCTGCTATCTCGAAGACAATACTTTCCTTTCAGTAGAAAGCTGTGCAGTCGGCTCTGCAATGGGGTGCTAGCCAACTTGTTTAAGAAAGTCAGTAGCAAACATTTTGAATTTTAAACTCTGTCCTGAACTTGCCTTTAAATAACCATAGCTGCTTTCTTAAAAGCTGTGACTGCTAAAGCCAGTCACACCCGTTGTCATTGTGAGTTAAATCATGTCAACTTTCAAACATCACTGTTGTTTCAGTCTTCTGTCCAAAGAACTGCTCTTCTGGAGAAAATCTGATTTTGTTTTGACTTTTTTTTTTTCCTGAGACAGGGTTTCTCTGTGTAGCCTAGCTATCCTGGAACTCACGGCATAGACCAGGCTGGCCTCGAACTCATGTAGGACTAAAGGCATGCACCACCATGCCTGGCTGACTACTTTTTATGATAAGCACAGAAGCTGCTCACATTTTCTTAAAGCACACTTTTGTCACATAATAGAGTCCAGGAAAGAATAACATGAAAAGTCCCCATGCCAGCATGACGCTAGTGTTAACACATACTGAGAGCCATCAGGAGAATACATGCTTTCTTGTGACATGAAATTAAAGAGATTGTATAATTTCTGAATCTTTAAAAATTACAAAAAAAAAAAAAAGTGGGAACAGCATATTCAAAAGGTTATTTTAAATTTTACATACATTTTTAACCATATACGTTTGCCTTTAAGTATGTTCTAAGAAAAATTCTAAGTCATTCAGCACTTATGGACTGGGTAGGTCAAAATACACAAATTCTGTGGGGATGCACAGAATCGCTGGATTCCGCTCGTTTCATAGGAAAAAAGCAGCCATCTGAAGCTCTATTTACTATATATACATGCCTAAGAATATCCACTATAAAAATAAAAGTTTCAAAGGCCTTTGCCTCACATGCAGCTGAGAATGGACAACTTATAAGCCTTACCCCCCCCCCCCAAATCCTGTATCATGTGCATTCTTACATCCATGTACATCGTTAGGAAGGTGTTCCTGCACTCATCCTCCACAGTGGGAAAGCTATCGAAACCTGATGCAAAGTATAAGTCCTGCAATGCTTAGTGATAGTGGTCCCTCAAATCCATGAGGCCATAACTCCTTCATCTGCCACTGGCTTCCTTCCTATGGACAGGCTCAGTCCAATTATACAGGCCAGGCGGGGCTGGAGCTTACAGCCTCCTGCCTCTTCAAGGTAGGATAGCCCGTCTCAAGCTCTCTGACTGGGTTTTGGTTTTGGTTTTGGTTTTGTTGTCCTTGTTTAAGGAAATAAGCTAAAACTATTTTTTTTTTATTTTTATTTATTTATTTTATTTTTTTTTTTTTTGCCCTCCTGTCTTCTGAAAGAGAAGGGTTCCATTTTTAACTGTTTTTCTCAACTTGATTTTTTTTAACTTTTCTAATGGGGTACCAAATTGCTTTTTTGGATGTTTTCTCCTCGGGTTTTCAGCAAGTTAGGTAACTGAGCGGACATCTGCTAGGATATTCACACCCCTGTGCTCGGGTCCTGTGACCCCTCCAGCCACCTGAGAATAAATGCAGCCTTTCCCCCCCCCCCCCAAGCGTCCACCAAAATGCAATTGCGCAATTCCAAGTTAAAATGGGGGGCATGGAAAGTAGTTTGGAGTTGGGTTGGGTTGGGTTGGGTTGGGGCAGAAGTCGGTTTTAAAATTCACAGTACCCTGAGATTGGTGTAGGGTTTTATTCCTCAATCCCAGGATGTTTCACAAGGTGGCGCCTTCAGAGAAAACTTTAAACCTGACCAAGACTAAAGAGGTATTCTAGGGAGATTTGTGACTTTTTCTACACATCTTTAACTAACACCAGCATGTTTCTTCAGAGAATTAACGACCTTCATAATATTCTAGAGCTTATACGGTTGGCTTTTTAGCTAGGTTCTGAGTGACTGTAAGTTATGCTTGAGAGTGATGCTTAAGCAAGTAAGGAAGGCCTTTACAATTACGGGACATTTTCTATGCGCTTAAACTACCTGCAATTCTAGGACATACAACTAAAAACTTCCCTGACGCTTCCCCTCATCCGTGAACAGGACAGTTTCATTAGAGATGACAAAACTTCTTGGGGGGAGGGGCAGCCGGAACTCTCAGAGCCCTTGACATGTCCGCTGCCTTCACCCCTCTCCGTGACCCTTTGACACTGTTTCATTTCTAAACTCAAGCAAGCGAAGGAAGTAGTGCATCAGTAATTGACCACACAGACCATTTTCTAAAGAACAGTGGTGCTCTACAGAAAGAACAGGTACTTTTTACATGTGTATAAACCACAAGTGCAAACTCTTAAATTCCAGTTCCTAAATTTTGGGTTTTATATACATATGAACATAACAGCTTAGAAAGGAATCTACGTAAAGCTTTGCTTTTTCTCTTTTATACTACATTTTAAATTCACTTTTTTTCCCTCAGAGACCCAGCCCCCTGAGCCAATAGTGACAGTACATTGGGTATGAACAGACACAGTATTTCTGTGGCACACCACGGCAGAAAACAGCTTATTCTTTATGAGTCTCTCTCTCTCTCTCTCTCTCTCTCTCTCTCTCTCTCACACACACACACACACACACACACACACACACACACACCACTCCAGAAAGGCTGGCAGGTAGACCTCAGTTATTTACACTGAATCAAAAAGCTACACAGCACTGAGCAATCTTCGGTTCTTTCAACCCTCTGCTCTCACTGAAGCAGATCTCAGGTTAAGCCCCTCAGTAAAAGGCCAAGGCCCCCCTGGGTCTGCGCTCTCTGCCACCATTCTGGAGCTCCTGAACCTGATTCCCCAGCCTCCCAACCCCCAGCTGAATGACAGGGGGCGGGGAAGTGGAGCCAGACCCAGCAGGATGTTGTGGGAGGACCAGTGACCTGCTGCATCTCTAGCCATCTGTTGTACCATCTTAAGAAGCAGGGTGCGCTCTAGAAGCACGTAGCTGTCCTCTGTGACAATAATTACAGTTTGCTCGCTAGCTAGCTCTGGTGTAGAGGTGAGGGTCGCTGTTCTGCAAACCCTGTATCCGATGTCTCTCACTCAAAGTTTTGCTTTTGGGAAGGGAGTTAAGATGTATAATTTCAGTAGAAATTTTGACTTTACTGTTTTCTATCCTGATACATGCATGGTGGGAAAAAATACTCCTGAAAATGTTTCATTTTGAAAAACTCTTCTATATCAGTTGGCAAAGTGTGTGAATTCTTTACTTTCTACTTTCTTTTTTTTTTTTACTCTTTTAGTGAGTAAATTATTCCTTAAACAGAAAGAGGATTTTCCCATTTAGAGGAAGCTTTTGTGTGAACCATCAGGTCACACAGATGATGCCTTTAGACTGTTAAGTGTAGGGCTTTGGATTTTAAGGGGACACATAGCCAGGCATTGACAGTCAGGAATTATGTCTAGCTCTATAATTTCTTGCTCAGGCAGGGTTCCAGCCAGACTCTGTGGTGAGCTAAGGCTAGGGGGGACCCTGACTCTACTTGACGTTTCCTAATCTTTAGCTCTATGAAATGCAATAACATGTATTAGCCAGCAATATTCCTGTGGTCACCACACCTCTGTGTTTGACCTTTAGTCTCTGGGTGATCCCATCAGGAGTCCGTTTCTTGACATTAGCCTTCAAGTCAGGTGTCTTCCCACTCTGGTCCTATCTGCAACAATGTATTCATGTATATTTCAGTTCTGACTTTTATTCGTTATATTCTTATAAACAGTGAAATATGTATTAGCACATTGAATTAACAGCATAATAGGAACACTTAGCAGATGGGGATTTTTTTTTATCAAGTCCCACATTTACATAAGTTATTTCTATTATTATTCATGTATATTATTTATTGCTAAGCCTCACACCAGTCCTGTGAAAGTGCAACTAAAGGCAGATGTTAGGACTTTGATTTAAATGTTCCTTACCATGGTCTTGAACAAAAATTTCAGTGATACCCCAAATAAGCTGCATGAGTTTTTAACACGATTGCTAGATTTCAGTAGGTTATACTTTTGGGGTCTAGGTATGTGGTTATGGTAAAAGAGGCAAAGCAATGGAATAGTAGCTGTTGCCCCTGGCAGAGGTATGTTTAGCATAGTGATATTCATTATAGCAAATGTTAAGGTAACATATAGAAGTTGCCTTCATTAAGGAACTGTGCCAGGTGACCTGCAAAGTGGATTCTAGGCAGAGCAGGCATCTGGGTGCTGCCTCCTGTTTGGGTCTGTGAAAAGATCTGCTTCAAGCAATGTAGTGCTCCTTCCTCCCCTGGTAGGTGTCCTGTGCAGCGGTGAGAACATGTACTGTGGAGAAGGGCATCATGGGGGTGTTCTGTGGGAACAGAACTGGCAGCTTATGCCTTGAGGCTTCCTGACCATGTTATCAGATTTCAGGCAACTTTGCTGTATACAGAAGCAGTCCATCCTAGTAATAAAACCTAGGAGTTCCCAACAGTTCAAAAACCTGTTGCCTTTCTGCTGTTTCTGGTCTGAGCTGAAGGTTAAAGGGCAAGTGTCAGGCATAGAAGAGCAGTGTGTGTTGGGGTGCAGTGCCGCCACCCAGGGTGCATGTTAGCAGTAGACTGTTAGCAGTATGTGTTGGGGTGCACTGTCACGATCCAGGGTGCATGTTAGCAGTAGAGAGTGTTACAGGGTTGTCCCTTCTAGACGTGTTGAAGTATGTTTTCACTATAAGGTGTGTTTTGTTTCTGTATCCCATAGGGACTTGTTAAAACTTGCTTCTAGAGGCTTCAGCAAAGCTGTAGTACACAGTAAGCTGCTTTCTGTTTGACTTATTCTTAGACTAGGAATTGTTTAAAGGTAAAAAAGAATCTTCATTTGAACACTGAACTCTCTGTTTTCTGGACCGAAATCACAGTCCTAGAACTGAAGAGGTCACACCCATTTGATGCTAACCTAGGCTGTGTAAGCCAACCCCAAGAGTCCAGCATCCCCACACTGTACTTACCGCTCCTGTATCTTCCTTCCTTCCTTCCCCAAGGTGCTCCCTTCCGCTACCCTAACCTGTCCCTTGGGTGCTCCCCACCTCCTTGGCTGAGATTTGGGCATCAAGCATGTGATAAGAAATACTTTCAGCACCAAGTATGCCTGTCTAGGCCTGGCCACCACCCCCACTTTGCCTTTGGCTAGCCATAGTCAACAAGAGATAATACCTGATGCTGGGCACAGAATGTACCCATGATGTCAGTCAGAAATGCCCTTGAGCATATTTCTGTACATCCTGATCTTTAAACCCAGTCATTATGCAGAGTGTTCGTTGTTGGCTGTAGTCCCAGGTAAAAGAAAACATTCCAGGTTGCTGTAGGCTGTCCATCTACAGGCTCTCACTTTACTGCCCTTCTTCATACTTGAACCTCGTTCTGCCATTTTGATTTCACGGTGCAGACATCAGGGTGCAGACATCAGGGTGCACATTCCCTCCAGGTGCATAATTACTCTCATTCCGTTGGCTCCTATTGCTACAGGATGCTGTGTTTTGGTGCTTTGGGTTCAGCGGGTCAAAGAAGCACTGTGGGAAATCACTGCCTAGAACACCGTCTTAAAAGCATGTGGGCAGGAGTCTTAGTGATGTTGCTTCTGCTCTTCTCTGTGCCCTCTAGATGGAGTTACCAGTTTGGCCTGCTGGGTCCACCTGAGACCTTTCTCTGAAGGGTCTCTGAACCCTGTGCTGTATTCAAGGGTGAATGTGGCATATCTCCTCTGGCAACCCTGCCTTTTCCAGTTACTAGCCATCAGAAAATGACCTAGGTTACATATAGCAAACAAGTGGATGGGTCAAGTAGACCTGTGTCACTCCACACATTCCTTCTGAGGGAAAGCATAAAAGAGTATCTCTAAAGTTGCCCTTCAAAGCCCTGAGCTGAAGGCCTCTCCTCCCTTCCTTGAAGCTGGTGGAAATACTGGTTAGTTTATCCAAGCCCTTCCCAGTTACAAGAATGGGGGAATAGAGGTTTGTGTTATGTCGATATCATCCAAAGACCACAACTTCTAGCCATGGGGTATTTCAGAGATGTCCATTTTTTTAAAAGCAGCTCAGGTGAGGGGTGACTCCAGGCTTCCCACAGGCATCTTAACATGGGACTTCCCTGGGGAGGGAGAGACACGGTGTTCATTCTGTGTCAGAGGGCAGGAGAGGAGACCGGCAGGAAATTCGGAGGGTTAAAGATAATACTCCTTTGGAAACTGGATGTCTTACTGGGTGCTAGAATGCAAACTTATGTATTTATTGTCTGATAATTGAATGCCTTTCAAATCCATTGTTCAAATGTCACTATCCATTGGACTCACTTGTGTGCCAGCCGAATTGGTTGAAACAATACCAGAGAATGGTTTGTACATTTGCCATACCTTTTTGTATTTCTTACAATAAAAATGTTGGTAGCAAATAAAAACAGCGGTTTCAGACTCCTTCCTTAGAGATGGCTGTTCATCTCTTTTACTTACATGACTACATTTCAGTAGCATACTACATTTCATAGAAATACAGTTTGGTAGGCTGAGGGGATGAGTCTGGGAATACAGGCACCTGCTATGAGAGCCTGAGGCACCAAATTCAAACTTCTAGCGCTCACCTTAAAAGCAAAACACTCAGTATGGCTGCTTGTACCTGTAACCCCAGCCCCCAGCATTGGCTAGTAGAAGACAGGTAGATCTGGGAAATTGATGGGCAGCTAGCCTAAATGTAACAGATGAGCTCTTGGTGCAAAAGACCTTGCCTTCTAGGAAAAAGGCACAGGGGACACCCGGCGCCCTCCTGGCACACCCATACACTCACCTGCAGGCCCGTGTATGAACTACAGAAGCATGGAAAGAAATTGTTACGGCTCACTGAGGAGTGGGGTGATGGTTCCGTCAGTAAATCGCTGGCATGAAAGTATGAGGACCTGAGTTTGTAACCACATCTGTAATTCTGCTGCCAAGAGGGCAAAGACACCAGGCTAGAGCTCAAAAAGTCAGGCCATCTGATTGGTCGGTGAGCCAAGTTCAGTGGGAGACCCTGTCTCCAGAAGATACAGTGGGGAGCAATGGCAGAGAACACAGACGTTGACCTCCAGCCTCCACATGTGTACGCACTGGAGCAAAAAGAGGGTTTGCAGAAAAATAAGGCTGGAGGACACACAGAGAACCAAGATTTGCCAGTCACAGGGACAAGTACTCACAATGAAAGAGAAGGCAGGAAAGGGCAGGAAGATCCAGGACATGGCCTGGGATTAGTATCGTAACCTATAGAATAGTACAACCTGGTACACGCATGCAACTGTTCCTGAGTCCTTTCCAGAGCTATGCCCAAGTAGATCCTTACGTTATCTCTCCTGTGCGCATATTCCACCGAGACCCTTGTAACTTGTCACAGATCGTGTCCTTTGGAGTTCAGCCCAGACCCTACTTCCATGTTTTCTAAGGGAAAACGGATAGATGAGGTAGGTCCCAGAAGATCATGTTTGTTACAGCTTTGATTACCCGTCATGAATATTCCTTTCAGAGCTTTAAAGTTAAATGCAATTTATAGCCTAGACAAAATAAAGGCAAGCCCCAGTGGAAAGTTACAGGGAGTTCTACAGGTCTGCAAGAACGTAGAATTCACAAGATATTGCTATGTATTTCACGGTGCTCTTTCCTGTTTTTTATTCTTTGAAAGTACTTACGTATGGCTAGAACTGATTGCACAACCCAGGTAGGACATGAATTGGTCGGGAAGGCAAGAGCAGAGTCAAGGGGTGAGGTCAGAGTCAGTACAAAGGAATTTGATTATTGCTTGGCTGTACTTATGAAAAACTAATAGATAAAGCTGAGATGATACACAATGAAGCAAAAAATTATACATAGTTGCTGATACATAGTCCCCCTTTGTTGTGGATTGTATTGGTATGTTTAAAATAGACCTCAAGAATGATCTAGAAGCTCCCATTTAGGACATGCCTTTAATTTTTTTAGACTATAAATTGCACTTTTTATTTGAATTTCTAAAGGAAGTATTCCTGATGGATACTGTAATGCTGAGAATTTAATATTCATTAAAAAATTGAAATTTGGCCAGGTAAAGTAGTACACACCTTTAATCCCAGCACTCAAGAAGCAGAGGCAGGTAGATTTCTGAGTTCAAGGCCAGCCTGCTCTGCATAATAAGTTCCAGGACAGCCAGGGCTACATAGAGAGACCCTGTCTCAAACAAAAAAAGAAAGAAATGAAATTTTATGACTTATTAAGAGGCCAGTCAGAGCAAGTTTTCACAAATGATAGGCATTTGCAATGATATCTGATCAAATTGAACCATTTTCTTCAAAACTGTGTGTAAATACATCCTGATTATCGTTGTATGCTTTTAGGACCAAATGCCATTAAGTTGCTCCTCACAGGAGGAACGCTTCTCCATTGCTGGTGAGAGCGCAAACTTGTACAACCACTCTGGAAATCAGTCTGGCAGTTTCTCAGAAAATTGGGAATGGTTCTGCCTCAGGACCCAGCTATACCACTCCTGGGCCTATACCCAGGGGATGCTTCACCGTACCACAGGGACACATGCTCCACTACATTCATAGCAGCCATATTACTAATAGCCAGAAACCGGAAACAACACAGATGTCTCTCAAACAAAGAATGGATAAAGAAAATGTGGTTCATTTACACAATGGAATTCTGCTCAGCTATTATGACATCATGAAAATTGCAGGCAAATGGATGGAACTAGAAAATATCATCCTGAGTAAAGTAAACCAGACCCAGAGGGACATGCATGGTATGTACTTATTGATAAGTGGATATTAGCCATAAAGTACAGGATACCCATGGTACAACCCACAGACCCAAAGAGGCTAAATAACAAGGGCCCAAGGGAGGATGCTTGATTCTCACTCAAAAGAGGAAATAAAGTAGCCATCAGAGGTGGATGGAAAGAGGGAACTGGGTGGGAGAGGCTTTGTTAACGGGAGGGCTGGGGAGTGAGGTCGAGAGAGTGAATGGAAATTGGTGGTTGGTAGGGTACATCTCTAGGACATGCCAGAGACCTGGGATTGGGGAGGCTCCAGGGAGTTTATGAGGGTGACTCTAGCTGAAACTCCTGGCAGTGGAGGATATGGAGCCTGAAGTAGCCACCTCCTGTAACCAGGCAGGACTCCCAGTGGAGAGATAAGGACACCACCCCATGCACAAAACCTTTGATCCAAAATTTGTCCTGCCTACAAGAAGTGCAGGAACAAAGACAGAACAGAGACTGAGCAAATGGCCAACCAATAATGGATCCAACTTGAGACCCATCCCATGGGCAAGCATCAATCCCTGACACTATTAATGACACTCTGTTAGGCTTGCAGACAGAAGCCTAGGATGGCTGTCCTCTGAGAGGTTCTACTCAGCAGCTGGCTGACACAGATGCAGAGACCCACAGCCAACTATTAGAGCTCAGTGAGTCTTGTAGAAGAATTGGGAGGATTGAGGGACCTGGAGGGGATAGGAACTCCACAAGAAGACCAGCAGCATCAACTAACCTGGACCTGAGGGGGCTCCCAGAGACTCGACCACTAGCCAAGCAGCATATAAGGCCTGGACCTAGGCTCTCCTGCACATGTGTAGCAGATGTGCAGCATGGTCTTTGTGCTGGACCCTCAACCACTGGAGTTGGGCTCTCACTAACTGTTACCTGCCTATGCATCCTGTTCCCCTGACTGGGCTGGGAGAGGGTGTACCCAATCCTGCAATGACATCATGTGTGGGTTGGTATCTGGAGGGGGACCCTCCTCCTTCTTAGAGGAAAAGGAGAGGGGAGGGGTTGGAGGAGAGGAAGAATGGGAGGAGGGGGGCTGGGATCAGGATGTAACGTGAATAAATAAATTAATTAATGGCAAAAAAAAATAGAGAAAAGGAAAAGCAAGTTGCTCTTCCCAGGGGACTCAGAGGCAGGCAGATGTCTATGAGTTCAAAGCCAGCCTGATCTACATAGTGAGTTCCAGGCCAGCGATGGTTACACAGTGCAACCCTGTTTCAAAAAAAAGAAAGAAAAAAAGAAAGAAAAGAAAGAAAGAAAGAAAGAAAGAAAGAAAGAAACGAAAGAAAAGAAAGAAAGAAACAAGTTCATTGGGGCTGGAGAAATAGCTCAGCAATCAAGAGCACTTGCTGTTTTTCCAAAGGACACAAGTTCAGAACCCACCACGGATGTCAGGCAGCTCCCACCGGTGGGTCTTTAACTCCAGCGCCAGGGTATCCAACACCCTCTGGAGGCACTGGAATGTACATAGCATACACAGACACCCACACCAAGTAAAAACAGTTTTTAAAAAAAGTTCAAGAGGGGCCTGCAGAGGTGGCTCATCAGTGAAGAGCACTTGCTCTTGCAAAGCACTATGGTTTGGTTCCTAGCACTCATGTGACAGCTCATAACTGTTCCAGGAGATCCACTGTCCCCTTCTGGCCCCAGCAGGAGTTTCACACCTGTGGTGCACTTATATACATTCAGGCAAAACATCTATACACGTAAGAGAGAAATCTCAAAAAGATGAAACTTGTGACACTGATACTACTTTTGGAATGTCACACAAAACACCACCACGCCCATTCTCTGAAGAGCTAATGAGTCCCAGGAGACCAGCTTGCTCTATGAAGGCCATCATGGACACACAATTAGAGCAAGCATTACATGGAGTTGGGACCAAGCCAGTCAGTAGTGTCTGTCACATACACTTAGCCTGTCACCTGTGAATCCCGGCTACCATCGGCCCTATTTTTTCTCATGTGCGCTGAGCACAGGAAACCTATGGACAGAAGAGTTACTACACCTATATTCTTTTGGTGAGCTCTGCCTTTAGCTTTTGAATTCTCACACAATGTGTGTACATGCCGAGTGAGCACTATTGAACACATCAGTGAGTTCCTATGCAAATCCCTCTGTTGATTTTGCTATGCTCGTGGTTCTAGAAGCTTAAACACAAGAGCTTAAGGTATAAACCTTGGGGAAAAACAACCTCTATATGATTGGGATTTGGCAAAGATTTGCAAGATGGGACATAAATTATTAGTAAATGGTACTTTTATCAAGTTTCAAAACCTAAGCAATTTGAAAGAAACTATTTAAGAAAATAAAAGGAAAACCCACAAGTTGACAGGAAATTGCAGAGTGTATTTAATTTTTTCTTTTTTAACTTTTCATTGATCCTTTGTGAATTTCAAATCATGAACCCTGATCCCCTTCCCTTCGTATCAGATCTCTGCCCTTGCAACCTCCCCCCCAAAGAAAATTAAAAAATAAAAATCTGAAAAAATTAATAATCTCATCATAGAAGCTGTAGTGTGTCACAGTATACCCTTTTGTCCACAAATCTTTACTTGCATATGTTCATTGCTATGAGTGACTGGTCTGTCTCAAGGCCTCTGGCTTCTGCTACACCATCAATACTGGATCCTTACCAAGATGACTCTTGGATATCCTGACATTGCCCTGTATCATGGAGATCCTACAGCTTTGAATCTGCAGGACTGGTTCCTTCCCTAACTCCAGCAGTTTATAGCTGGGATAGACGTTGGGGTGGGCTAACTCAAAGCCCTGGATCTGGGCCTGGGTAGTAGCTGAGTTGGTCAGCCTGCCAGCTCTCCCTCACCCACATCACCAAGTGAGTGGGTGAGTTCTTCAGCACCGTCCAGGCTAGGTAACCCAATGCCACAGCAGGCAAGGGGAGGAGCCGACTTTCCTTCTCTCACATGCTGGGGCCAGCTCATGTGAGCCTTCACCACCAGGGCCAGCTCTACTGTGCTGTCCTGGCGAGGTGCAGGGCCTGCTTTCCTGAGTGCTGCAGCTAATAAGGGCCAGGGACTGCTCTCTCACTCTAAAGACCTTGGGATCAGTTCTCTTGCCTGCCAGAGGCATCCAAGTGGGGAGAACATCTCTCCCAAGCTCATAGCACCTCACGGCAGACAAGTGCTGGGGGCCAGCTCTCCTGAGTGCTTCAGCCAGTAAGGAGAGGAGCCAGTTCTGCACAGCCCTTGGACATCAACATGGTCCCAGGTGGCAGCCCAGACCAGGGACATCTAGCATAGCTTTTTGGTGGTCATATGAGCTACTGGACATCAACACAGACCCCTGCTGCTCTATGGCCACGGACCTAGACATGGCAGCATGGGCCAGCACAGACTTTTCCTCTCCACCCTGTCTCCTGTTCAGCCTCTCTTCATAGTGTTCAAACCAGTCAGCTTCTCTTTCTCCCATCTCTCCACAATACACATGCACATCACAGTGGCTCCCGATGCTGGGCAGGCCACTCAGCAGGTGAGCCTCTGAGTGTCTTCCTCAAGTCACATGGCAGTAGGCAAACCGCTTAATAATTCAATTTTTTATGTTGGCAGATTTAAAATGACTTTTTACTGAAGGGGATGAGATAAATGAGTACCCGCACTGATGGCCTGCATTTCACTAAACACTAAACAAGTATAATTTTAAAACAATGAGCTTCACTACACATGTGGCTAGAATACAAAATCTTGGCCAATCTAAGTGTAGTTACATATGTACAATAACAAAGTCTCACCAATGATGGTGTCACATGATACAGCCACTTCAGAAAGAGACCAGGGGTCAGAGATACACTTAGACGTCAACCTAACAATACAACATCTAGGTATTTACTACAGATGTAAACAGCGCACATCAACAGTGTTCATAATGTACAAACTTGATGGCCTAAACTCAATGGCCAGGAGGCTCGCTGCCTACACATATGGTTTTTTTTGTTTTGTTTTAAGGAAGAACTATTAATATAGCATAGCATTGTTTGTTTGTTTGTATAATCCACTCAGGGGTCAGGGAGATGGCTAAGTGCCTGCTCAGCACGCGTGAAGACTTGATGCCTATCCCCAACACAAACTTAAAAATCAGGCATGTTTATAATTCCAGTGTGGGAAGGGCAAAGCTGTGATAAGATTCTCAGAGCTCGCTGGTCAGCCAGTGGAGCTGAGTCTGTGAATTCCAAATTCAATAGGAAATCCTGTCTCAAAATAAAAACAAGGTGGAGAGGAACAGAGGAAAACATCCAGTGTCAACTTCTGGCTTCTACACACACATGCACGAGATTTCATACACACAAAGGCATAAACACAAACACAGATCCATTTATATGAAGTTCTTGCAAAGGCAAAACCACAGCAACAGAAAACAGATCTGAGGTTTGCACAGACTGGAAGACAGTGAAGGAAGTTTGATGGTGTAAAAGCACAACGGAGCATTCAGACAGATGGAAATCTTTCACTGCTTGATTTTGGCTATGATTACATGAATATATAGTTGTCAAATTCAAACTACATTACAAGCTGGAAAATGCTATTTGTTCATTGCCATGATAAAAATGACACTTAATAAATGTAAAGATGTCTCATTCAAGGCTAACAAAAGCCAATCTGTAATATTTGAGCAGTGACTTTCATAGCTCATGAGTCAACAAGGATGGAACAAGAGGAAAATTACAGCAAAGCCATAACCCATTGGTTCAGCTGTAACTCTCATGGGCCTGGCAAACTTTCCCTTCTGACTCACTTTCTTAGTAACTTCCCCTGCCTTTAGAGGGGAATTCAAAAGAATTCAACCTGGGCTTACAAAAGACAAACTAACTAAATAAAATGACAGCTTGCTTTTCAATAGCATGCGTTCCTTAAGCATAAATTTTTAATAGATATTGTACAGTAAGGAATGTGAGTGCCAAAAAGCACAGATGATCACACTGACATGTCATTGTTTGAACTCCACAGAGCAAAATTACATCCAGAAGATACATGGCAAGCATGGATCCTCAAGGAGAGTCAGAGGAATACTTGAGAAAATAATACAATCTGTGAAAGATAAAAACTCCTCTGTCTATCTTCTTGACTTACTAACAGTACTATGAAGTACTCAGCAGGAAAGCTTTGTGGAGAACTTTCAGAAAACTGCCAGAACATATTCAAGAACACACACACACACACACACACACACACACACACACAGAGAGAGAGAGAGAGAGAGAGAGAGAGAGAGAGAGAGAGAGAACAATATGAATTGTCACCTTGTCACCTTTCATTTACAGGTCATCAGTTGCTGAGCATTTCATAATCTGAACTGCCTTACTTAGGGTTTCTATTGTTTGATGAAACAGTGACTGAAAAAGCAAATTTGGGGGGAGGGTTTATTTAGATTACACTTCCCCAACATAGCTTACCATCAAAGGAAGTCAGGGCAGGAACTCAAACAGGGCAGAGACATGGAGGTGAGAGTTGATGGAGAGGCCATGGAGGGATGCTGCTTACTGGCTTGCTTGTCATGGCTTGCTCAGCCTGCTTTCTTATAAAACCCAGGACCACCAGCCCAGGGATGGCCCCACCCATGATGAGCTGAGTCCTCCCAAATCAACGACTAATTAAGAAAATGCCTTACAGGCTTATCTATAACCTGATCTTATGGAGGTATTTTCTTAATTGAGGCTCCCTCCTCTCTGGTAACTATACTTGTGTCAAGTTGACATAAAATTAGACAGTACATGAGCAAATATGTTTTCTTCTAATTGATGGATGTGTATGTATGAGAGAGAAAGAGTGATGTTCATGTGTGGGTTCACATGTATGTGGGTGTGTACACATTTATGGGTAAGTACGTGTGAGGCAGGGCTCTCACTTGAATCCAAAGCTTGCCAATTCAGCTAGTCTAGTGATCCAACTTGCTTAGAAGAACATATCTACACCTTCAGAGCACTGGGCTTACTGGTCAACCACTACACCTGCCTGGCATTTGGGTGTGTGCTGAGGATTTGAACTCTAGTCCTCCTCCTTGCCCAGCAAGCACGTTACCCACTGAGCCACCCCACCCAGCCCTAATACATTGTTTTATTTACTCCATGCTGTCATGGACTATACTGTTTTATATAGCTTCTTTTTCCCCAATAATATGTAATGGCCATTTCCCCAAATCAAGACATACAGCTCCAGTTCACCTTTAAAATTCTTGCTTGGTTTGTCAAGTAAAGTATAGGAGTACTATACTTTAACTGTTTCCTTTGTCATAAATATCACACTTGATTCCTCCCAACAAAAGAGTGACCGTTGCAGGGGCTGTTGTCTCATCAAATATAAAGTGTCATTCTTATCCCTCAAGTCTAAGGATACATACATCCAAACAACAGACATTTGAGGTTGTAGGTTAAGTGTCTACATCTCTTTCCATTCAAATTCTCAAGCACCCATACACAAATAATTCGACAGTATGGGAAAGTCATCTAGTATACTATTACATTTAAAATATGACCCAAGTTATAATCAGTAAATGCTAATTATTTGGAGCATCTTTACCCAAGAGAGTTATTAATATAGTTATTACTGTTATTTACAGCTTAGCTCTTAGAAGTTATTCATCTACTCCTGTTCAAAACTCGTCTGTGCAGTACCCAGGATCTCCTTGATAGTTCCAGAAAGTTCTCTGGGCTGTAATGTGGATGGCCACCACCCTCATGACATCATAGATGACGTCAACAGTGGTGAAGTGGAGTGCCCAGCTAGTTAAGAAGCAAGAAGAAAATATTTCAATAAAAGACTAACTGATTAAAAAAAAAACAAACCCAACTCGTCTGAACAGTAAAATAAGTCATCCTTTGCCTCCAGCCCCATGTGCTCTTCCAGTCCCATCACCCCATGCTGTCGTACTTGGCTGTGTCTATCTCCTTTAACCCAAGCTCTTCTCTCTTCCTTCTCAGCTCTTCGGTAGAAAGTCTGCCCAGGGTCACAGTCTACGTGAAATGCGATTTTTAGTCCTCCCTTGCCCTACCAATGACAGTCTGAAGTAGTAAGGGAAATATGTATTTTCACGTCTGACACACTTGTGTTCAAATGCTCAGCAGCTCTGCTTTGTCACCGTGAGACAAGAAGCAAATGACTTCGCTCTTCCTGACCTCTACTCTTCTCTTGCAAGAGATGCAATCTCTTGGTTATGCCTTAGGCATTTGAGACAGCATGTAATTCACTGCTAGAAGGGAAGTGTGTTGCTTAGCAGATCACATGTGTGGGTGGTTTTAGTCTTCCCACAGAGTCACGGTGAGTTTTGTTCTGGGTAGACTTGGATTGATGTAGGTTTTATAAAGCCCTCTCTCACCAGCTCCAGAAGCTTCTTTGTTATCTCCACTGTGTCCTGGCTAGCTTTCCTGTTTATCTGTTCTCCACTGAGATACCTGCTCTAGGACTGGGTCACTTGATGGCTAAAGATAGCCAAGGGAAACACGAATCTTCCGGTTGAATTATGTCAAACAAGCCAAAGATGAAGAAAGTGAAAGCAAGAAGGAGCTAAAGGGAAAACTCCCCAGTGTCTCAGGCCTTTCCAATTGCACTGCTGGAAATACTAGCTGCTAAGTGCCAGAGCATCATCAGCGAGCCACAAAGAAAGAATAGGCTATTACTCACAGACTCTCCTCTTCTCTTTGGGCACAAAGTGAAGGTGGTTAATCCTCAACTTAAGTCGGAAGTAAGGGATAAGGAAGGAGAAACAGAAATAAAAATCTTGAGGTTAGATCCACAGTGGGCAGTGAAACTGGTTCCCCAAGAACCATCTGTACTGAGTGGTACCAGAAGAACCACCATTGGTTGCATTCAATAGATTTGGGGAACTGTCTTAGGGTTTTATTGCCAAGAAGAGACACCATGACCAAGGCAACTCTTATAAAGGAAAACATTTCATTGCGGCTGGCTTACAGTTTTAGAGGTTCCGTCCATTATCATCACGGTGAGAAGCATGGCAGCATCCAGACAGACATGGTACTGGAGAAGCAGGTGAGAGTTCTACATGTTGATCCACAGGCAGCAGCAGGAGAATTGTATCACTGGGCATAGCTTAGTCATGGGAGACATCAAAGCCTCCCTCCAGAGTGACACTTTCTCCAACAAGGCCACACTCACTCTAGCAAAGTCACACCTTCCAATAGCATTACTTCCTACAGGCCTACGGGGGCCAATTGCATCCAAACTACTACAGGAACATCTTAAGAAAAAAAGTGGATACTGGAATATCTGTTGTAACAATAATGGGTGAGAAAGGAGGGAATCTCTGTCAGAGAGAAAAAAGGTTTTCTTTGAGGTACTGGATTACATGTAGGGCCTTACACATGCTAGGATCCATCACTGCCACTGATATTACCTATAAATATAACTTATTTCCCTGAGTTAAATGTCATCTCTGAAGCTTACTGCCTCAGTCTGCTAACCTAGCTAATCTGGATGCTTCTAGCCTCTACAATCTAATATAGGCCTAGAATGTTTTACAGGCCCTGAGACTTACTGCTGAAAATACTCACCCTCTCTTGTTCTTTCTGAGCTCTGATTGGCTGGTTCAATTCAGCTGTTCTGGCTCAAATTTCTCTCCAAGCTGATTAATTCTAACTGGCTTCTCTCAGTTTCTGACTGAATTGCTCTGCTTGGCCTCGAACTAACTCTGGCAGCCTGTTCTAATCTTCTGGCTCCTTCTCATTCACTGGCTCATTAGGTCTTCACCTGTATCTAGCTTGTTCTCTCTTCAACCCATCTCTGTAAAACTCTCCCAGTAAAACTGCCACTTTCCTCTCTTTCTCTCTGAACGGCTCTCCTAAGTAGCTTCCCTTTCCTCTCTCTTCTCCTGACAGTTGGGTACATGTCCTATTCTGTCAAATCTTTCTCTGATTCATCACTTTGTCTGCCACTCAATTAGGCATCACTTTCAAATATGGCTGCTTCCTTCTGCAAACTAACTTTACCTTCATTGTTTGGGATTAAAGATGTGTACTAAGGGTTGAGCCAAGCCACAACTAGAAACAACTGTTTTTTAGTAAATAACACAATCTCAGGTTTCACTGTGTGATCACATATCCTGCAACACGTACCAGCCTTTTTTTTTTCTTTGAATTTTACTTTAGACAATGTCTTACTAAGTTGCCCAGATCAGACTTGAACTTCCTTTGTTGCTCGAAATAGTCTTGAACTCATGACTTCTACCCACCCACCCCTAACCTCCCAGGTGCTATGGTCATATCCATGAGGTCCAGGTGTGAGGCCTTGAGAGACAAAAGGCAGCTGATGAGCCAGACTGGAAAACATTCCAGATAGTCAGAAGGCCAAAGATAACCATTAGAAAATGAAAAAGCGAGGCTAGGTGCAGATATGCCTCAGGCCCCACACAATGGACAGAATTTTCTGTTGTCAAAGACAGGCTGAAGCCACAGGTGGGTGGTAACAGGCTGACATTACCACCTCGGGCCTCCAATCATAAAAAAAGTAAAAATTAACCACCAATGGGAGCCTACCCCTTCATGCTGTTGCCAAGCTCTGCCCCAGAAAAGTGTATAAAAAGTGTGTACCTTACTAACCCACCATTGCCCTGTTGGTAGGGTGGCCCCAGTGCACTGGATTCAGTAGACCTCTTGCTTTTTGCATCGTTCTCAGTCTCTGTGTCTTTGTGGGGTGGGCTGCCCAGACATGTGGACTTTCAAGTCCAACATTTCAAAAGACTAAAGGATTTTCTTCAATATAATGAAAGTTCCACATTTCCATTTTCTAAAATTCCAGAAAGGATTCTTATCAATTTTAAATTATTTCCTTATGCTTTCATGTTGACATGAATCTATAAGCCACCTTTTCTAAGCCTGTGAATACTCAGAGAGTATGGTGTATTAGTCTTTAGAGTCTAGACCATTTCTGAAGTTTGGGTACAGTCCAGATCCCATGGCAATAAAGTCTAAACTGCCCATGTTTATCTCCCCCTATGAGTTTATAAACACACCCCTTAAAGGTAAGGATTATGTCTTAACTATATTTGACTTGTCCCAGACTCACTTTTTAAAGTTTTATGACAATTTTTTTGTTAGCTTTATTTTACGTGTTTGCCTACATGTATGTGTGTGCAGTATGTGTGCCTGGTATCCACAGAGGTCAGAAGAGGGCATCGGATACTCAGGAACTGGTTTCGAACTATCTCATATGGTTACTTGGAATTAAGCCAAATTCCTTTGCAGGAGCAGCAAGTGTCTTAAATAATAATTATGTAAAGTAGATGATTAAAAAGAAAAACAAGTGGCCAGGTGGTGGTGGACCTGTTTAATCCCAGGTGGGATTTTCATGAGTTCGAGGTCAACCTGGTCTACAGAGTTCCGGGACAGCCAAGGCTACAGAGAGAAACCCAGTCTTAAAAAAAAAAAAAAAAAAAAAAAAAAAGGATTCACAGGTGATGAATGAATGAAGTTTAGAGCACAAGTTTCTAGGACCAGTTTGTGTTGGTCTTTGCTTTATTTTCAACAGTGTACCAGTGCAGGCACAGTAGGAGTAGTAGTAATCATGCTTTCCCCTAGAATGAGTATTTCGGCGCATAAGAAAGCCAAGGTCAAATGGAGTGAGCTGCCTTGGCTAGGCGGGGTAGAGTGTGTCCTGCTCACGAATGATGCGTCACAGGAATCCTGCTACAGCTCTTGGGAACTGCGGGCGGTCGCTAGCGCCGGGTGTGTCCTCCGCACCGCCAGGGGGCGCTGTGGCGTGCGCGTTCTCTCGGATTGGCGGGGCGCCGCTCTCTGGGCGGGGCATAGAGGCGGTAAGAGGACTTGCGGCGGGCCGCTTCGGCTTCTTGTCGGGCCTGCTCTCTCTGCGGCTTCCCGCGCGTTCAGCCGGCCACCATGGGGAAGCGAGACAATCGCGTGGTGAGTATCCTGCGGAAAAAACGGAGGCGTGAGGCGGGGCCGAGCGGCAGGCTAGCGAACGGAAGCCGTCGCCCGTCGCGGCGGGCTGGCGGCCCCGTCGCACTTGGGGTCCCGAGACCCCGCGCCGTATGGTGCGCGTGCGCCTTGCTCGTCCTCAGCGTCCTGCTCGGCGGGCCCTGGGGCCTGTGGCCCCGCAGCGGTAAGAGCCGTGAGCATGGAGTCGGCGCCGCCTGTGCGGGGAGGCCCGGACCCAGCGCAGCCGGACCACGGGGATGGGGATGGGGGTGGGTTGCAGGGATGAGGGCTTTGGGATACTCTAGACTCAGAAGTTAGTGACTTCTGAACCCAAGTTTCTACCTGTGGGAATGGGGGCCCTCCTTAATCACAGCTTGACCACAAAGGCAACTGCCCAAGCGAACGTGCGTGGGTACCTAAAGAGCTGCCCGGGAAATGGTAGTATTCCCCACTCCGTCTTAAAAACAACAACAATAACAACAAAAACGTCCGTTTTAGTTCCTTGTGGTTCTGTCATGGAAGCTCGGTGGCTGCTAACCTTGCTTACACTGTTCAGGAATGTATTTTTCTCCCGGCTTAAGAGCAAGACCACTCGTTATCTGGACGATAGAACAGAGTTGAAATGGTCTGCGTGCGTGGGCACCTGAGTTCGACGTAGTACTTGGACTCTTTTAATGTCCTCTCAGGCTTAGAAATCATCTCACCTGTTCTGCAGAATTTCGGTTTTGTTGTTATTAATGATGCTGCCGTGGTTTTAAAGATTATAGGATTGCTTGCAGACATTATAGTTTCTTACTGAAACCCAGACTGTCTTATTCTATTAGAAATTTTCAATTATACATTCCCTAAGGCGTTTTCAAAACATAGAAAGTTAGTTTCGTTTATTGGAGCGTTTTGACAACTCTGTTCTTCTGTTGTCATCGCACAATATGTTCTGGTAGCATTTTGTTTGTACTCCAAAGATTCTAAGACTGAAAACATTACATCAAAAGGTGGGAGGTGTAGGAGATGTAATGGAGATCTAATGGAGACCTAATACATAGAGCACAGGGCAAGGATGATTAAATGACCAGAACTTGTATCATTTGCTACTTGGTTCAGTACCTCATGGATCTGGATCGCTCTCTCTGCCCCAAAATCTCACTTTTTAACAGAACTTTTAAACCACAAATATCCCACACATCCTGGTCCTACACAGACACAGCTTCCATTATCAACATCCCCCATCGGAGAGATACAGGTGAACTTGGGGTTTATGTTTCAGGAATCACATGATCCTGTGATACTGTGCATAGTGTGTCTTTGGACACAATAATAATGATATCAACCATTATGATGCATTGTCACCACTTTGAAAGACTCTGCTTCAGTCACACCTGCCCCTCAATTCATCACAATTACTGGTCTCTTTACTAGCTCCAGAGTATTGCCAGGACTAGATTTTGAATGTCTGCCCCTGAAAATACTAGCCGCTCTGATGTTTGTTGTTGTTCTCTAGAAATTGGCAATCCAGTTCTTTTTCTTACATTGATGATGCCCTCATAGTTTTAAAGATTATAGGATTGGGGATTTAAAAACACAAAACAAACTTAACTAACCAACCCGTTAGAGGACTGGAGTAAGCTTGGAGGATAGTAGCACAGGTTGCTGCCCTTCCTTTTCCTCTCTCCCTCCCTTTCGATTAATGCTTGCTTGCTTGCTTGCTTGCTTGCTTGTTTTGAGGCAGGGTCTCTGTGTTTGTCCCTGACTGACCTGGAACTTTATAGACTAGGCTGGCCTGTGCCTGCCTCTGCCTCTGGAATATTGGGATTAAAAGCAAGAGCCACCAGGCCTAGTATGTGCTGCTCTTGTAGAGGACTGAAGTTGCATTCCCAGAACCCACACCAGCCCTGTGAATCCCAGATCTAGGAGATCCAGTGCCCTCTTCTGAGATCCATGGTAACTCACATGCACATAGGGGCACACAGATACAAATTAAAAACAAACAGAAAAGCCCTTTAGATCTCATGTTGAACAGTTGTTTTGGTTTTATTCATATTTGTTTATTTTGTGTGTATGTGTGCACACCTACCGCAGTAAGGTTGTGAAGGCCAGCAAGCAACTTCCAAGGATTTTTCTTCTCTTACCATGAATCAAATTCAGGTCATCAGGCTTGGGTATAAAAGTGTTTTGGTGAGTTGAGGCATTTTTTCCCTCCTGAATGGTAATTTTTATTTTGTTCTGTGGTGGAGTTTGTTTGTTTGTTTTGGAAGCTGTAGTTAAAGCCTTTGATGCTACTAACCGAACTTGAGTCCTTTAGAAGTATGCACTTTGACCTTTGAGCCTCTCTCCAGACCTTCTTAGAGAAGTTTTGGGTTCACAGAAAGGTTGGGTAGAAGGGGACAGAGAGTTCAGTGTGTGTGAAAGCTTGCTGCCTACATCCCCACACATGGACAGCCTCCTGTTACAGTATCAGGCAAGACCGTGCTTACAGTCCTGCATTATTTGACACATTGTCCTCCCAGATCACAGGTTACATTATGAATTTTTTGTTTTGTTTTTTCTCGAGAGGCTTTTTAAACTGGCCATTTTAATTCTTGGTATCTGTAAAGGACTGAAGCTCATAGTGCCTTTGTACCTGTTGTTTTCTGGGTGTTTGCTTCATGTTCTTTTTGATAACCTGTGCCCTCTAAAATGGATATATCCTCTAGGTAAAAGTAGATCGAGCAACGACTTCGAGTCTGCTAGTTCCTTTAGCATTGTACCGAAGTGCTTTCTTGATACCTGCCCACATGTGTGTTCCCTTGAGCTAGTGTGAGTTATGATAACAAATCATCTTCTTTCACTTGATCTCATGCAGCAGTTTGGAGCCACATAGTCATATATAATATAAATGTGTGACTTACAAAGTCAGAGTGTTTGTTTTTGTAATTTTTATTACATTTTTTTTGTATGTGGGATTGTGTGTGCCAGGAGACACCTTTCCAGAGTCAGTACTCTGTCCATCATGCGGATCCCAGAGAACAAGCCCAATTGATCAATGGAATCAAACAGAAGAACCAGAAGTAAACCCACACACCTATGGTTGCTTGACTTTTGGCAAAGAAGCCAAAACTATACAATGGAAAAAAGAAAGCATCTTCAAAAAATGATGCTGGTCTAACTGGATGTCTGAATGTAGAAGAATTCAAATAAATCCTTATCTGTCACAGCAGCTCTTAACTGGCTGTAAATCCTATTCCAAGGAATCTTAAACCCTCTTTCGGCCTCTGGTGCCTAGTGCTAAGGGAAGAGGGTTTAAAATGCCTTGGAACAGAGTTATTGAGAGGCTGTGAGCTGCCATGCGGGTGCTGGGAAGCAAACATGAGTCCTATGGAAGAGCAACCAGTGCTCTTGACCACTAGGCCATTGCACTCACCCAACTTGATAATTTTAAATACTGCAACTTTGGCTGGAGAGATGCCTCAGTGAGTAAAGGCTTGTGCTTCCAAGCCTGAAGGGCTGGGCTTGTTCTTTTCTGTCATCCTACACAATACTCAAGTTCAAGTGGGCCAAAGATACCATTAGCATAAAGCCAGATACACTGAACCTGATAGAAGAGAAGTGGGAAATAGTCTTGAACATACTGGCACAGGAGACAACTTCATGAACAGAACACCAATGGCTCAATCACTAAGATGGACAATAAATGGGACCTCATGAAACTGAAAAGCCTCTCTAAGGCAAAGGACACCATCAAAAGGACAAAACAGCAGCCTATGGAGTGGGAAAAGGTTTTCACCAACCCTGTATCTGACAGAGGGCTGACATATGTGTGTCATATCATGATATGTGTGTCATATCATGAACACACACACACAAGTCAAAAAACTAGACATCAACAACCAAATAACCCAATTTAAAAATGGGGTACAGATATAAACAGAATTCTCCAGAGGAATCTCTAGTACCCAAAAAACACTTTTAAAAAAGTCAACATCCTTAGTTACCAGGGAAATGCAAATCACAACTCAGATTTCATCTTATACCCGTCAGAATGGCTAAGCTCAAAAACCCAAGCCACAGCTCAAGCTGATGAGGATGTGGAGCAAGGGTGACACCCCTCTATTCCTGGTTCAAAGGGAAACTTGTATAGTTCTTTGGAAATCTATTTGGTAGTTTCTAACTGGGAATAGCTGGGCAGTGGTGGCACACGCCTTTAATCCCAGTACTTGGGAGGCAGAGGCAGGTGGATTTCTGAGTTCGAGGCCAGCCTGGTTTACAGAGTGAGTTCCAGGACAGCCAGGGTTACACAGAGAAACCCTGCCTCAAAAAAACGAAAAAAAGAAAAAGAAAACTGGGAATAGATTGACCTCAAGACCCTGCTATCCCACTCCTGAGCATATACCCAAGAGATGCTCCGCTATACCACAAGGACACATGCTCCACTATGTTCATAGCAGCCTTATTAATAATAGCCAGGATCTGGAAACAACCCAGATGTCCCTCAACCAAAGAATGAATAAAGAAAATGTAGTATATTTACACAATAGAGTATTACTCAGTTATTAAAAACAACACCACAAAAGTTGCAGGCAAATAGATGGAACTAGAAAAACTCATCCTGAATAAGGTAACCCAGACACAGAAAGACAAACATGGAATGTACTCACTTGTAAGTGGATATTAGCTATAAAGAAAAACCATTCTACAACTCATGGACCCAAAGAGGCTAAGTAACGAGGGCTCAAGGTGGAGGTGGGAGGGGCTTGAATCTCAGAAGGGAAATAGGTTAAACATAGGGGTGGATGGACAGAGGGGACTGATTTGGTGTCTATTTGGACTGTTTACTTGATCTTGATTTAGCTTTGGTGAGTGTTACATACCAAGAAAATGGTTTATTTTTCAGTTTTGTGGAGTTCAGGTTTTTGAAGTAAGAGCTAATGAATCTTTGGATTTCCTCAGTGTCTGTTGTCATGTCCCCCTTTTCATTTGTGATTTTCTTAATTTGGAACTGATTCTGCCTTTTAAGTTAGTTTGGCTAAGGGTTTGTCTGTCTTGTTGATTTTCTCAAAGAACTAACTCTTTTGTTTCATTGATTCTTTGTATTTTTTTTTTCGTCTCTAACTTACTGATTTCAATCTGAGTTTAATTATTTCCTGCTATCTACTACTCTTGAGTGTGTTTGCTTCTTTTTGTTCTAGAGCTTTCAGGTGTGTTTAGCCTAAGTTCTTATCATTTAGATAGAGGGGAGAAAGTAGAGTTTGTAAACATTTATCAATTTGAATTAAACTTGGGAAAACTGAATATGAGGTTGAAACTGAGCCAGGTGTGGTGGTGTATGGTTGTAATCATCAGGTGAGGCAAGGTTCCTCAGTTCCAGGACAGCCTACAGCTGCTTAGGGAGCGCCTGTCTCAAAGCAGATTCTGTGTCTCCAGCAGATTTTAGAAAACCAACATCTTTGCCAGAAACCATCACTAAACAAAGAAACTTTTGCTTTATTTTGTGTCAGTGTTTTTGGGGAGGGAGGACTTTGAAATGTGTGTTTGTCCTACTGAAGTAACTGTAAAATACAGAGAGAGCATCATTTGTTTTTATTGACTTCTTTCGTGTGCGTGCATGTGTAAGTGCATGTGTGCATGCATGCGGTATAGGATATAGCTCAGTTGATAGAGTGCTTGCCTAGCAGTACAGAGCCTTGAGTGTGATTCCCAGCACCATGTAAAAGTAGATCTGGTACATGTCTGTAATCTCTTTATTCAAAAAGTGGAGATAGGGGGATCAGGATCAGATCCTGGGTCATCTCCCCATCTCCGAGCACATTTTGTTTTTATATAAACATAAACTCTTGGATATTTCATCCAACTGCCTCTGTAGAGCATTTCAGTTGCTGTAAAAGCAAAACAAACAGTGGATGCTAATACCTTGTTTTACATATTATGAAATTTACTTTTTTTTTTTTCCCCGAGACAGGGTTTCTCTGTGTAGCCCTGGCTGTCCTGCAACTCACTCTGTAGACCAGGCTGGCCTCGAACTCAGAAATCCACCTGCCTCTGCCTCCTGAGTGTGAAATTTACCTTTTTCTGTTTCTTTCTCTTTTTCTTTCTTTCTTTTTTTTTTTTTGAGACAAGGTGTCACTGTTTGGCTGGCTTAGAACTTGGTATTGTAGACCAGACTGGCCTTGAACTCACACATATCCTCCTGCCTCTTCCTGAGTTTAAACCCCTGGGATTAAAGGGGTACCAGCCTTAGCCATTTTAGAGTACAGTTGAGTGCCATTAGCTCCATTCATGATGCTCTGCAACCACCTGTCCATTTCCAGAATGGTCAGAATTCCCAGTAAGCTGTGTCTGATGAAACTATCAAGTTTCTCTAGCTAATAAACTCAGTTCTGTCTTCTGGATTATAGATTTGCTTGTTACAGATTTTCCCAGAGGTGAAGCCATCTTTAGAAATTGAGTGGGGTGTGTGTTTTGTTTATGTAGTCACCCATGGATGGATATTAGTTTTGTTCTGCCCTCTGACTGTTGTGAACACTGGTGTTCCGTTAGCGTTTGCTTTGCATTCGTTTGGGTACATGTAGTATCTGGACGTGACAGTTGGAGGTTCATGTGGTGATTTGATGTGTAACTTTTTGAGAAGCAACCAAGTCATTTTCTACGGCAGCTATTCCATTTCATACTCCCACCAACAGTGTCCCAGTTTCTTCTCATTTCTAACAAGCCTTGTGATTTTCATAACCTTCCTAGTGATACTGAACATTCATGTGTTTTTGGCCATTGTCAGTGTAACTTTGGAGGAATATCTATTTTAAGTTCTTTGCTCAGTTTTCAGTTAGATGACTAGGGGTTTTGTTGTTGAGTTGTAGTGACTTCCTGTATACCCTGGGCATTGTTCTCTTATTCCGTATATGTTTTGCAGATACTTTTTCATTCTGCAAATTGTTGTCTTTTCTTTGTTTGGTAATGTCCTTTCTTGCACATTTTAAATTTTGAGGGGAGGCTGGAGAAATGGCTCAGGTGTTAAGACCACTGGCTATTCTAGAGGGCCTGGGTTTGATTCCTGCAGTGACTCAAAACCATCTGTAACTCCATTTCCAGAGGATCTGATGCCTTTTTATGCTCTCCACAGGTATTGAATGTACTCAGTGCACAGATAGACATACAGGCAAAATTTTTTAAATTTTTAAAAATTATTTTATGTTTTGGTTTTGTTTTGAGATAAAATATCATGTAGCATTCTTTACCTTCCTGCCTCTAGCTCCAAAGTGCTAGACTTCGCAGGTATGTGTCACTATGACTGGCCACATTTTATGAAGTCCTCTTTTGTGTTATTGTTATTTAATTTTGATGTTAATTTGAGAATAAAATGGCCATCAGTGTGATACAGTACTTCTTGGAATAGGAGAATTAACAGTAAGTTAGATCATTTTACTTTCTGTGGTAGTGAGCATGGCGTGTATGATCACCCTCACAGGTTACTGGGTTTTAGGAAAAGTTTCCCTTAGGCTTCAGTAGGCTAGAGGATCATTATTCATCAAGTGTGTGATAAAGATAAAGTTCAGCAACATGTGTTGCATGGGATAACTACTTACCCACAAGCATTCAGGGCTTTGTAGATTACATTGGCTTTGTAATAAGTTGATTAGTTAGGTTGTTCATGCTGAGTTATATATAGTATTCATTTATAATAATGCTACTAGATATAAGTGACTTCTCTTAGTAGCTATTTTAATGGAATTAATTCTTGTTCTTTCCTCAAGGCCTACATGAATCCAATAGCGATGGCTCGGTCAAGAGGTCCAATCCAGTCTTCAGGACCAACAATCCAGGATTATCTGAATCGACCAAGGCCTACCTGGTATTTCCCAGTTTACTTGTTTAACCTTGCTGCCTTTGTTGATTGCTGAGCACTTACCAGATAAGAAGTGATTTTTTACTGATTTTTGAGTTTCATACATGAGTATTTATTTCTATAATTTCCGTTCTTCTCTCTTCCTCCTCCAGCTCTCTGTTTTCCCTTCCTACTCCTTCTCAAATTTGGGACTTCTTTAACTGTTAAATACATATGTACCCTATTGAATTGAATTCATTTTGTATTGCTCATATGCACATGTGTTCAAGGCTGACCATTTGGGATTGGATGACCTATCAAGAAGTTCGTCCCTAAGGAAAACTGACTCATACTCATTTTCCACCCCCACCTCCAGGATATCTGTAGCATCTTTATTCAAGTTGGCTTGTCATCTGGTGTTTTCATAATGCAGATCTTATTTAGGCAGCTATATTGTTGAGATTTCATGGGTACAGCTTCCCTGTCATGTCTAGAAAACACTATCTCTCAGTGGGCATCCTGGTCCTTTGGCTCTTAAAATCTTTCTGCTACTCTTCTGTAAATTTCCCTGAGCCTTAAGTGTAGAGGTTGCATTGTAGATGTACCAATTTGGGATGGGCACCCGTGGGCACTTACTCTGTGTGCTCTGACCAGATGTGAATCTTTGCTGTTGCAGAGAAAGCTTCTCTGTTGAGGGTGAGAGCTACCCTCATCTGGATATAAGGGTACATATTTAGAGTGTAGTTAGAAATTTTATTGGATTAGGAAAATGGCGGTAGTCAGTTCTCCTCCAGAGTCTGTGACCTTATCAACCACAAGTTGGCAGTATTATGAATTCCCTCCTACATGGGTTTTAAGTCCAATTAGACAGCTGGCGGCTACCTCCAAGCTAAGGGTGCCACTCTTGAATCAGGAGGATATGCCCTCTGATCATTGTGGTTCATGCTTTTCTCCCTTGGGAGCTTGCATAGCACCTTCAGGTACTGTGAGAGCCAGTCTCCAGAAAGGAGGCTCCCAGGTCAGTTCAAGCTCAAACCTCCCAAGTCCTGTGTTCAAAGTGTGTGATCAGTCTTCAGCGGCAGTCTTACCTTCAAGTTCTAGGAGTCAACCAAAGGCAGAGGCAATGGCCGATACTGTTTTAGTAGTCTCTCCAGCCCCCCAAATCATGCCTGGCACTTAGGTTTTCATTATGTAATCTCTGGCTCCTTCAGGTAGCATTATCACCCTGTGCGACACAACTCCCCTCTTTATGTTGTTTCCTTGGTTTTGTTTTGGTTTTATTTTATATATCTGGATATTGATCCTCTATCAAAAATACAACTGACAGAGATTCTCGGGCTTCTTAGTTGTTTCCTCTGCTCTACAGATATGCAACAGCGTATTTGTTGATCGTTGGTCTTAATTCCTGGACAAATGGGGTTCTGGTCAGAAAGTTGTTTTTCTGTTCTTGTATCTTCTGAGCCACAGCCTATGTTTCTTGTAGCAGTTTTAGCTTTCTAGTTTCACATTGATGTCTTTGATTCATGTAGAGGTAATTTTTGTTCAGGGTAATATATTTAAGTAACATTTAACATGTGCTTTGTTTTGAATAATGCATAAACAAAATAGACATTTGAGAACTGGCACACTTTGAGGAAACCTTTCCTGTCCCTCTCTTCCCTAGCCTCTAAACTGTCTTGCTTAACCTTGCGGAGTCTGTGCTATTAAAGATCAGCAGTGGAAGTGATTGTGACCTTCATTGAAATTCACTTAGAGGTTAGGGAGGAGTTAGAGGAGAGTGCACAGTGTTGTTCCCAGCTTGTCGGCTCATTCAGGCGAGTGAGCAAAACTGGTGGAGTAGCCCTCATTTTTGTAGAGATGTCACAGTTACAGGTACTGTTGTTTAATATTCTGTCCTTATTGTTACTACATCATCTCAGCAGCTGTAAGGTGCCCTTAGATCCAGGCAACTGTAGTTGGTGCTCATCGTATGTAATAGGGAGTCCTTCTAGCTCACTGTCCTCCTCCTCTAGTGTGGCTATGTCTTCTTCTTAACCACTGCAGCATTCCAGAAATGTTCCCCAGAATAGTGTTACTTTCGCTTTAACATGGTAAGAGGGGATGGAACTTAAAGGGGAAATGCTCAAACAGGCATTTTGCCTGTGAGTCAGAAGCCTTTTAAAACAACCCATAGGTTGGGTAATTCATAAAAACACTCACAGGAGTCTCAGCAGATAATCTTGCTAATGGCAACCAAAGGTACTGTTGAAGAGCCAGGCTGAGTTTTCAAGGTTTTTCCTAATAGAATCACACAAGGTTCACGTAAGTCCTAGCAGGGAGTTAATGACAAAACATGTCAGACATTGCCAGCCCAGCAGGCAGTTATCTTTAGGTCGTTGGTGCCCAGGATTTTGTTGGTTAGTCAGCTTCTGCTTTCACATCCTGAAACTCCATATTCCTGGGGAAAAAAAGAAGATAGTCAGCTTAAACTATACTGTGTTTTCACAGTTTAGGCAAAATTAGCTGGTTTTAATGAGGGAATGGTGAGACTTCTCCAAAATACAGTTCCAAGATGCCCACCTTAGGACAATGGTCCTAAAAGGTAGGCTGTCTCAAGTCTTCTGCATACATACCCAGTTTTTTATATCATGGGCCTTAGTATCAGAATGTAGCAGTTGAGTAAGGCAGAGTTGACTTGGCTCATCTGAAAGTTTACAGTTTGTGGCCTGAGACGTTTTACTGTCTTAGAACTTGAGTAATGCTGTAAAGTGAAGGACCTGTTAGGTTGTTGTGAGAGTCAATTAAAATAATTTTGAGCAATCCAGATTTAAACGAGGAGTGAGTAATGTCACCCAGTGGGCTTTATTATGATTAGTATTTTTATCATGATTATTATGATTGTGAACAAAGAAATTTGAACTATTAATATGAGAGTCTTAGAATGTTAAAATAATATTTACAAAAATGTCCTGTTTCTATTCGTCCACTTACATTGTATTTATCACTTTACTTCTAAGGGAGGAAGTGAAGGAACAGCTGGAGAAGAAAAAGAAGGGCTCCAAGGCTTTGGCTGAGTTTGAAGAAAAAATGAATGAGGTTTGTGAATAGCATTTCTTAAAGAAGTACACTAATCTTTTCCTTGTAATTCAACTGAAATCTATTTTAATTGTTTCACTTTAATAAGCCAAGAATTTGATCATTGTACTTTAGTCATTAAGGTCTATATTTTATGAATATTACTGTTAAATATTTGAAGGCAGGTTTGTGAGTAAATAAATACTTTCTTATAAAAAGAAGAGAAGGGCTCAATAAAGGCCCTTGCTTGAAAGCCTGGTGATCTGAGTTTGATCTTCAGAACTGCAGTTGCCTTCCGACCTCCACACGTGCTGTAGCATACGTACACCATGCACGCACCATGCCCACCCACTGTAAACATACATTTTCTTTTTATTACAGTTTTGTTAAAGCCCAGGCTCCACACACCTTTAATCCCAGCACTCAGAACATAGAGGCAGCTGGATATCTGAGTTCAAGGATAACCTGGTCTACAAAACAAGTTCCAGGACAGCCAGGCAACACAGAGAAAGCACATCTTACACAGAAATGTACACACGTGAAAATAGTGACAATCTTTTGTTTAAGAGGAGGAAGCTGAGATAGGTGAGTGGTGATGAAAGAGTGGAACAGGTTGGTAACCTCTAATTGAGTCTTCTTCCTTTTAACCTTTTTGCAGAATTGGAAGAAAGAACTAGAAAAACATAGAGAAAAATTACTAAGTGGAAATGAGAGCTCATCCAAAAAACGACAGGTAACACCACTTTTTGTTTATTGTCATTTTTATCATTGATTCATAATGATGTATTAATAAATTCATTTGAGAATCATATCTACTTATTCAGGCTTGTGTTTCTTTCTATTTAGAAAAAGAAAAAAGAAAAGAAGAAATCTGGTAGGGTGAGCAAAAGTTTTCTATTTTCTAAATGTTACAGCTTAAGGGCCTATAAAGCAAAGTAAGAATGGTTGGTCTTTCCTTGTACTCTAAAGCTAACTTAGACTGTAGATGCATCAAGCAGTCCAGAGGTCCTTTGGCCGTGATGGGTGGTGATGTTCTCTCTGTGTGTGTGTGTGTGTGTGTGACATGAAAGAAGCGTCAGAGTCCTTATGTACCCTAGTAATGCTGCTGCTGCTGCTGCTGCTGCTGCTGCTGCTGCTACAGAGGACAGTGTAGCTCTTTGCTGCACATGTTATCTCTTTCTTGAGCTTTCGGGGGAGGGAGGTGACTTTTATATTTTATATTCTAAATCCTATGAATATGGCATCTGTTTCTTAGACACTAGATTGATTTAGTAAAAGAATCCAATTCCTGCATCTCACAAGCTTTAATTGTTTTGTGCTTGGTCAAGTATTCATCTTCTTCTTCATCGAGCTCTGATTCTTCCAGCAGTTCTTCAGATTCTGAAGATGAGGTAAGATTTGTTGTGATGGTTTTGAAGTAATTGGTACCTATTTGAATATCGGAGGGACTCATGTTGTAAAATTTGCTGCTAGACATGTTGACTTTTTTATTTCAATTAATTGTTCATAACTTAGACCACCCATACGTGAATAATGAGATGTTTAAAAATTGGTGTATATTTTTTCAAGATTGCTTTGTTCACTTAAAATAATTTTTTAATTCTAAAATGCTTTCGACACATTGCTTAGAATTACATGCATATAATTCAGATCACTTGACTCTTTAAATAGAAAAGTGTTATGTTACATTATAAATATGAATTGAAGAAATATGTTTAGAAGCTGGTCCTTTCCTTATGCTCTGGTCATTACTACATTTATATTAGTTAAACGGATAAATTATATTCTGAAACAGAAAGCAAATGCTTCTAAAAATGTTTTGTGTAGGATAAAAAACAAACAAAAAGAAGGAAGAAAAAGAAGAGCCGTTGCCATAAGTCTCCTGAGACCTCGGTGTCGGATTCAGACTCAGACAGCAAGGTGAGACTCAGCACTAAACTGCTGAGAGCAAAAACATTCCAGTTTTCTGTCTGCTCTTCCTGTCTAGCATCACTTCAGTTAGAAGGAGCACATTTGATTTGATTTTTGTTTGAGACAGGGTTTTTCTGTAATAGACCTAAATCAGGCTGGCCTCAAACTCACAGAGACCTGCCTTCCTCTGCATCCCGAACGCTGGGATTAAAGGGGTGCACCACCAAGCACATTTGACTTTTGTACTTTGAGATTCTGCACCAGTCGACTGGTGTATTTAATATTGTACACGTAGCATCTTTATCCCCAAGTATCTTCTTCATATGCATCTTTCTGTGCTTCCAAATCTCCATGATAGTGTTTCCTCTGTTTTCAAAATAATAGTTATAATTCTGGGGGGGGGGGGGCATTGGAAGTTGAGCTGATTACCTTTTGATGACTAGCCCAGTGTACTCTCTTTTTTTAACCTAGATTTGTTCTGTACTAACTAGAAATGTCAAGTACAATTGACTTCAACTTTCGTTGAACAGTGTTTTAAAAAGTGTGAAGTGGTTTATAAAAATGTTGATTTCAGTTGCCAGAACTGTATTCAATTGTAGACAGCATGCAGAACTGGCACCTTCCTTAGTTACACTTGTTTATTCCCGTTGGAGAAATGTGCTGGAGACCCTGCCTAGTTTAGTATTCATGAGAGGAGACCCTGGATTCTATCTTCAATACCAAAAAGGGAAAGAGGACACCCATGGAACACTGGAGCCTTAGGAAACTAAATATCCTACTCTGGTTTCTAAAGAAGCTCCACTCACCCCAGGAAGATTTCTTGCGTAGAAAGTACTCCGTTACTGTTGGTTATCTCTTGTGTCTTTAAGGCAGCAGTCCAATGACTGCTGTGTGGTAGGCCCTGTGTAGGCCTTTGATGGTTAATTCATTTAATCCTTTCAGCACATGTATGAGGTTGTTTTTAACACAGATTAATCACTAGAACTAAAGGAATCACGTAGAATTCTTGATAAGGACTGTAGGTAGGCTAGTCAGATGGTGGATGGCAGAAAACTATGTGGATTATAGACCTCCAGTGCACATGGCCACCAGAGACAAAGGCAGTGGCATAATGCCCTATTTTAAAATAAACACACGGATATTGTAAAATAAATACATAGGGTTTTAATCAGTGACGTAAGAGAAAAGGCCTGTTGTCTTATGTGCAAATATATATAAAATAGGTTGATCTTTTATTTTCAGAATACAATGGTGATGTGGAAGTAAACTTTGATTAGTCATGAATCAAATAAATTTTGGGGAGGGCTATACTTACAACATATTTTCTATATTTAAAAGTTATGTATATTTGTTTAGGATGGTTCAAAAAAGAAAAAGAAGTCAAAGGATGTCACTGAAAGAGAAAAGGTAACTGTTTTTGCATTGCCTTGAGGTAGACTGTCATACAGCACTTAGTGACTTTACGAGGTGAGCAGTGGTGTGTGCCACTCTTCATGTCGGGTTTCTTTTGTTCTTATGGCATTCCATATTAATGTAATGGATTTAGTTATTTATGAGATGGGGGCTCACTGTGTTATCCAGGCTAGCCTCAAATTCCTAGGTTCTTCCTCAACAGCTGTGGCTGTGGCTCCATGATTCCCACTAGGACTTGTCTATTATCAATGCTGATTGATGGGTAGTAACTGATAGAAGTAGGAGTCACATTTAACACTTAAGTATATGTACTCATAGTAGCATTTGGTATGGTATTTTTCAAAATAGTGGCAAGTTCCGGAACTAGCTTTTTAAAAATTTAGCATTACTATTGACATCCTTGATGTTTTCAAGTTTATTTCTTTTGCTTACAATAGTACATTTACTTATTTCTCTAGATTATTTTCAGTTCTTTTGTTTTTTTGTTTTTTGGGGGTTTTTTTTGAGACAGGGTTTCTCTGTGTTGCCCTGGCTTTCCTGGAACTCAAGAGATCTGGCTGCCTCTGCCTCCCTAATGCTGGGATTAAAGGTGTGCGCCACCACTGCCCAGCTTATTTTCACTTACGCTTTACAGATTTATTTATCTGTATGTACATCTGCATGAGTTTGTGTGCACTGTACATCCAGGTGTGTGCCTGCAGAGGCCAGTAGAGGGTAAAACATCTCCTGGAGCTAGAGTTGTGAGTTGCCTATTATGGGTAGTGGCAACTGAGCATGGGTCCTCTGCATGGGCAGTACATGCTCTTAACCACTGAGCCATCTCTCTAGCCACCAGTTATTTACAGATTTCTGCAATACAAACTGCTGCGGTGCATATTTCTTCATCGACTTTAAAGATTTTATTTATTTTTATGTGTTTAAGTATATTGCTTATATGTGTGCATATGCACCACATATATGCCTGGTGCCCAGGATGGCCAGAAGAAAGCATTAGATACTCCATTATCTGGAATTGCTAGCAGCTGTAAGCCATCATGTAGGTGCTGCAAACCGAACCTGGGTCTTCCACACTAGCAGCAATTTCACTTAATCACTGAGCTCTCTCTGGCTTTATTCAGTGGGTGTTTCTTAACTATTTTTGCTCCTATGTGTTATTCTTAAATTTTAAATGCATATCTAAGACTGTAATTTCTAGGTTCCCAGAATGTAGATACATTTTTGAACAGTTGGCTATACTAGGTGTTTGCATAATTTTTAGTTCTTAAAATGTCTATTTAAGTTCCTAAGTACATTATAAAAAATTTTTATTGTGTTTATATACACATACATATGTGCACATATGGGGAAATGATGCTGTGTACTGTGGTGTGTATGTAGATCAGAAAACAGCTTTGTAAAGTGGGTTCTCTCCTACCTTTATGTGATTCTGGTGGTCTTTATGTTCTGAGCCATTTGGCTGTCCCAGAATTAAGATGTTTTCAAAATGTGAATGTAGAGGTTGGAGAGATGGCTTAGTGGTTAAGCATATCGCTTCTCGTCCATAGGACCTGAGGTTCACAGCACCCTCATAGTATGGCAAACAAGTACCAATAACTCCAGCTCTAGGAAATCTGACTCTTTGGGCCTCCATGGATACACACACATAAACATAAATCTTTAAAAATACAATACTCTAAATATACCAATGTTATTATACAGACATTCTTTTCAGTCATAACAGGTAATTACCCACTTGTTTTCTGGTGAAACCCTGAGTAGAAACAAAAAGATTAAAATACAGAAGGCCTAAATCTTCCATCATCTTGGTTTCTTATGACCTAAAAATTATATCCGTTAATTTAAGGAGATGAAGATGTTATTTTCTAGAACAGTGGTTCTCGGTCTTCCTAATACTGTGACCCTTTAATACAGTTTCTCATGTTGTGGTGACCCCCCCAACCATAAACTTATTTTCATTGCTACTTCATAACTGTACTTTTGCTACTTTTATAAATCATAATATAAATATTTGTGTTTTCTGATGATCCCCCCCTCAAAGTGGTCGTAACCCACAGGTTGAGAACCACTGATCTAAATGGATATGTAGTTGCTTCAAATTATTAAATAAAAGCATTGCTTTAGTAGAATTAAAAACTGAAATCCTGGTAAATGTCACCATTTTCAGAAATTTCTAAATTTAAAAAATGGGTGATTTGTAATAATTAGAAGAATTATTAAATGTAACTTATAAGGTTTGGGGCTTGTGTGATGGCTCAGCTGAAAGAAGCCTTTGGTGCAGATTTGACAGTCTGAATTGAGTCCTTGAGTTCCACAAAGTTGCAGGAGAGAACAGACTTCCAGAGTTACTCTCTGACTGCTGCACATGCACACATGTGCCGACAAGTAGATACACACATATAACATAAACTTTTCAGTTTGGAAATGAACTGTAAAGTTTACTTGGCAGAGTATTATTTCTTAAAATCAGGATACATCTATTTATTTTTATAGGACACTAAAGGACTCAGCAAAAAGAGAAAGATGTATGAAGATAAACCATTATCATCTGAGTCGCTGTCAGAGTCAGACTGTGGAGAGGTGAGTAAAAGAAGGTAGTGCTTTTCAGAGTGCGTGTTCCAGTTTTTCCTGATGATGTTACATGACTATCGTTTTGATAACTAACCGTGTTTTGAAATGCCT
This sequence comes from Rhynchomys soricoides, assembly GCA_019843965.1. NCBI lineage: Eukaryota > Metazoa > Chordata > Mammalia > Rodentia > Muridae > Rhynchomys > Rhynchomys soricoides. Next base: position 277,881 of record JADRCH010000275.1, on the reverse strand, counting down.
TTCCAATGTCATATTTTTAATACTATATCGTCATCTGGGCACACAGAAGACATTATATACAATGTAACTAACTCATTTATTCAGTATACAATCAGGGAAGCTTAACTATCTTATGTTTGTACCTAACATTTAGTATGCATGGGCTTTGGCAACTTTGGATTTAATTTCAATCCAGTGTCCTACCCTTTAAAAGATCAAAAGGAAATACAAATGGTACAATTGTTACAAGGATTTTAACCCACTGCTCTCTATAGAGTGCAGGTTATGTGTTTGGCAGTATAGAATACTGATAGTGATTAAGCTGAAGTTAAGATTCAGGTACTGTCTGCCTTATACTAGAGTTCCTGATACCTTTCCCCCAGCTCCCACCCCTTGGTCTTGATGCTAAAAGGCAGCTCCTCGAGACATTTAAAATCTTAAGTTATGGTGGTTTTTTTTTTTTAACTTTATTGATATGTGACAGGAGTCATAAAAATGAGATTTTATAATCAAAATTTCTATATATGACTTGGACATATAAGATATATTAGGTATAAGATTAAAATGCACTAAGTGCAAATTCCATGTTTGTCTTCTGTTCACAAAAATTTCAACTTTGTAGGTACAAGCAAAAAAGAAGAAAAACGGTGAAGAGCGAGAGAGAACAACAGCAAGTATCTTATGTTTTTATAGACAACAGCAGGCCCTCTGTTCTGTAATGAAACATTGACTTAGTACCGGGGAGGTGTGATGTCTTTCACCTTTGCTTACTGGAAAGGAGAAAATCCAGTTGGCTTAAGGAAAGCAAGCATCCCCAGACCTCTTGTAGTATCTTACTGTTAAAAATAGAAGTTCAGAGCTGGGCAGAGTGGTACATATCTTTATTCCTGAGACCCAAGAGGCAGAGGCAGGTGGATCTCTGTGAGTTTAAGACAAGCCTGGTCTACATAGTTCCAGGACAAGCAGAACTATACAGTGAGACCCTATTGGGGGGGGAGGGGGACGCTAGAAGTTCAAGGGGTGGTGAAATGGCTCAGTGTATACAGGAACTTGCTGACAACCTGAGTTTGATCTCTCTAAGAGACTAGTTGACCTCTGACCTCCATGTGCACCATAACACTTATACATACAAAATAAATAAAAATATAATTAGAAAATGATTTAATTTATATATTTAAACACACATATATAATATTTTATATATGCTCCAACTTACATTTGACTTTCAGTTTTATTTTTCCTTATATGAGTGTTTGCCTGAGGGTATTTATGAGCATCCTGGAGTGCAGAAAAGCATAGGCCCCTCTGTGACTGGAGTTCTCCTATAGGTGCTAGAAGCTGAATCTAGGTCCTTTGCAGGAATAGCAAGTGCTCTTAACCACTGATCCAAATCTCCAACCCGTATTTAACTTTCTTAAGCTAAAATAAAATATGGTGATTACCTCAGTCTTCCAAAAGAAATTATTTACAGGTCAGCCAAACCTAGAATAATAAAAAGCTTCTAAAAATATTAGCTGCAATGAGAACTGTACTAGAAGTGGAAACATGGAGTGGGTAACTAATTACCATATTCTTTTAAAAACAGCCCTGCCATATGCAAATTGATAGATAGGAAGGGAAAGAAAGGGGGAGTGTATCCAAATGAGAAGCAGACCAAAAAAAGAAAACCTTCTGTGATAACCTTCAGAGAGTAGTACAGACTATCTCTGTGAAGTATTGGAAGGGTCCTCTACGTGTGGGAAGTGGCCTTTGAAGGCACTTTTCTTAAGGAGAGGTAAAAGAAAGAATGAGAACATTTTCATTTGTAGGTTGTAGGTCCAGGTTAACCATTTCCTAGAACTTTATAGCTCTTAATGTAAGGGCTGCCTTTGAAACATCACTTTTTGTATTTTGTGACCACAGTTACATGAAACATTTTTTTTCTGAGTGGGAAAATTATTTGGGTGGCTGTTTTGGATTGTAGTTTTGATTGATTAATTAGAAAAATATTTGACTAGGTCTAGCGTAGAGTTCAGCACTCTTGTTCTTTCTAGTGCTATATGTTTGTTACTAGCATCTCCACGAGCACTGTCTAGTTCTTCGAGATGCACTAGAGTTTGAGATAGGTAGAAGTGAGTATGTGGGGAATGGAGTGAGTAGCTGAAGAAAGCCACCCCATGGCCTGCGGGTGGAACTCAGAGTGTGCTATTGTGGGTGCTTAAATGTAAGAACTTTGGATTCTTTGCGAAATTGTGTTTAAGTGTGTGCTTTTAACTGGAAAGCTCTCGGGGGCTGGCTGTTCCTTGGTGATAGAGTATTGCACAAAGCTGTGGCTCCATCTTCAACAGTACCCCCAAGCAGGCAAGCTGCAATATTCTTCTGTGGCAGTAGCAGGCCGGAGGGAGTTCTGCCTTCCTTACCTGGGCTCTAGCTTCTTTAGAAATTATGCCTTCTGCAGCAGAAGCATTCAGAGGACTCGGAGCTCATCAAACTCAGCAGCCTCTAATCCACTAACAATTTGACCACTTTTTTCCTATGCAGCAGTTTCCCTGTAAAAAATTAGGCATTTGGTTGGATGTTGGGGTGTGTGCCTGTAATCCTAGTATCAGGGGATCAAGGTCATCCTTGGTGACATTGCATATTCAAGGCCAGCCTGAGCTATATGAGACCCTATCTTTAAAAAAAAAAAAAAAAAAACCCACAAAAAAACCAATAAGCATATGTTTTATTGAGTAAAATATACTTTTTAGTATATCAATATTTTATATTAATGAATTGGTATTAATGACTAATGTAGTGTTCCAACTTAAACATATTGTGTCCTTAAAAACCTGCCATTTCAGGGCTGGAGAGATGGCTCAGCGGTTAAGAGCACTGACTGCTCTTCCAGAGGGCCTGAGTTCAATCCCAGCAACCACATGGTGGCTCACAACCATCTGTAATGGGATCTGATGCCCTCTTCTGGTGTCTGAAGACAGCTACAGTGTACTCATATAAATAAATAAATCTTTAAAAAAAAAAAAAAAAGTTTGGTTGGGGTAAAACAAAAAAACCAAAAACCTGCCATTTCAGTAAAGCAGGTGTACCTGTTGTATGTGTCCTTCCTGTGTCAGAGCTGTGGTCCTTTTCCTTTAGAAACTGTATAACATGAACTGTAGCAGTTGGTCCCGTGATCCAGTAGAGTCTTTTCTGTAGCCATTTCTGTTAGGAGCTGCTAATGTACCATTGACTCAGAGAGGTTTTTCCCTGTCTTTGAGACCCAGCAAGAACTCCTCGTCCCCATAGCTGTGGTTGTTGAGGCTTTTCTAGAAAGGCCTACCTAGTGTGCTTGTTCATCGTAAGTAGCTTCGCTGTAGAAGTGATGGTGTTCTTAGTTGGCATGGTTTTAAATGGGCACAGTAATAACACCTGCCGTGGAATTATCTTTACAGGACAAAGCCAAAAAGAGAAGGAAGCATAAGAAGCACAGCAAGAAGAAGAAAAAGAAGGCTGCCAGTTCAAGCTCAGACTCGCCGTAGCGTCCAGGAAGACCAGGGTCCTTACAGAGTGCAATGTCAAAGGAGCTCTCAACTGTGAAGATTATGACATACTTAGTAACGTGCATGAATCCCCTTGTTTTAGGCTTGTCCTGGACTAGTCAGTAGCCACTCGGATTCCGCTGTGTGAAGGGCCGTGATCGCTGCCTGCTGCTTGAACACCTGTTCCTATTCCAGTGCTTGCTGACTCTGGGAGGTAGTACTTTGCAGTCATACTAGTGGTTAAGATATTTGGAATAAAGCTAATATTTTTTACTAGAAGTACTTAAGAATAAATCAACAGAAACTGAATCTGGATCCATCTTTTAAGATGTAACCAGAAATAATGAGATGACTCTAGTAAAAATTTTCAAAGTAGGGATTACATTAATATTTTAAAATCCTTACTCTGTAGATAAGTATATTTTAATTTTTCCCCATGTATACTTTGATTTACTTGGGGAAGGAGCTTTTAAAGAGGGGGTGGTTTGCTATCTCTTTAGCTACCAGAACAGCGTGCCTTTGATCTCACACATCCTACTTTTGTGGACACAGTAGCCATGCTTCCTGGGAGGACAGAGCTGGGCACAGTCAGTCCTGCCCCTGACTGAGGTTAATGACATCCTTAGGCTTTGTTGTATGCTGCTTTGAATGCACCAGAGATACCCGGCCCTTTGCAGCATGAGAAAGCCCCCAAAGCTCTGGAATTTACCTCCACATCAATAATAACTGAATGTTTTTAGGGTTACATTGTGCCAGGTCATTTTAATTCATTTTGACTACACTTTGGCTTTGGAGAGGAACTGTTTAGTAGACACTGGTACTTTCTGAGCTTGATAGCTGACAATTCTAAAGCGCATGTGTTATACAAGTTTTGACCAGTCAGGAGATTTTTACGTAGCCACTGATAGATACTTTATGTTTTGTATAAATTTAGTTTAGGCTGCAGTGTTTAGCTTTTAACTAACTCTTGCTGTCTTAAGTTCATAACTACGTTTAATGGCACACTTACAAGATATTTAGCATGTAAAAAGCAGGACTTTTGTTTTTGTGTTTAGCGGCTTCATATTGAAGCTGAGACTTACCACAAACAAGTTGAGTGGCAGGCCTGGTATGCTGTATCTTGTTACATAAAGCTATTGCCAGAATCTTAGTAAACAAATGTTTTAAAAGTTTGTTGTCTTTGTATATTAATAACAGATTATGATATGTTAACTTATGTGAGAACAATATTAATGCTCTCTCTTCCTGTGTCGTGTTCTCTGAGATTTTGTGCTTCGTGTCTCTGCTGAATGGTTAGGAATGTCCAAGGACTTGACAAGTCATTTCTGTTTTACACTTCTATATAACCGGGTTGTGAAATATAACAGTGGACAGTTTTGCCAGTCTCAGAGGCTATGCTACTTACAGTGGAGTATGCACAGAACATTTGGCATGAAGAGGCTGAATAAACGGCTATTTTCCTTAAAATAGCTGTGTTCTTCTTTTCCTTTGGGTCACAGGTAGTTACAAAAGTAACTGCAGCCTTTTGGTTTTTGAGACAGGGTTTCTCTGTGTAGCCTTGGCTGTCCTGGAACTTGCTCTATAGACCAGGCTGGCCTCGAACTCAGAGATCCACTTACCTCTGCCTCTTTAGTGCTGGCATTAAATGCATGTACCACCATTGCCCACTACCCTCAGGTTTTTAGTGATAAAAACATGTTTTTTTAGGAGGTTTCTTAAATTTTCCTGCTCCGAGATACCTAATATAAGGTATAAAAAGTTTGAAGGATTATATCACCCCTCCCCCCAATTTCTTTTCAAAATTGATGTTTATGCAAATGCTAGAAAAGCCTCTTGGGTCATTTGTTTGTCCCTTTCCTTGCGTGTACAAAGGCAGGTTAAGGGCTGTTGTAGAGTACGGCAGCCACACCCTGTAAGCAGCAGCTGCTTGTTAGACTAGAGAAGGTGGAAATGTGTGATTTGGTGGAATGGCGTGTCTTTTTCAGAGTCTGTTGACTGAGACACACCTTTCATGGTGTTTGACCCTAGCAGTCTCCTGATAGGCACACCGTGGATATTTATGGGTGTTTTCTTTAGGTTAATTCCATGGTTGCGGGGATGTGTAAGTTAATAACATACATTCTCTCCTCCACCAAACCTGCCCTTTTTCTTTCTTGGGTGATTTTTATACAGATTTTACAAACATGGCACATCTCTTAAACAGTGGCACTGTTACAGCTGCCAGAAAGTGATGAAAATCTGTAGAAACGCTGGCCCGACACCAGTGCTGGCTTTTTTGGTCACTTGGATTCCTTTGTTTGCTCACAGCTGTTTTAGTGCCCTAAGAGTATCCAGACTTTATCCAAAATACAGATTTGTGCCCTTCAGTCAAGCTGTGCTAAACCCTGCTCTTCCCTTCCCTTTTATTTAAGCAGGGTTGTAGCCTCAGGGTCAGTAAATATGAATTGCCGTCTGCAGACTTAGCTGGTAGCTTTCATACTAGAAATTTGCCATATTTCTATTTAAAACCGTTGACATTCTTCAGGTGTGTTTATAAGGAGGATTTTGAGACCCTCTCCCCTGCTTTGTTATAGAAGTTGTTCTATGTTTTATTGAAAACTTTGAGGGACTGGGGAAATGTGGACCTGTATCTCAGGGGTAGATCATAAGGCTGGTAGAGCAGACAATACATACCACTCCCAAAAAAGAATATTGTGTCCTAAATTGTAACCGTACTTTTAGTATTACCTCATCTCTGTGAAGATAACACAGCTGAGAAGCCGATAGCCGATCTTCCAAGGCCTCAGAGGTAAAATGGGACACTGAACATTTTAGCCAGTGTAGCACAGGCCATGTTTTCTTACCGTTAGGTCCAAATTGGAAGCAAGAAAGTGGGTTTCACATGTGAAAAACTCCTGTATGAGGTTGTGTGGCTCCTGTGAGAAGGTGCTTGGTGACCTTAGAGTAGGTGGCAGCCTTCGAAGGAGCTGTTGATAGCTTGGGAAATTATGGCAATCTAAAAGAAAGACTTTGTGATTATATGTTCTAGTAGGAAGAAAAATGTTTTTAATTTGCACTGAAATCGTATGAAATACCATTTTACATGATGTTTAGCCTCAGAGATGAGATAAATAACCTTAACAGCTTTGCTGCATATGTACTAAATGGCAGGGTCCATTTGTTCATCTTCCAAACTGAGAACATTCTGTCTGGTTGCTGGGAAGTTGCCATGGCCACATTCTGTTTTGGAGTTGTAGATAGAGTTAGTACCAGTTGGGACACAAGCTTGGGGGTGGACTGTTGGGGAAAGCAGTGAGCTGAAGCCACTCTGATGGAGCAGAGGGCTCTGAAGAAATTGGTGGACTCCATCAGAAAAACTGTCAAGAGCTGTAAGTACTCAGCAGATTCCTAACACTGCCTCGGCACCTTGATTCAGTGAGAGGTTGGTTGATGGATTAGTCGGGATTTATTGGACATCAGTGAGTGCTTTGGAACCATACAAGAAGAGCCTGTTTCTAATGTTTTTGGTCATTTAAAAAAAAGTACAACTACACATGGTGGCCATGCCTTGAATCCCAGCACTCAGGAGGCAGAAGCAGGTAGATCTCTGAGTTTGAGGACAGCCTGGTCTACATAGTGAGTTCCAGGACAGCCAGAGCTATATAGTGAGACCCTGTCTCAAAAATGGGGTGGGCGAGGACTGGAGAGATGGCTCAGCACTGACTGCTCTTCCAGAGGTCCTAAGTTCAATTCCCAGCACCCACATGGTGACTCACAACCATCTGTAATGGGATCCAGTGCATTCTGGTATGTGTCTGAAGACGGCTACAGTGTACTTATATAAATAAAAATAAATCTTTTTTAAAAAGGAAGGGGGGGTAGGGTAGTTGGTAGTAAGCTGAAGAAATGACTTGGTCCATAAAGGACCTGCTACACAAGCCTGATAAACCTTCGTTCAGTCTCCAGGGCCCATGGGAACTGAGTCTAAAAGCTGTCCTTGACCTGCATACCACACAGAGAACAATAATTAACTACTTTAGAAGTACATAAGCAAGTGAACCGTTGCACTTGTACTTGAAACATTTAAGCTGTCAGGTGTCCTGGTAACATTTACCCATGTGGGGAGAATGTCTTGACAGTGTTTGTCATAAATCCAAAAGGATCTGCCAGCAAAGCATAGATTTTATTCTGCTGACAATAAGAGTATAGTTCTAAGTGTTTACTTTGACCAGTTCTCTGTGGTTTCTTGCACAAATCTCAGTTTCAGATTGCTCTACTTCAGCGAACTAATGGAAAGAAAGAAGGTAGTTCATGCAGCCAGTAAGGTGTCAGCCTGATGGCCTGTTAACTCCTGGGGCCCTTGATGGGAAGAGAACAACTTTCCACAAGTTCTCCAACCTCAACACATGCTTGTACGCACATCTAATAACAACATTTAAAAATACAAACCACAGATAACCGTTTTTAGGGCAGGGCTGGCAAGAAGTGTCAATGGGTAAAGGAGCTTGACCCTGGAGGATGCACATCTGACATCCTGAGTTTGGTCTCCAGTGTCTACAAAGTTGTTCTCACCCCCACTTGCACATTGGGGTGTGTTGTATGCAACTTTTCTCCAGCACTCCAAAGGCAGGTTGGTGTAGAAGAGACTTTCAGGCTAGCTGGAGCTACTTAGACCCTGTCTCCAAAAAAGGAAAAAAAAATTTTTTTAAAAAGTCCTCATAGTGTGGTGCTTTTCATGTGACAAGTAGTTGCCTATAAACTGAATTTAATACATAATTCTATTCATCCTTGCCCTGAAAGTTTTGATGCAATCCTGAGAGTTTTGTTCTTAGACATAGCTACAAATGATCCTGACTGGCAGTGTAGTAGGCATTGGCTTTCTTTATTTCTTTCTTTTTTGGGTTTTCGAGACAGGGTTTCCCTGTATAGCCCTGGCTGGCTGTCCTGGAACTCACTCTGTAGACCAGGCTGGCCTCGAACTCAGAAATCCGCCTGCCTCAGCAGTACTGGGAGTAAAGGCGTGTGCCACCACTGCCCTGCTGGCATTGGCATTCCTTAACTTCACCCAATCTCCAACACTTGCGTCTCCCTTGGGACTTCCAGTGGATGGACACATTGACCTTCGTAAGCTTAACTCAGTTTTCTCTTCTTAGGTTATAAAATATCTTGAGTCTCTCAAGCACTTCTCATTTTCTACCCTGCTACTGTTTAATTCTTAGATAACCCTTCATGCTTGCTTTGTAAATTTAGCCAGTAATGAATACAGTGAATACTGATTCTTCCTTGCTTGTATGTACATGGCATGCACATGCATTCACACGCACATGTGGTGTATGTGGTGGCTGGAAGGGGCAGATGGTGATGAGTGTCTGCTGTCTTGCTAAATCATTTGTTTTTTAAGGTAGCCTTAAACTGGAGCTCACTAGTTTGACTACAGAGATCCTTTTGTCTCTGCCTCCCCAGTGCTGGGATACAGTCACTGCCATGCCTGGCTCTTTACATGGATGCTGGGGAGCCAAACTCAGGTCCTGCCCAGCAAGCACTTTAAAGCTGAGACATCTCCCTTAGTCCAATTACTGCTTTTGAGACGGAGCCTCTCATTACACTGAAAAGGAAAATCTAATTCCTCCTAATCAAAATATTTTAGCTTTGTCTGCTACACATGTGTTTAATACCGTAATTTGTTACTTGAAAGCAATTACATAAAAATTTGTAATGATTGATCAGTACCATATCTTGTACATAGTCTTTTGCAAAGATACTGTTTGTAAAAAGGAGTGAACTGCAGTATTTCTTCATTTTTTTTTCCAAAGGTTTTGACATTAATTCTTCAGTTGTGCTCAAAATACTCAGACCCTGAATGGTTAAGCACAGCTGTGCCTTCAGGGTCCCTTTTGTAATTTACACAGTAATGAGTACAGTCCTGGTACCCTGGTGCCCTGGTCTAGCCAGCTGCCTGCTTTACACTTGGATTAGAGACAAATCCAATGAGGTTAGAGAGTCTCACAGAGAACCAGTCCTTAGAGTTAGTCATCTGAAGTCACACGTTAGATTTTCTGGCAGTGACAGGGTCGGTACAGGTCATCAGATGCAGAGATTTTGCCCAAAGGATTGTTACCCTAATTCTCAAATCTTCCCTGTACACCACGGAGGCAGTTCTGGTGGCCTTCTGTACTGTGTGCTCTCACATAACAGGCATGGAGCAATTTAGTTTTTTATTAAAAACCAAATTAGTTTTTTATTAAAAACACTAATTTTTTTTATTCTTTTTCTTGGTATACAGCATTCCAAGCAAGAACTTTCCTGGGCTTTGGTTTAGAGCAGTGGTTCTCAACTAACGCTGTGGCTCTTTAATACAGTTCCTCATGTTGTGGCGGCCCCCAATTATAAAATTATTCTGGTTGCCACTTCATAACTAATTTTGCTACTGTTATTAATACCAATGTAAATGTTTTGGAGGTCAACAGCCACTACTAAGTGACTCTCATCCTCAGAAAACTATAGTGACCTCACAAAGGAAGTCTTTACGGCACAACTGTTGCCATTTTCCCTATCAATCTAGAATGCTTTGTTTTCTACAGATAGTGTAAATTGTATTTGTTAATTTTGCACTACTCTACTTTCTAGAGTTGGTGTGTCCAGTAAGGTAGGCACTAGCTATATATGACCATTTGTAAAAATGGCTGGTATTTAAAGTGCCCTTTTCTTGGTCACACTAGCACTTCTCAGGAGTCAGTGTCTACCTATGTATGATGGCTACCACACTGAAAATCACAGATATGAACATATCAGGAAGGTCTGTTGGGTGGTACAGTGCTGAAGACAGTTCTAATCCCTTTCCAATAACAGTTGTCTTTTAATCTAGGCATGGAGGCAGGGAATTACCTTTGAATACTGGCTTCGTGACTATGCAAACTGCATTCTCACAGTACTTCATCTTTAACATCCTATTGTCACTAACTTAGTTTGTGAAAAGGTGACTACATGTTGGAGCCCTGGGCTCAGCTCTGTAGTAGACTGCCTGCAAGTCTCTTACTTGAAGTATGATAGGAGATGGTGGGATGGAGATAAACCTTTGTAGGGTGCCTGTTTAGCATAGATGTGGCCCAGGGTTCGATCCCTAACATCGCACAAACTAGGAGTGGTGGCTCACACCTGTATTCCTAGCACTTAAGAGGGTAGACACAGAGGGATCTGAGGTTCAAGGTCATCCTCCATTATATGGAGTTCAAGGCAAACCTGAGCTCCAAGAGATAGGCAATAAAAATTTGGGTGTTAGAAGGATCTATCTGTACACTATCGGTATAACCAAAGTCTCTGTAGAGACAGACTGCCACCTAGATGAAGGAAGCCTTTGGAGACAGACTGAATATCCAAACTTTTCACTCCAATATTAAGATATAGTGACTGTAAGCGTTGCAGCTCTAAAGTGAAAGGCTTCCCCTACAGAAGCCGTGTAGCTGTGCTCCCGTGTAGCTGTGCTCCCGTGTAGCTGTGCTCCAGCAGGGAGAGGCTTCCCCCGGCGAAAGTGTTAGAGCTTGCATGGGAGGTATCCTGGCAGTTGGGAGCCAGTGAATACCACAAGTTCACACTACGCAGCAAGCCTCACACAAGAAATTTCTTGGGAGGGGAAAGCCCAGGAGGGTGACTCCCCCTGCTTGGGCAGAAGGCAGAGTTTATCTAGGATTTCTTTGACAGTGGGGGAGCAGAGATACCCAGGGTGAGGATTGGGATACCTTGCCAAAAAGCCAGAGACACTATGGACTGCATCTCTGATCCACTCCTGGCAAAGGGAGGCAAAAGTTTAATATTTGCCCTCCTGGATCCAAATCTTTGGTTCTTGGTGTTCATGAGTTTTTAATAAATTTGAATCAAGACTTAAAGGCAGGACCACCTCTAGGCATTTGTGAGACAAAATAACATGCCAATGTGTGCATAGTTTGCATAAATATTTCCTAATTAGCTCTGTGTGAAAGGTTCAGAAGCTGCACTGCAGCAGCAGCAATCCCGCCTCTGCTTTCTCAGGTAAAAAGAGCCAGAACTCACTGGACAGGGATAATACAAAGTGAGCCTGGAAACCAACAGTTCATAGTTCTAGAAGCTGCCATGTCCAAATCAAGGGAGATTGAATGGCCCACTGTTTAGCTAGTAGGTTACTGGCATCTTGTTTTATAGGGGTACCAGACACAATTGCTTCAGAAAAGGCCCCCATTCCTAAAACTGTCACATTGGAGGAGAGGATTTCAGCATATAGCAGGGAGAACCCACTCAAGCCATACCACATATGTGGCTTTGTGTTGACCGATACAAGCAGCACAACATCTCTGTGGCATTACTCTCCAAGACACATGAGACACTTTACAGAATCAGGCCCAAACTGCTAAACAGTGAAAGGCAAGGAAAAACCGGAAATGACCAGAGATGAGAGGACACTGGGCATGAGAAGGATACAGGAAGAGAACCCTGCACTATCCTTGCTCCTGTTAGGTAAATCTGAAACCCTCAAAAAATGCCCAAGATGATCAATTATTAATTCATTTAAAGCTTACTCCAGCTGGGTGTAGCAGTGGACACCTGTCACCCCTGCACTAGGGAGACTAAGATAGGATCATGAGCTTGAGGCCAAAAAATAATAACAATAAAATTCCAACCTGTTCATGAATATAACATGCCCACATTGGAAGAAATCATCTAGGTTTCTTCCCTCAGGGCAGCTGCATCCGCTCTGTGGCCCAACCTGTAAAGTCACTGTAGTGCTCTCGTGACGAATACCCAGCAGGAGCAATGTATAAGGAGTCACAGCTGCAAGCATGTGAGGCACCTGGTCACACTGCACCTACAGTTGGGAAACAAATGGATGCTGGTGCTCAGCTTGCCCTTTGGAATGGCACTGGCCACATTGAGGGTGGGTCTTCCCACCTCAGTTAACCCAGTCCAGAAATTCACTTATTTCCTAGGTGATTCTGGATCCTGCCAAGTTGATGTGTAATTTTTCATGGGGGAGACACATATGTAGTTTGTCTAAGATGTACAGCCTATCAGAGAACCAAGTCTACCTGGGTGAACCAATGAGTTTATTTAGGAATGCAGGTGGTGGGATCTTACCGGAACATGGATGACTCAAAGGCGACTGTCTCACCAAAATGCCCACCCTGCTATGGACAGTGACTGAAACCTGCATTCCCTAGTACTCCTCTCAGAAGCCTTATTATGGGATACTTGCCTATGATGTGTTGGTTATAGAAGTCCCAAAATAATAACATGCTACTGTCATTGCTCTTGGCTTCCAACAGAACCTGATGGTAAGACCCTGTTGCTGAAGACACTCCACACTTTGGTCACAGGACTTAGAGAAGTCAGGCTGGAATGGCTGGTTGCCTCCTGCTGGCTAGAAGGTTCTATAGCAAACTTCAGGGGGTGGGAAGCTATCACCACTCTTACCTAGCTGTTACAACGAAAGCTGACCTGGAAGGATGTGTCCAATGGTGCAGTAATGGAATGGATGCTACGGGGGTAACCGTTTTCTAATTGCAGTCAAGGCCTGCTCCAGAGGCTGGGACACATTCCTGATATTACGCATTTGATCAAGAGCTGGTGGCAGGGAGACCATAGTACCCAAAGGAGAACCCACTACTATCATTTGGCTAAGTGGACATGGTCAAACCACTTTCTAAATAATTAACATTTGCATAGAATTAGTGCTACTCTCGGTCTTCATCAAAAAAGATTTCAATCCTTAGTCATCAGGGAAAGGCAAATCAAAACAACCCTAGGATTCCACCTCACACCAGTCAGAATGGCTAAGATCAAAAACTCAGGTGACAGCAGATGTTGGTGAGGATGTGGAGAAAGAGGAACACTCTTCCATTGCTGGTGGGAATGCAAGCTGATACAACCTCTCTGGAAATCAGTTTGGCGGACCCTCAGAAAAATGAACATAATACTACCTGAGGACCCAGCTATTCCACTCCTGGGCATATACCCAGAAGATGCTCCAACATGTAATAAAGACACATGTTCTACTATGTTCGTAGCAGCCATATTTATAATAGCCAGAAGCTGGAATCAACCCAGATGTCCCTCTGGGTTGGATACAGAAATGAGGAATGGATACAGAAAATGTGGTACATTTACACAATGGAATACTACTCAGCTATTTAAAACAATGGCTTCATGAAATTCACAGACAAATGGATGGAACTTGAAAATATCATCTTGAGTGAGGTAACTCAGTCACAAAAGAACGAACATGGTATGTACTCACTGATAAGTGGTTATTAGCCCAAAAGTTCGAAATACCCAAGAGTCACTTCACAGCAACAGTAGGGCTGAGTGTGAGGTCCCAGATGGAGGAGTTGTGAGAAGGGACTGAAGGAACTGAGGGAGTTTGCAGTCTCCTTGAGGGAGCAACAGTGTCCACTGGCCTGACCCCTCGATTCTCCCGGAGACTGGATCACCAACCAAAGAATACACATGGAGGGGCCCATGGTGCTGGCCACATATGCGGCACAGGAGGGTCTTGTTAGTCATCAGGGGGAGCAGAGGCCCTTGGGCCTGAGGGTATTAGACCCCCAGTATAGGATAATGCCAAGGAGGGAAGCTGAGAGTGGGTGGGTGGGTGGGTGGAGGAATACTCTCATAGAGGCAGGGGGAGGGGAGAAGGGATACCGAGGTTCCACAGGGGAGATCTGGAAAGGGAAACATTTGAAATGTAAATAAAGCATCAAAATTTTTTTTGGGGAAAAAAAAAAGCTATTTCAATAGGCAGCAGTTAATGTAGGATTCCCAACTGGTCAAAGTCATGAAATAATTGCTCAGCCCCAATTGGGTCAACTACATCACCCCGTTCTAGGCTCAAGAAACATTGCATTGCAGAAGAGAGGAGACAGAAAGAATGAAGAGTCAGAGGATGGGGGAAAGTGTGTTACAAATGGTGCATTTCCTGACATGACATTGCTGTTGCACTAATGAAATCATGTAGCTCTGGTTACCTACATAAGACCAGAGTGAGACCTATCAACATTTCATCATGGAAAAGGGAAAGGCTCATGAGCCCCACCCCTGAGGGACTACTGACAGTTAATGGCTAGGGAGAAGGGCATCACTTTCTTCAGTAGTATAGCCATTGGTACGTTACCTATGTGCCTCTGGGGATAGACAGCCTCCCAGGCACGGGCATGCAAGCAACCCTAATTAAACTCCGTGGGGCAGACACACAGAGGACATGAAAGTAGGAAAAGGTTTCAATGTGAGGTTGGGTGAGAGTAATGGCAGGTGAAAAAGACTAAAGTTTACCTACATGAAACTGTCAAGAAGACAAACATTGGCATCCCTGGTGGAGCAGGCAGTGGGAAAGCCCTTCTCAATTACCTGTTACCACCTACATAACCTTGGGAACAGGTTTAAAAACACGGGGTTCAGGAGCTTCCTCAGCCTTCTACTTCCTGAACCTCACCAGTTTCATTTCCTTCCTTGGTTTGAGTGACCCTTCCTCCAAGAGGAGGTCAGAGAAAATGGCAATGTGACAGATGACAATTGAAATTGCCCTCCCATCAGAGGGCCTCATTTTCACTGTATTAGTGGAAACAGTCATAAAAATCTCACTGTATTATTTTTCTGAGCTAGGGTGTCATTGTGTAACCATGGCTGGCCTGAAACTAACTCTGTAGACCATACTGGCCTTGAACTCATAGAGATCCACCTGCCTCTGCCTCCTGAGTACTGGGCTGAAAGATGTGTGTCACCACACCAGGCAAGTAGCTCTCAGTCCATATTTTAGTTCTCTCAAGTAGCTGTTGAGTCACTGTGGTGGTTTGAATTTGCTTGGCCCATGGAAAACGGCAGTGTTAGTAGGTGTGGCCTTGGAGTAGGTGTGGCCTTGTTGGAGGAAGTGTGTCACTGAGGGGTGGGTTTTGAGGTCTTATGCACAAGCTCCATTCAGTGTAGAAGACAGCCTCCTCCTGGCTGCCTTCAGATCAAAATGTAAAACTCTTGCCTCCTCCAGCACCAAATCTGCCTGCAAGCTGCCATGCTTTCTACCATGATGTTAATGGACTGAAAAATTGTAAGCCAGCCCCAATTAAACTTTTGCCTTTATAACAGTTGTTTTGGTCATGATGTCTTGTCACAGCAATGAAACCCTAACTAAGACAATCACAGAATTAGAGACTCTGAGACTCTGAGATCACCCAGGACAGTGCTCAAATGTTCCTAGAGAATGCACTAAAGAGCCAAGTCTTACCAGTGTAGGATAAGAAATGGAAATGGGCTAAAGAGGTGTTTCTCTGTTTAAGAGCACTTGCTGCTCTTGCAGAGGACCCAGGCTCAGTTCACATGGTGGCTCTCAACCATGTGCAACTCATCCCAAGGATCTGAGGCTCTCTTCTAACCTCCAGTGGCACTGCACACATGTGGTACAGATACACATGCTGGGAAGACACCGTCTACATAGACATAAAACCAAAATAAATAAATCTTAATAAAGAAATGGAAACAGAGTCCAGATGCTTAAAGTCTAGTGATCCCAATCCCAGGCTGAATGCCTGGTTTCTGTCCTGGCGGTACCACAATCACCGATGTCTAAACATCACTTTATTTTTTTAAACAAATGTATGTATGTATGTATGTATGTATGCATGCATGCATGCATATGAGTACACAGTAGCTGTCTTCAGACACATGAGAAGAGGGTATCGGATCCCATTACAGATGGTTGTGAGCCACCATGTGGTTGCTAGGAATTGAACTCAGGACCTCTGGAAGAGCAGTCAGTGCTCTAAACTATTGAGCCATCTCTCCAGCCCTAAACATCACTCTCTAAGTCTGTTATGGACCATGTGTGAGTATTCCAGATTCCCAGTTTGAAGGTTGCAGATGCAGTAGAAACAAAGCTGCAAACTATTCAATAACAAACTTACATCATGTATGGCCATCAGGCACCATAACTTAGTGGCTGCAATTGCTCTGAATAACTCGTTGGTTATATTTACATCTTATTTTTCTTCTCATTTTACAGTCAACAAATTTGAACTCGAATGTCTCATACAGCTTTTCTATAGCTTGGTGGGGTGCCCTGTTGGGAAGGTTGATAATACCAGGCTGGACCGCAACACATTTCGAGGAGTCCTCCAGAACATATTCGGAATGACTAATGATATGTTGATGAACAGGGGTAAGAAGTCACAACAAACCAACACGTACAAACCCAGGACTGAACTGGTCTCCATGTCCTCTTCGTGTGACTGCAGAGGACTAACTGTGGTAGGAGAGCATTGAAAACAGAAGCCAGGACGACTGTGAGGGCAGTTTCTAATACAAACCCACGCAGGACTTTGTAGCTCACAGAAGAGGTGTTTTGAAAAATAATTACCACTGGACTAAAAAATCTAGTATTTTTTAAGGATAAACAACTGAGGACTTTTAACCACGAAAGTACACACCACAGATGTGAGTCATGAAAGTACACACCACCAATGTAAATCATTAATTGGCTTTTTTTTTCTTCATAGAAGTGTGTCTGTACAAAAAAATGGTGACTCCTTATACTGGAAATATAAAAAGTCAGATATCTAAAACAGGAAAGGATTGGTGTACCCAGTTAAGTTCTGTAGTAGGTCATTTAAATGTATACATTTTGATAAGATTTGACACATACAGGCCCCTGAAATCATCTCCATAATCAAAATAACAATACATGCCCCATTCCAAAGGACAAATTACATTTGAAGTTTTCTATAGGATAAAGTTTCATGGGCAACTTTAAAAATTGGGCTGGGAAGACAGCTCAGCAGGTAAAGGGGAAGAAAAACAGTTTCACAGGCTGTCCTTTGACCGCCGCCTAACATGTCTGTGTACACACACACACACACACACACACACTCCCACACACTAGTAATTTACTTTGAAATATTGTTAAAAGTTCTACAATAGATTTTTTTCCACCACTTTTTTTGCTTTTTTTAATTTTTATTTTTGATACTTTATTTACATTTCAAATGCTTTCCCCTTTCCAGGTCTCCCCTTTGGAAACCCCCTATCCCATCCTCCCTCCCCCTGCCTCTATGAGGGTGCTCCCCCACCTGCCCACTCCTGTCTTCCCTCCTTGGCATTCTCCTATACTGGGGCATCTAACAGTCTCCCCCGCCCCCCAAGGGCCTCTCCTCCCCCTGATGGCCAACAAGACCCTCCTCTGCCACATATGTGGCCAGCACCATGGGTCCCTCCATGTGTATTCTTTGGTTGGTGGTCCTATCTCTGGGAGCACCGGGGGGCCTGACCAGTTGACACTGCTGCTCCCTCCATGGGGCTGCAAACTCCCTCAGCTCCTTCAGTCCCTTCTCCAACTCCTCCATCTGGGACCCTACACTCAGTCCAACAGTTGCTGTGAATTGAATCATGTTCTGAACTTTGGGGCTAATATCTGCTTTTATTTTTTAAAATGAAAATCTCATTATTTAGCTCCGAGGATTTTCTTGACCCTAGCAACTATATAAAATAACACAAATGAAGACTTATTGCTCACTGTGTGGAATGACACATCTAATGTAAATAAACATAAAGGGGAAAAAACCACATTTCCAGTAATTCAGATTCTTTAAAAAGACAACACCGACCCTTCCTCCCCCAATTTGTAAGAAAAATCCTATTTAACCCCTGGTCGGGCATTATAAAACAATTGCACCCACAATACACTTACGGATTCTTTTTCTTTTTCAGTGTTCTTTGTATTTGACAAAGACGGTGATAGCTATGTAAACTTACAAGAGTGGATTAAAGGCTTGGCAGTGTTTCTCCGAGGGACTTTCGAAGAGAAGATGAGATGTAAGAAGGGGCTACTGGCTGGGTGCGGCTGGGCTATACCCATCAATCATATGCTGAGGCAGTGGCAGCCAGCACTGCAGAAGGACAGGAGAGAGTTTATTTTGGGATAACTGGGAGTAACCATAACCTGAAAACAGAAGATTCAGGTTTACCCAGATTCCACACCCTGATGTGGCAGCAATTTTGTGAAGTTTCTTTAATAACAAAACAACACTTTTAAAATCACTTGGTGACAGTATCAGGTGTGTGGTCACAGCATGGCAGGGACCTGTTCCAGGCTGTTTGTGCTATCCGATGGCATTCTCAGCTTCTGGGCTGCTGGAAACACTCCAAAGGATTTGCCCGTAGTCATGAGGATGTTAGGTCACATACAGAGGTGGAAAATAAATGACCATTTAAAGGGGTGTTTCAGCCCCTGCCTCCGGTGGTGGGTGGGGTCTGGAGAGATGGCTCGGCTGTTGGGAGCACTGACTGTTCTTCCAGAGATCCTGATTCAATTCCCAGCAACCACATGGTGGCTCACAACCATCTAAAATGGGATCTGATGCCCTCTTCTGGTGTGTTTGAAAACAGCCACAGTGTATTCACATATATAAATGTTAAAAGAAAAACCCCACAAACACGAATCGGGGGGCCTGCGTGTAACCCATTTCCTTTACTGAGCCTAGAATGCTCAGCTGTCTTTAGAGAGGGTGTTTGGCTACAGCCCCAGTTAAGAACAGCCCTAAGGTCAGGGTGTAACTCTGATCAGCTGGCCAGGCTAAGGGCCTGCCTCTGGGCTCAGCAGGAAGCAGGCCTTGATGTAGGGTCATGCCTGTGTTACTCTAGGGCCATTTGTTTCCTTTTCACTACGCTACTACACTATGAGAGAATGAGGACAATGCTCAACACACCCTAACGGCCCATACATTAATATCCTGGTCCTTATGACCAAGGAGGAGTGAGAGGTGAGAGAACGGAAGACAATTCAAGCCCAATGGGAGAGTTCTAAATTAGGAGGGACACTGAGCAGTGGGAAGCTTGTCCTGATCCACACTTCTCCACTCAATAGCTCTGGTCTGCCCCCTCCACCCCGCCTCCATTCCCTATACTTTACTCCTGCTGTCGCTCTGGTCCACCCTGACTCCCATGCCCCTCCCTACCCCTCCACCAGGGTAATGTCCACTTCCTATACTTTACTCCAGCTGTCAGGATGCCTTGTGTAGGTTCCTGGAAACAGAACTAAAAACCAGTTTTCAGGGAGAACAAACTGCCTAGATTATCCATTGGCTTAAGACAAGAATGCAGAGTTCTTTGAGGTTAAGCAAATTTGCAACTCTTCTTGCGCTTTTGAATTTTGATTTGGGACCCTGAAAAAGAAGCTGCCTGGAGAAGAGGGAGAATGGGGTGCTTGCAGCTTCCCAAGAGGACCCCAGTTTGATTCCCAGCACTCACACTGGGTTACTCACAACTGCCTGTAATCTGTCTAGCTCCGGGGGATTGAATACCCTCTGTATTCTGGCCCCTGTAGGTACCTGTGCAAACATGGCATACACCCAAAGATACACGCACGAGATTGTCTAATAAATATTTCTAAGCTGAAGGTACTTTAACCTTTATATATAACAGCAATATATATATATATATATTTATATATTGATAGCCAAACTTCTGACATTTAATAATTTAGTGCTCTTTTGTAGTTCTCTTCCCATTTACTGTTTCCTGAGGTAATACAGATAGTTCCCACTCTCTAGGGTTTGGAATTAAACCCAGGACTCACACATTTTAAAGCCACTACTCCCACCCACCCCCCACTCCAGTCCAACTCCTCCAACCTTGCGGGGTTCTCACACAAGTCTTACTGAGAAGCAGACAGCAGTGTCAAGGGCATTGGTCCTTGTGGGGACACTAACTGCTGGGGGACATGGTTGTGTGGCTGAATAGTTACAAGGTTAAATAGGTCATGTTGAGGAAGATGTGTCTTCTCCAAACGGGCTTCCTAAAGGTCATCTTACACATTTTAGGAGTTCATCTAGGGGAACACTGTTTTCTACAGGAGGTTTGTTCTTCAACTTGTATGTCATGCTGTGAACTGGAGGAACTTAACAGATACCCAGCTCACCTGACACTCAAGTTTATATTCCTGCTGTTTGCCAAAACATTTAACTAGACTATTATTAATAAACTCCAGGAAAGCTACTTCAGTTCCACCTTCCCAGGATATGAGTAAGGTCATCTAAGGTGGAAGACAGAAAAGTCACTCTCCAGAGTAAGGTTTACACATTGGGCAGAAGTAGACTCCAAGGAGCTTACCTCATTCACTATCTAAATGTATGGGTGTGTGTGTGTTTATGTGTGGGTATGTGTGCGTGTGTGTGTGTGTGTGTGTGTGTGTGTGTGTGTAAACCATTTTCCAAGGATACAGAAAAGTATGTGGTTCATTTTTATAGTCTATATGCAGAAAATACAAACACACCACACAGGTAAACACACATATGTAGGGGCTGGAGAGATGGCTCAGCGGTTAAGAGCACTGACTGCTCTTAACCTTGATCCTGAGTTCAATTCCAGCAACCACATGGTGGCTCACAACTATATGTAATGGGATGCAGTGCCCTCTTCTGGTGTGTCTGAAGGGAGCAACAGTATAGTTACATACATTAAATAAATAAATCTTTAAAAAATCATATGTAAACATACAAACAAAAGTAGGTCAATAAAAACCCACCTCCTTTATTGCAGCTTGACATAATTTTCAAACCCCAAATCCAGGGACTATGCACTATTCTTTCACCTGCCAAGGGTTATGTCTTAGGGCTTCTGTAAAGAGACGCCATGACCAAGGCAACTCTTATAAGGACAACATTTAATTGGGGCTGGCTTTCTGGTTCTGAGTTCAGTCCACTATCATCAAGGTGGGAAGCGTGGGGGTGTCGAGGCAGGCATGGTGCAGGAGCTGAGAGTTCTACATCTTGTTCCAAAGGCAAACAGAAGACTGGCTTCCAGGCAGCTAGGAAGAGTGTCTCAAAGCCCACCCCCACAGTGACACACACACTTCCTCCAACAAGGCCACACCTCCTAATAGTGCCACTCACTCCCTGGACTAAGCGCATTCAAACCACCACAGGGTAGTTAATCCTGAAAGAAATTCAACAAGAAGCTCTTTGTTATAAAACTTCTGCCAAATAATGGATCAGATCAGTAATTGTGTATTTATCCTTTATTATCTTATGCTGAAATAACTAATGATATTTTGTTTGTTCAATTTTTGATTCCTATGCCTTATAAAGTCTGTTTTGAAGTTTATTATTTAAATGGAGATGCTTATATTTCCCGAGAAAAAATTTTTGACATGTTGAAGAGTAGTCTCTTCCAGCACTCTCCTGAAGAAGAGAATGAAGAAGGAATAAAGGATTTGGTAGAAATAAGCCTGAAGAAGATGGTAAGCCTGGCACCGCGCTGCGTCCCTGGAGGTAGCTGCTGCATTAAGGCTATGGAGGAGCAATGGCCGCTTCTCCATAGTGAGCAACCTTCCTGTGGGCAGTTCTCACTTGCTTTCCTGTTCTACCCACAACCCAGAATAATGCTTCACTGAAAGTGGGTGCTCAATAGACAAGGGATGGCCTGCTGACTAAATAATCGTTACGTAAAATAAATGTTAATTATTTTAAAATGCATCACTATCCATAGAAGCTTATTAATTGGGGATGAGGCTGGATTTAATAGATGTAAAACTGGGTGCTAATTTCTGTCTTCATGAGCTCACTCTTTCAATCTATCAAGTATTCATCTCAGCAAAGTAACAGTTAAAAAACATTTGACCCTTAGAGTGCTTACTACGTAGCAGGCCTTCAGGGCCCTCTAGAGTATTCATGTATTTTATCCACAGAGCTATTAGCTCCACTTTGCAGATGAGAAAAACTGAAGCACTGAAACTGTGGTGCAGACTTCATGTAGCAATAAAGCCTTACACTAGTGGCTCCTTATTAAAAGGATGGTGGCATCCACTCTTACAAGGACCCTAAACTGTTTTGACTGAGGTTTTGTGAATCCAGGGCAGGCCCGACAAACTCACTGACATTACTCCGAGGCTCAGAGAAGAAACAGCTAGGCATGGTGGTGCATTCTTACAATTCCAGCACTTAGATGTCTGAGGATTGCAAGTTCAAGACCAGCCAGGTCCACACTGTGAGCTGTTTGTCTGTCTTCTCTCTTTGTGTGAGAGTATTTCTTTTAGAAATACTAGCTGCTGCTCAGGCTGAGTACAGATGCCTTCTCCCTTCCCAGATTCCATTCTGGAACGGAATGGTAATGGGCCACACCTTATTCTGATGGCCACTCATACTTTCCTCTAAATTAGATTCTGAACTTATGCACAAAAATGAAAGATCAAGGTCATCTTATTCAATCTGAAGCAGCAGTCTAAGGCATTTGTAATTCACATACAGATTCCTCCTTCCCTGCACTCTACACAACATACTTAATTTTTAAAGCCTTGTCTACAACAGTTTACGGACTTACACCCCTGCTTCCTCCTGTATTGCAAGTGGACAGAACTGTGCGTGTTCCCCACGCTTCCCTAGATCTCAGCCCTCTAGTATTCCAGCAGGAGCCTGCAGTCTCCGTTCCATGACTCTAGTCCAGCCTGGACAGCTACTTCAGGTGCCCTGTCCTTAACAGCTGTCCTTTCTGCTTGACAGGCTCCCTAATAAGAGGCCTTTTAAGGAATAAAATTATGCTCAAAAAACCTGAGACATAGTACACTTATTTAATTGCAAAGGGGGGCAGTATGTTAATATAGTTCCCCCAATAGTTTGCATTATTTCCCAATCCCAGTGTTTGTAATTGACAGGGCTACATTGTGTATAGCTAGGGTGGACTCTGGCTAGAATAATAAATCAGTGACTTCCATTCATAAATCCCCATAGATTGGTGAATGAACTTATAGTTTTTTCTTAGCAGTCTAGATGGCTAGTTTTCCATGGTAAAATTAAAAGAGGACTTTATCATGTATCCCTAACTTGTCTTTCTCTCTAGGATTATGACAATGATGGCAAGATCTCTTTTGCAGACTTTGAAAAAGCAGTGAAAAACGACGGGCTTTTGTTGGAGGCGTTTGGACCATGTTTACCAGATGCAAAGGTAGAGCTTCAAATACTAAGAGCTTAAAGTAGATGAGGAAAACATTAAAAATGTAGAATGTGTGTGCCTGTGTGTGCGTGTGTGTGTAGGATACACATTGCATGTCTTGGCTAGTTTTATGCCAATATGACACAAGCTAGAGTCATCGGAAAGCAGGGAACCTCAGCTGAGAAAATGTCTCCATTTCTTAGTGATTGATGGAGGAGGGCCAAGACCCTTGTAGGTGGTGCTACCCCTGGGTTATGGTCCTGGGTTCTATAAGAAAGCAGGTTGAACAAGCCATGGGGAGCAAGCCAGTAAGCAGCACCCCTCCATGGCTTCTCCATTAGCTCCCACCTCGAGGATCCAGCCCTGTTTGTGTATTTGCCCTGACTTCCTTCAGTGATGGACTTAAGGATGTGGAAGGAAGTATAAGCCAAATAAACCCTTTCCTCCCCAGCTTGCTTTTGGACATGGTGTCTCATTATAGCAGTAGTAACCTAATCTAGGACATGCCACAATGCTTGTGTGGAGGTCAGGAGACAATTTGTAGGAGTCTGTTCTCTCTTCCCACCAAGTGGATCCCAGGGAATCGAACTCAAGTAGTCAGGGTTCAAAGCAAATGCCTTTACACACCGAGCCATCTCACTGGCTCAATTAAGGAAAAACTTTAAAGGATTGGAAACTAATACACAATAGCCTCTCACCTTTGTAGCTTCAGTCAAACTGAAGACGATCATAAAGTCATTAGCCTCATTCCAGTTTAGGGCTAAACATGGCATTACTATCTCAGTTATTATAGCTAAAAGACTTTGATTTGTTACCTCTTTGGCTACACATAATTCTTGTCTTCTGTAAGTATGGAGACACACTTTACCAAACCCAAACCAGAGTATCTTATCTTATTTACATGATGAAACACTGAATAATGAATAGATTGAGCAATTATATAAGGTGATAGAACCAAGACCCATGACCTTTTCCAACTAACCACTGTGTAAATGGCTTTTAATCTGAGAATAATGGCTGATGGGAGAGACATCTCAGTTATTAAAGGGCTTCCCAGTAAGCAGAGAATCTGATCTCAATTCACAACACCCATGTAAAAAGCTGGGCACAGTGGATTGTGCTAGTAATCCCAGCACTAAGGAGGTAGAGAGGCAGGAGGATCCTGGGGCTTCTTGGCTAGCCAGCTTAGCATAGACAGGTGCCAGGTCCCACAGTTACACTGCAGTGTGGTCTATGTACTTCCACTGTGGGAACTCCTGAAGATGCTTCCTCTTCCTCTTCCTCCTTCCCTGCTTGATATGGCACATGCTTGCTTCTTTCCTCTCATGGTCACTACTGTGTATGTTGGTAAAGGTGGGTAATCAAACACTCTCCTCATACTCACAGAACAGATCAGGGTCCTGAGGTACAGAGAGACACACTCAGCACTTGATACCTGAGTGTCCCGATCCACATAACATTTGTTCTGCCTAGCTCTGTGTGTCATAGGCCATTAATATGTGTCTTTTACCTGAGATATCAGCACAGCAATCTATGTACTCACTTCTCATGCATGTAGACCCTAACCCCTGGTTGGCAGCTTCCAGCACTGAAAAGCCACACTGGCAAAACTGATCAGTACACCATGACAACCGAAGCAAACCTTACTCCACATGGCCAGATACAACCCACTGAAGGAGGCGCCTAGGGACAAGAAACGACATGCACACAGCACACAGTGTAGCATGTGCCTTCTCAGTTTATTTTTTCCCAGAAAAGAAAATGGAAATAGCCTGACCAAAGAACTCGGTGGTCCGCTGACAGAAGAAAAAGTACAAATATGCTGACAGTGTAGAAATCTAGAATTTCCAAAATCAGTTTTTACATCATCACAGTTGATGTAAATTAGTCTTAAAAGTTACATGATGTGTGTGTCTAGTATCAACTTTGTTCTAACACTTTACTGGCATTTTTCTTTACAGGCCTGCTTTCACTTTGAAGCCCTGGTATTCAAAAACAACTCCCCTGATAGTTTTTGAACACAAATTGCTCAATACTTGAATTAAAATCAGATCCTGATTGGCTTTCTTTGCATTACATATGTTTATATTGTTTCAATTTACATCCTGTAACATAAGAACTCATATGGTAAGGAAAGAGCACTCTCCGCCACACTGAGTGTAGATCCAAGAAAGATGGGCACATCTGCAAACAGTAGCGAGATGCCTGAAAGAATTAAAATGGGCCAAACATAAAAAGGAATCTCTCCAGAAAATACCAAGTTAGCTTGGTGTGGTGGCACACACCCTTTAATCCCAGCACTCAGGAGCAGAGGCCCAAGGCCAGCCTGGTCTACATAGTGAGCCAGACCAGCCAGGGCTATCCAGTGAGACCCTGACTCAAAAGAAAAACGAAAGAAAAGGCAAGACTAACTCCCCACTGGAAAGCTATATTCTTCTTCTTTGTTTTTGTGGGTGACTGGTACACACGTCTTCTCTATTGTCCTCTGGAGGCTTTGGCACAGATGAAATCACCTGGTTTAAAAAGAAAAACCAATCACTAAGCAGTTGACAGTAAAAATGGGACAGAAATTAATAAAATTTAGATTAAAAGAATTAACACATAGAACCAAACAAATAAGGACTTGGTTCCTTTCAAATGTAAGATTAACAAACTAAGAGAAGGAGGGAAGGGAGAGGGGAGGGAAAGAATAAACACAAGACAACCAAACTACCAACCAACCAACCAACCAACCAAGAC
>JADRCH010000275.1:195276-243502 GCA_019843965.1 Rhynchomys soricoides | reverse complement strand
TGTAGACCAGGCTGGCCTCGAACTCAGAAATCCGCCTGCCTCTGCCTCCTGAGTGCTGGGATTAAAGGTATGGCACCACTGCCCGGCCAAACGTAATTCTTAATCTACCACACTACAGGTTCAAAAATTGTCAAGCACAGATATGAGAGGATGAGAGGAGTATTGTTGTAAAGTCAGCCCTTTAAAAACTTGAAGGAAGGGCTGGGGTGTAAGTCACAGAGTGATTGAGTCGCATATGTGAGGCCAGGTAAAAAACAACCCGGAAGTCGAGGTGGGGTGGCGCATACCTGTAAACCCAGAGGCAGAGAGATCTTTGAGTTCAAGGCCAGCCTGGTCTACAGAACTAATTCTAGCATAGCTAAAGCTATCCAAATAAGTCCTTCCACCCCCAACCCTCACCCCCCAAAACAGGAGCATTGAGAACAAGAAGTGCTTGAACGATTTGGGTACGTTTGGGGAAAACCTGGGGCCAAAATGACAGCAACATTAACAGAAGACACGAGTTCTGCTTAACTGGTACATACCTTGCACTTTGTAATCTCACAAATTTAATGAGGTAAACTTCTGTAAAATCTTCCGCTGGGTATTCATCTAGAGCATTATACTGTTCAATCGCACCATACAGAGCAAATCGCTCAACTAATTCCTTCATGGCTCCCACTGCAGGAACTCCTTGTATTAGTAAGTACTGAGACTCCAAATTGATTGTATACACCTAAAGCCGGGGAGAGCTCGTTAAATGTACTCTTCAAACAAGCCTGTGACAAACCTGTCCCCTCCCCCCCTTTTAAAAAAGACTTATTTATTTCTTATATGTAAGTACACTGTAGCTGTCTTCAGACACCCCAGAAGAGGGTATCAGATCTCATTACGGATGGTTGTGAGCCACCATGTAGTTGCTGAGATTTGAACTCAGGACCTTCGGAAGAGCAGTCAGTGCTCTTAACCGCTGAGCCATCTCTCCAGCCCCAGCCCTTCCCCCCTTTTAAATGGAGCCTTGAAAACAAGAAATACTCTGCTCAATCTGGTCTGCAAAACATATACACAAAACTGTCACTCTTTCTGCCGACACAGTCTACATAAGGGTACCTGACTAAACCACCTAACAGACGTCTTTTCCAAAAGCTGACTCCAGAGAAGTTAATGTAAACAGCCACTGAACACTTACCCAGGACTTGTCCTGTGAGCACTACTGTAAACACATAGGATACAAAGCTAAAAATCGTGGATTGACGGTCTAGTAAGCAGTTAACCGAGAGCAGTCATAACCTTTGCTACCTGTGCCGGGGTTCTTCGTGCCCCCTCCACTGAGAGATGAACTTGAGAGCATCCCTGCCAAACCTTTAGGGAGGCAGGCCATGAGGAGCTGGCGCTCACAGGAAGTTAGTGCTCCTGCCAAGAAAAAGGAAATCCAAGTCACTCTACCTTGACCGCGCGAGGGCGTCGTCCTTCCCGGTATTTGGCCCGCGAGTCACACACAGCCGTCTGGACGTGGTGGTCGAATATGCCTCCAGGTTTCCCGTCACTGGATGCCATCTTGCCGGCTCTAGCCCTCCACGCCACAACAACATCCGCCAGCCGGGCTCCTCTGTGTCCAATGAGAGAGCAGGATGGTCCAAGCGTGCTAGGATTGGCTGGAGGATCGACCCCATCGACGATCGTTTCCTGAGAACGAGAACTCGATGATCGATGTGCCGCCCCCTAGAGCCTCGGAGGTGACAGATCCGAGTGACAGCGGCCAGGCATGTGAGGAGGGGGGCGGGCCCGATCGATGTTCTCGGGCTCCGACGCCCTAGCCTGACGGGAAGCGGGTGGACCCGGCTCTTCGGTGAGAGTTGAACCTTGGGACAATGTGGAGCAGTGATCGCTTAGCGGGTGCGGGGTCTGGTGGGGCGGTCGTGACGGTGGCCTTCACGAACGCTCGGGACTGCTTCCTCCATCTGCCGCGGCGCCTCGTGGCCCAGCTTCACCTGCTGCAGGTAACGCGCTGGCCGGACGCGGACACCACTGATGTCTCGTGGAACTAGTGTCCGCTGACACCTTTCCGCGCCGGGGCATCGTCTGCCACCGAACCCGAGCTGAGGCGTGAGCGAGTGCCCCCTGCGGGCACGTCGTGGGGTGGCAGCGTGTGCACCCACACTACGGCTAGTGCATCCCCAGACCCTAAGTGGGATTCCTAGTTCACCCTGTTAACTCGGTTAAACCAGACTGAGCATGCTAGGGTTTGCCTCGGCGTTCAGAAGCGGTCCTCACTCCAGTATGGAAAGTTCTAGAGAGCTCTTACAGGTTTGCTTACAGGTTTCTAAAGCATTATCCTGCCAAGGAGTTGCCAGTACAGCCATAGAGGCGTTGAGTGTCAGACTTGGTTTGTAGATTACCAAGGTTTCCAACCTGTGCCAAAGGTTAATAAGGTTGCAGACAGCTCTCCCGCTTAGGAGGACTTTGAACACAGCAAGAGTATGAGGGGGGAAGGGGATGACAAGGCGATGGAATTATTCACACCTCACACTTTCACCTGGGTAGCCAGGATTACTTGGATCTTAGCGAACTGTCGCTGCCTGGATGCTGTCGTTATGGTGTTTCAAGGCTATTAACCATCGATGGAAATACAGCATTTATGTTTTCCTAAGAGTGAGCACAAATAGACTCTCTTAGTTTGAGTGTAGTCATAGAGTTAGACTATTTGAAATCTAAAATCCTAGGTGCATGGTACCTGAATACTGGCTCATAAAAGAAATATCCAAGAGTTTGAAATGACTTCAAGTATTCCACCTTTATTTCCTCTTTGCTACATTTATCTTGCTTTTACAATCCACCTATCAAAGCACACCAATTTCATCCGGAATCATTTTTATTATTAATTAGTTTATCTTCACCAAATATTCTTTAACTGTCTGGTTTGCTTTCTGGTGGCTGAAAGGAATTAGTCACTGTAACCAAATTCCAGCTTGGTTCATATGCTCCCTGTCATTTTTGATGGAGATTTTCCGTGTACTTTCAAGTCCCAAATTAATGAGTTTATAGGAATAAACTCACCACTCCATGAGTTTAGAAAAATGCTTCCTTACAGTAACTAAGAATTTGATCCTGACAGGTTGTTGCTCCCTTAGATTCATCACTGTTTAGGGATTATGTAATCTTGGTCTTTTTTTTTTTTTTTTAATTTGAGAGGTGAAGAAGCATTCTTGAGAACTGGCTCAATGGTATCTTTGATGTTTAAAAACTGTTTTCAGCTTTGGAATAAATTGCTGTTTCTTCTAAGTCTATATCAGCAGAACACGTCAACAAACCCACCCCCTATTAGCAAAGGAATATCTGTTTTATAGGAAAATTATTTAAAAGAAGATAAAAGTTTTTTTTTTTGTTGTTGTTTTGTTTTGTTTTTTGTTTTCTGTTTTTCGAGACAGGGTTTGTTGGTATAGCCCTGGCTGTCCTGGAACTCACTCTGTAGACCAGGCTGGCCTTGAACTCAGAAATCCGCCTACCTCTGCCTCCCAAGTGCTGGGATCAAAGGCGTGCGCCACCACTGCCCGGCTAAAAGAAGATAAAAGTTATCCATAATTCCAATGCCTAGAAATAACTAATACTAAGCATTTGGATTAAGCCTTGCATACTTATATCTAATCTTTATTGTTTATGGAAATTCAGAGCTATATACATGTGTGGTTTCGTGCCCTGTTTTTGAGTAGTATTACTATGACTTTTATTTTGTTTAGAGATCATCATTTTTAGCAATTACTTGGTATGATACCATAAACTGGCCATAATTTATATAATTGCTTACCATAATTAACTTTTGAATTCAACTTTTAGACATTTAAAAGACAGCTATGTTTTACTGAAACAGTAAAGTGTTGTTGCTTATCGATCGTTGTTTTCATTTTTGGTTATTTAGAATTCCCAGAATAATTGTGTCTTAGTCAAGGTTTCTACTGCTGTGATGAAACACTGTGACCAGAAGCAATTTGGGGAGGAAAGGGTTTATTTGACTTACACCTCCACATTGTAGTCCATCATTGAAGGAAACCAGGACAGGAACTCAAGTAGGACCAGAAACTGGAGGCAGGAGCTGGTGCAGAGGTAATGGAGGGGTGCTGCTTACTGGCTTGCTCCTAATGGCTTGCTCAGCCTGCTTTCTTATAGAGCCCAGGGGTGTCACCACCCACAATGGGCTGGCCATCCCCCATCAATCACCAATTAAGACAATGCCTTACAGGCTTGCCTGCAGCTGGATCTTATGGAGGCATTTTCTTAATTGAGGTTCCCTCCTGTCAGATGACTTAGCTTATATCAAGTTAACATGAAACTATCCAGCACAAATTGGGCTAGACGGCATAGATAAGTATTAAAGCAGAAAGGTTCATGTGTTGGGAATTAATAGGCTGAATTATTTTATTTGAGCTGAAGCCCTAAATATATAACACGGATACACAGTTAATGGGAGGAAGGGTTACAACAGTGACCTTTATCTGATTCACCTCAACGTTTTCAGAATCCAGATACTCTGGTTCTTCCTCAAACTTTCTGAACCAGAATCTATGAGGAACAGATTTTTAAAAGATGTAATAAATCTCCAGGTTACTTAGATAAACAGAGTTGAGAGCTTGGGCTATAGAACCATGAAAGTTAACAGTGAAAGGACCTGAGTTATCTAGGTCATTTCCCTTCTGTCAGACAGAAGGATGCTGGAAGTCTGAGGCCGATTCCATTTTCACGAAGCTAACTTGCGCTCTTGTCTGCCGTGTGTCAACTCCACTAGCCTGCAGCTGTTTCTCACCTGACTGATCTCACTCCTGCCTCTGCTCTTTTGCTGGTTCTATGCCCGCCCCCACCAAAGCCTCCTTGCTTTCATACAAACCCAGGTCTTTAACAATAGTGTACTCCTTCTCCCACACAGCTCTGTGGATCTCTGTTGCCCATAGCTGTGTATCATCTGTTACATACTATTTTCTTTCAAACATGTCTTCCTTTGTTCACACAAAGGAAGTCCTAAAAGTCCTTATTTAAGACTGAGTACCAAGTAGGTATTTAACTTACAAGTTCTCGGTCATACTGGTCAACCCTTACTTCTTGCTAGGTTTTC
This sequence comes from Rhynchomys soricoides, assembly GCA_019843965.1. Lineage (NCBI taxonomy): Eukaryota > Metazoa > Chordata > Mammalia > Rodentia > Muridae > Rhynchomys > Rhynchomys soricoides. The sequence continues at coordinate 238,419 of JADRCH010000275.1, read as the reverse complement.
TATTATTGCAGAGTCTCACCATGTAGCTCTGGCTGGCTTGGAACTCTCTATGTTGATCTGGCTGGCTTTAAACTCACAGAGGTCTACCTGCTTCTGCCTCCTGAGCATTGGAATTAAATGTGTGAGCCACCATGCCTGGTCTGTAAGATACTTAAGGCCATCATGACCCCTGTTCACTAGATATGAGTAGTGTCTCCCATTGTGACACCCCAAACCATCTCCAGACAACTGTCCTTAAGGACACAGTCACTCTCAGGTGAGAACCACTGCTTTTGGTCAGTCACTCACTCTCTGTATATTTTAAGCTCAGCATATGTTGTGATTGCAACAGGAAAAGGGTTCCTACAGACACTGAGTGCAGAAAAGGGATCTACTCCTCACCCAGAAATTGCCATGTGCAGATTTATCATTTCCTCCTGTTAGCTAGAGATAGCCCAGGCCTTAGACATAGGCATTCCTGAGGCATTCGAATGTATAGATTCAACTGATTGTTTCTTTTGTGGTGATGTTGATAATAGTGTGGGCCAAAGTAAATAATCATTGCACTTCCTGACTACATTCCTGAAGGGGGCTCTGTTCTATTACTTGCCTCTATCTAAAGGCTTCTTTGGTTCTAATGAAAACCAGTGTACAAATCAGCTTAGAACATTAGTTTGCCAAACGTCACTGAGTGCAGCTCAAGACACTATGCAGCTAGTAACTACATTTTGACCAAAACCAAATGACTGAAATGGTTTCCTTGTATGATAAAGTTTTTTTCTTTTGTTTTTCCCAGTGGGCTAGTAGATAGTTTAGACATTTCAGGATTTACTTCATATTTCTACCTTTAATGTCTCTAGTTTTAAAGCTTTCTTATGAAACAGGGGGCACTGAGTTGTAATATCAGCAACTTACAAAACCACCTAAAAAGTGCCTGGGGCTCTGTTACCTTTGCCCTTGTAACCTTGTGACCTTGTAACTTTTGACTCCAGAGCCAGCCTTGCTTTTACTTTAGCAAACCATGCTTAGCTGACTGATCATTGCCAGCAAAAACAGTTGCATCATTGTTTGGAAATTGTGAGAAAAATTATGCGACTAGAGGACAAACAGTGGCTTTTGTTTTGTTGTTGTTCTTCAAGGTAGCCTTCTCTGTGTAGCCCTGGCTGTCCTGGCACTCACTGGGTAGACCAGGCTGGCCTTGAACTCAGAAATCTGCCTGCCTATGCTGGGATTAAAGGCTAACAGTGACTTTCTTATGCTCAGAAGTTTACTAGTAGTGAGTGTGTTTGAGAACCATATTGCCTAAGACTCCTGTATTCTTTGCAGTTTGTTCTGTTTAAAGAAACATGGAGTGCTGGAATTTGATATAAATGAGAGAGTTTGGCTTCAGTGTTTTAAGGTTAATGAATTTATTTTGAAATGAATTTAATAACACTTAAGCTTCCTGAGATAACAAGTCTTCAGGACTATTCATCAAGGTGCTTGCTGTTTTTTACTAAGAGGTGGTAAACGTGTGGAATGCTTGTGATGTAATAGTAAGTGGGTAAAGCGTATTACATCCTGTCCATAACATAAACACACGAATCACTGACTGAAAACGATTAGCAAGAAGTATACAAAATTGTTCATATGATTGTGTTTCCCTCCAAGAGCACATATTTCCCAAGATTCCCATGAGGATAATTGTTTTGTTTTTGATTTTTTTTTTCCTAGACAGGATATCATTGACCTTAAGTCACAGCCCTCCTGCCTCTGCCTCCCAAATGCTAGGATCACAGACATGCAGGCCATAGAGGACTTCGGTCATTTAACTCTTAGCCACAAGTGTACATATTATGTTTTGCTAGTCTAACAGATTTTTAATTTTAAGGATTTATTTTTAATTATGTGCCTGTGATGGTGCTTGTGGAGGTCAGAGGAGGCCAGAGCTGGATCCCCTGTAGGCTTAAGTGCACTTAATCACAGAGCCATCTCTCTGACCCCTGTTTAAACTATATGCTCCTATAGTTTTATGACATTAGTTTTGTTTTTTGAGACAGGGTCTTACTGTATAGCCTTGACTGACATGGAGCTCACTGTGCAGACCAGGCTGGCTTTGAACTCATAGAGACTAGTCTACTCTACCTCCCAGGTGCTGGGATTGAAAGCATGTACCACCATGCCCAGCCAGTTTTGTGAACTTTAAAAATCATTAAGAAACTACATAGTATAATATTTCAGGAAGGGTGTACAGGAAGTCACTAACAGTAATTCCTCCTAGGAACATGGGCCTGCCTTCACATCTACCTTTTTAATTTTTTTTTTTTTTTTGAGGCAGGTTTTGTCTGTATAGCCCTGGCTGTCCTGGAACTCACTCTGTAGACCAGGCTGGCCTCAAACTCAGAAATCCGCCTGCCTCTGCCTCCCAAGTGCTGGGATTAAAGGCGTGCGCCACCACTGCCCGGCTTACATTTTACCTTTTTAATTTTTGTACTTTTACCATGTGCATTTATTACTTTTTAAATAAATCTATTGATCAGTAAGAGGTTAAGTACCCCAGCTGATTGGTGTTGTCTAAACTGTGTTGTTTTATATTTTAAATTTTTAATTATTTTATTAAATATATAAGCATTTTCCCCTGGATGTATGTAATTTTTTTTCTTCTCACATGCATACTGGAAGCCTGTGTAAGTTCATCCAAGTACCCATGGCATTTTGAATTATGAATCACTCGAATCAATCCGTAAGGCTGCCATAAGACTGTGAGCATATTGGTTTTGTGGCTAGCATTGCCACTACTGGATGTTTAAAATAATTATCATTTTTTAAATTACAAATGTGAACAAAGAATGATTAGCTACCTCTAGCACTCTTTTGTTGGTTTTATTATTATAATGGTTGCTTATCTGAATCCAAAGGAAAACCATAAAAACGTATAACCCCTGTTCTCTCCTGTTGTTTGGATAAATAGAACCAAGCTATAGAAGTAACTGGGGATCACCAGCCTTCCTACTTGAGCTGGGTGGAAGGCAGGCATTTTAGTGATCAAAGTGAAAATGTGGCAGAAATCAATAGACAAGTTGGCCAGAAACTTGGACTCTCGAGCGGGGATCAGGTAAGCACAAAGTGTGACTATAGTCACTTCTTTTCAGTGTCACATCCTAAGGTGGGGTCATTTGTCTGCTCTTATAACCAGGCCGAGATACTCTAACTATAGTTTGTTAAGTCACTGTCTTATCTTTAACACGCCTCCTACGTGACTATGCATTCTAGTTGCTCATTTTCTAGTCAATTTTTTTGTGAAATTGTTTTTCCTTTTGAGTGTTGGGTTTTCTCCTTGCTTTAGAACTTCATTTTAGTTCTTGTCACAACAGTTTTATTATTTATTTAGTGTGTGTGTGTGTGTGTGTGTGTGTGTGTGTGTGTGGTGGGATGGGGGATGGGCAGTAGTGGGGCCAGGAGGAGGTCAGAAGTCATGCTTGGAGGTCAGAAGAGAACTTGCAGGAATCCGTTCTCTCTTTTTTTATACGTGAGTCCCAGTGATTGAACTCAGGTTGTCTGTCAGGCTGATGGCAGGGGCCTTTACCCACGAAGCCATCTCCCTGGCTCCATTTTACACTCCCCTTTTTCTCACTCCCACTTGTTCCCTCTCTTCTCCCTCCTTCCCTCCCTCTCCCTCCCTCTCTTCCCTCCTTCCCTCTCTCCCCCTCCTTCCTGTCTCGCCCTCCCCTCCCCCCTTCTTTCTTTTTTAAAGAACTCACTGTGTTGCCAAGGATGAACTCTGGACTCTTTGATCCTCCTGGTTCAGACTCCCAAGTGCTGGGATTACAGGTGTGTGCCAAGACACCTGGCTTATTTGTTATTTTTCTTACATAACTTCTAACCTTCCATTGGCTTACTTGATTAAAAATGTGATTTCAGCAGACAGCGGTCTCCTTCCCTTCTGTCTTGCCCATGGTTGTATGTGCTTACTGTAGACCACAGAGCATGAGAATTTGTGCTGGGTTTTTGTTGCTGTTATATTATCTTCATCAGCTTTTTAACTTTAAATATTCAATTTAAATATTCACTTAAAATTTGATTGAAAGTAAAAGTTTCCTTTTTCCCTTCCCTGAAGCCCAACCTGAGAATGGATGTTACTGTTTGTTGAGAGCTTACTAGACCTTCAGTATAAAAAGAAAAGGCTCATACATACCCCCCATAATCTTTACTCCACAAAGTCTATCACATACCTTTCTAGGTGTAGTCATCAACGGGTATAGTTGGGGTTGCTTCCATGAGCACCCACGAATGCCAAGGTCTTTAGATGTTCATATCCTTTTTCTACAACGGCGTGGTATTTGCAGAAACCTGTGCACATCGCCCTGTACTCTTTAAATCACCATGAGAGACAAGACCTGATCCAGTGTCAGTGCTGTGTAAACAGTTATATTGTTTAGGGACAGTGCCGAGAATAAGATGTCTTAATACAGATGCAGATTATTTTTCTCCACCATTTTCTCTCCACAGCTGGCTGCACATCATTGCAGGAACAGACAGTAGGCTGCCTAGCCCCCAAAGCCTAAGTGGCTTACTTTCTGGAGCTGTTTTGATACTTTCTCAGAATCCTAAGTAGCTTGAGTATCTCTTTCATGAACTGCTTGGGACCAGGTGTGCTTCAGAGCTGAGAGTACTTGCAGAGCCTACCAGTTGGGTAGTCCACATCCAAAATTCTAAATCGTGAATTGCTCTAAAATGTAAAATTCATGCTCAGAACATTTCAGACTCTGGGGCATTTAAAATTCAGGTTTTCAAGTTAGGGGTATTTCACCAGATAATGAGGAACAAAACGTCAAAGATGGACTCATCGTGTCTAGAGGTAACATGACATTGAAGGTCTCAATAGATGGAGCCAGCTTGATCTCTGTTACCAGTTTCTCTCAACAGAACGTGAGGGTGCCACATCTTTTAAAACTTACTCTGAACTCATGATGGTTTTATTTATGCTTGCTGTTGATAATAAAAATAGGTCATTCACGAGAAGTCCATAAGCCTCAAAATAGGCTTTTGTATGCCCTATTTTTTTCTAGAATTTTAATTCTTTTTAATGGAGGGAAGGGGGGGCACATGTGCATGTCAGTGTCCAGAGGTTGACAACAGATGTTTTTCTTAATCTCTCTCCCCACCTTAGTTTTTTAAATTTGATTTGTTCTTAAAGATTTTTTGCCTAATTATGTGTTCAAATGAGCTATGTGCATGTGAGTGTAAATACTCACAGAAGCCAGAAGAAAAAGTCAGATGCCCCTGGAGTCAGAGTTGCAGGGATTGTGAGCTACCTGATGTGAGTGCTGGGATCCGAACTCTGATTTTCTGGGGGAGGGTACGTGCTTTTAGCTGCTGAGCTATCTCTCCAGCCTGTCTACCCTGGTTATTGAAACAGGGTCTCTCTCTGAACCTAGAACCTGGTAATTTACTGAGCCTGGCTGGCCAGCAAGCCTCTGTGCTGGGATTATAGGAGCCATTTCTTATGGCTTTTACTGTGTGAGTGCGGAGTCCAAACTCAGGTTCTTATGCACACATGGCAAGCGCCAACTAGGCTGTCTCCCCAGCCCTTAGAGCCTCCATTTTTAACAGGAAAGTGACCTTAGAAGTCACTGGTGCCTTGCTTTGCCAACCTATCTTTGCCCAGGATTTACTAGCACAGTCCAGTGGCGACAGCTCTGGGCAGGATCAACTTCCTAGGGTGGATTCTGATGTCTCCTCTCCAGTAGAACTCTGAATAGTCCTCCTTGCTTCTCATTTTCATTCACTCCTCAGTGACATTTGCCTGCGTTTCTGCAGACTCTCCTTTGTATCCCACCGTGAAGACTCCCAAAGAACGTGACTGAGTCTCCTTGCTAGCCTGGGGAGCACTTGCTTCCTGGTGGGTAGGAGGTGCTTTGCATTTCCTCATGCTCAGCCCATCCAAATAGATTGTGTCAGGTGTGATCACTTGTGCCTGTAATCCCAGCTACTCCAGAGGCTGAGACAGGAGATTCTTGAGTTCAAGGCCAGCCTTAGCAGTGTAGTCAGATCTACCAAAAAAGGAAGGAGAGGCTGAAGAAATGGCTCAGTGGTTAAGAGCACTAGCTCCTCTTCTAGAGAACCCAGATTAATTCCCAGCACCCACATGGCACCTCACAACTGTTTGTAGCCCCAGTCTTCCTTCTCGGAATATCTTTATTTGGTTTTGGAAATGTGTTGTCCATGGGTGCTCCTTTGTTCTGTAGTTGTGAAAGCTTTTTCCTAAACTAGTGAGTATATCAAGGCCCAGCTAAGAATAATATGTGTTATCTGAAACATGGACGAAGAGAATGAGAGAAAGGCGGGGAGAGAGAGCGAGAGCGAGAGAGAGAGAGAGAGAGAGAGAGAGAGAGAGAGGGAATCTTACCTAAAGAGATAACTTATTTTCTAGAGATACAGGAAAATCTTATAAAAGTAATACTTTATTTATTTCTCATTTCTCCAGGTGTTTCTCAGACCTTGCTCCCACGTGGTATCTTGCCAACAGGTTGAGGTGGAGCCCCTCTCAGCAGACGACTGGGAGATACTGGTAAAGGAAAATTGAGTGCTATCTTACTGTTAAATGACATCTAAGCATCAGTTGATAGATTTCACTGGGCTTCTCTATGTATGCTGAGTTAGTTCATGTTTTAAGGATGACTTGGTAGAACTATAGTGTATAACATGAGAAACACAGATGAGCTAACTGTGCTGTGTTTGGGATTTATTTATTTATTTCAGTTTTTTCAGATAGGGTTTCTCTGTGTAGCCCTGGCTGTCCTGGAACTCATTCTGTAGACCAGGCTGGCCTCAAACTCAGAAATCCACCTGCCTCTGCCTCCTGAGTGCTGGGATTAAAGGCGTGCGCCACCACCACTGGAAGTGTGGGGGTGTGGAGGGGTGTGGGGTGTGGAGGAAATTAGTTTTAAATAGACGTTAACGTTTCTTGACGCAGAAACAGAACAGTGGTTAGCTGAGATGTTGCATCTGCCATGTGTGTCCCATGGCATCAACTATGAACTTTATGAACTATGAACTTTAAAATAAACAAGAGTGGAGGTTCCATACCAGGTCTGGAAGGACCTGAATGCAGCATGATCTGACCTTGCTCTTTGATGGTTCTAGGAACTGCACGCCACCTCCCTTGAACAGCATCTTCTAGATCAGATTCGAATAGTTTTCCCTAAAGCCATTGTTCCCATCTGGGTTGACCAGCAGACCTACATATTTATCCAGATTGGTAGGTGATACTGTAACATTTGCTGTCATTCTCTGCACTAGAGTGCCAGGTCTGAAGCAGAGGTGAACATGTACTAATGGGCTCTGTTTTCTACCCAGTTGCTCTGATGCCAACTGCCCCTTACGGAAGGCTAGAAACTAACACCAAACTCCTTATTCAGCCAAAGACACGCCAAGCCAAAGAGAGCACATTTCCAAAAGAAGGAGACGCACACAGACAAGTTCAGAGTTACGGGCGAGGACAGAAAGGAATGTCAAAAGAATCACAAACCAAGCAGCTTCATATGAATACAGAGGGTGTCACTGGTTCTAATGGAAGAGACCCAGGTGACTCGTTGAAGCCACACTGGTGGGCTATGCTAGGAAGCATGTTTTCCTTTTGGCCTGACAACAACCAAGAGTCAGCCTGGGGCTCGTTGGAACTCAATGCTTTCAAAAACATGCAGTCCCAGGCTGTCCCTCTAGACAGTATTTTCAGAGTATGCCAAGTTCAGCCTCCGAGTGTGCGTGACACCCCCGCTACCTCTGTGTTTCACAAACACTGCACCGTCCATGTATTTCCGTGGGACCAAGAATATTTTGATGTGGAGCCCAGCTTTACTGTGATCTATGGAAAAGTAGTTAAGCTACATTCTCCAAAACAACAGCAAGACAAAAGTAAGCAGGGTGTCCTGTTACCTGAAAAAGAGAAGCAACTGTCCGAGTCTCCAGATCATAAGCAGATTGTCTCCGACCACAGTGAGGAAGATGCTGAGGCCTGTGTGCTGAAGGTAGTCTGGAATGGACTCGAGGAGTTGAAGAACACTGCGGAGTTCACCAAAAGTCTAGAGCCTTTCCACCGTGGGAAAGTGTGGGTCAGTGCGGGGGTTATAACGGGGAGAGCCCTGTGACTCAGTCTTCCCCATACTTTGAATTACAATAACGTATAAATTGCAGACCAACACAAAGAGTGAGAGTCTCTAGAAGTCCCCATGTGGAGTGAGCAGTATCCCTCTTTCATCTTTTAGTGCTTACCAATATTTGGGGGGATGAGAAATTTGGGGGCACCGGAGTGGTGCTTAAGAGCATTGTTGCTTTTGCTGAGTACCCAGGTTTGATTCCCAGCGCTCACATGGTGGCTCACAGCATCTGTAATTCAGTCCCAGGGCATCCCATATCGTCTTCTGGTTTCCACTGGCACCAAGCATGCTTGTGAAGAGCAGACATGTATGCAGGCAGAACACACACATAAAATACATCTAAGAAAACGTTTCAAGAATTTTTGACCATCTTTATTGAGGTGAACTTTAAAGTGTACAATTTAATGTGTGTACAAATTGTTTTTAGTATAATATCATGTGATCATTGCCAAAATCACAGCTTAAAGAATATTTTTATTAATGTGGGTGTAGGTTTTACCCTTCACTTTTTGGATTGAATTGTACCCCTGGCAGATTGTGATTAAGTTTGACTACTCTAGTTTTCTCACTTGTTCTCAACTTCCACACATGATCACAAAGATATCTCAAATGGTTATACTGTTGCTAGTCTTCACGTTTATGTCTCCCCCAAACCAATGTGTTGAAATCCGTTTCTACAAGGTGACTGTGTCAGGACATGAGACCTTTGGGGGGTGATTAGGTTACAAGGATGAAGGGTCCAGTGTAACTGACGTCATCATGGGAGATGCCTACTCAGACCTCTTCTTCTCTTCTGCCCAGTGAGGACGCGGCAGGAGTCTCCTCACATGCATGCCCGTGAGAGCCTCGCCAGCACCAGTCCTGCAAGTGCCTTAATGGTAGACGCCCCAGCTTATAAACCAAGAATGAATTCCTGTTGTCTATAAGTTGCCAAGCACACAGGATTTCTGTTAAAGTGGTCAAGCAGGCTGAGATAACTATCAATCGCTGTGATATGATTGTGTGATGACATCTATAATTTTACTTGAATTTAGAGAAAATATTATCAGTATTTAGGCTATGAAATACCTTAATCAGTCTTTGAATGTGTTTATATTCTTTTTTAAATTGCAGATTCCAGATGACCTGAGAAAGAGACTAAATATAGAAATGCATGCAGTAGTAAGAATAACTCCACTGGAAACCACCCCTAAAATCCCAAGAGCTCTGAAATTACAACCTAGAGAGAACTTAGTGAGTTCAACCTATGTTGTATCAAAATTCTTTTATGGATGTTGTAAAATTTCTCATTGTTTGTTAATAGTATTGTACTTCTTTTTATTGTTAGACGTTGCATGACATGGCATCTTAGCCATTCTCCAGTGAACAGTTCAGCTGCGTTAACTGTATTCATAATGTTGAGCACTGCATCCATTGCTACCATTTCCAAACTGCAAACAAAAACGTAGCCATTAGACAAGGACGCTCATCCCTTCCTCTCTGTCTCCTGACAACGTGCTCTATGTTCTGAGTTTATTTATTCCAGAAACTGTGTAGAAATGGAGTCAGACAGTATTTGTCTTGTGTATCTGATTTACTTCATTTCACATAATGTTTTCAAGGTCCCTCTATATTGTGGCATGCATCAGGACTTCATTCTGTCATCTACTGGATGATGCTTCATTATATAATTGTCTATCCATCCAGATAGTGGTGGACTTATGTGGCTTCTTGGTGGCTCTTGTGATTCATGCTGCAGGGAGCAGTGGGGTCCAAGTGTCTATTTGACGCTCTACTTTCTATTCCTTTGCGTGTACACCTAGAGGTGATATTATGGGCTTGTGGGTCAATAACTATGTTGAATTTTAGAAGCAAAGCAATCATTAGTAAGCAAATATGAATGTATCAGTGCAAATATGAGTATTCTGTCTTTTTTTTTAATTGATATTTTGGAGGTAAGGATGGCGATCAGTTGGGAGAGTGTTTGTCTATCTTGAACAAAGTCTGGGTTTGATCCCCAGATGCATAATCAGGAATGATGGTGCCTACCTGTTAATACCAGCATTTGGCAGGTGGAGACAGGAGGATGAGAAATTCAAGGTCATCTTCAGCACCATAGAGTCCAAGGCCAGCCTAGCTACAAGAGAAGATGGTGCCTTTTCTTAGTTAGCTAAGTGATCAGCTTCTAAACTGAGCTTAGCCAGCAGGTGACTATATGAAGAGAAAGAACAGAAGTAGACCTGTCTGAGAAATGGGAGAGTGCAGGTCTACTGCACTTGGAAAGTAGTCATCAGTATTTTCTATATGATCTCTGTGTGTACACACAGTGTGTGTACATGTGGGCATGTAGGTGCACATGCTCATGTGCATAGCATGTGGTGGCCGGAGGCTAACCTCTGCTGTCATTCCTTAGATAACATCCACTTTGTTTTCTGAACCATGGTCTCTCATTGGCCTAGGACTTGGCAAGTATACCAGCTTACCCAGGGCCCTGGGATTCACCTCTCTCCTCACCCCAAGGCTGGGACTACAGTTGTGTGTTATCACATCTGGCTTTTAAAATCTTGAAGATTGAGTTCAGGTGTTCACATTTGAAAACTATCATCCCAACACTCTATGAATTTTTATAATTCTAGTAATGTTATTGAGTGTCATTTATTGTCAGATGAGTTTTTAAGAACTGAATTTTAAAAACTTTAAAAACTAGCAATAGTTTTCTTATAATTTATTTTTGAACAATTAACACTCTGCTCATTTAGTATAGACTGTGGTCCACATTAAGAAGAGGGACAGTGGCTTAGACATAGGGTATTTAATTTTCTCATGTACAGGGAAGGTTGAAGGTTGGATAGTTAACCTCGTCAAGGACCTAGGCTCCATATCATTTTCTCTCCTGCTAGCCTTGGCTGTGATCTGGACCCTTTAGATACAACATGCTTGCAGTGCTTCTGGGTGTCCTGTCTGAATTCTGTGGACCAGTGGACCAAAGCAAGGCCCACGCTTCCTTCCTGGGTTTCTTTACCTTTGACTGGGAAGAGAGGCTCTCCATGGCTGCTGAGCGCATGCTGCCGGCCACAGTGAGGCCACATACACTCCACTTTGTTTGGTATTTGTTTCACTGGGCAGACAGGAAAGGGTCACTTACAACTTTTGCTGCTTATACAAATGGTTCTTTAGGCTGATCTGTCCTCACCACCTGCAACCATCACAGCGGATCAGCATGTAGAACCTGAACACCCTGCGTTGTTGTGTTGGTAAGGTTTTTTATGCTGTTAGGAAGGAGTGCTAAAGTAAGTGTGTTAAGGTCAGGCAGGTACTAGGACACTTGGTTACTCCTCCGTCTTTTCCTCTGGCAGCCTAAAGCCGTGAGTGAAGAAGACGTAAGAACCGTGTTCTCGTCTTGGCTACAGCAGGCTGCTCTCACCATGCTTCCTTTGGTAATATCAAAGGAAGAATGTATTAAACTGGAAATTAAAGACGGTGGGTAAAAATGTGATTTTGTTTTTCCTATGAAATAGTTGTGACATCTAAACATTTTTTAAAATTGTTTTTCCAATTTGTGTCACACATGAACAGTGAAATGTGACAGTGTTCTCTGTGTTGAAGAATGTCTTTAAATAAGTTTGATATTTCAGATCAAATGATTTCCTCTTGGTCTCAGCTCTAACTGTTACTTTCTTCTTAATAGGGTTGAAAGAGTTCTCTCTGAGTATAGTTCATTCTCAGGAGAAAGAAAAGAAACAAGGAAAAACTGTTTTTGTGTTGAGCCCCATTCTGCTGCAGAAGATCTCAGTTCAAGTAATTATATACTATTGATGTGTAATGAATCAATGCTTGTTATCTTCGACTAGTACAGTCTGAGTTTCTGTCTGGAAGCTTACATCCAGAAGTAGATTAGAAAGCACATGAGAAGAGTAAGGAATTACTTGATTTTAAATATTTTACTCTATAATTTATCAGATAACTGATTTATCCTAAATGTAAACATCAGTTAAGCACAATTAAGTTTCAGACTTTCCGTTGCTTATGTAAACTGGTGAATAGGTCATGATTTAAAGTTCTGTGTATTAAACAAATGGAGATTTAGTTTTAGAGGACTGATTTTTTTTTTTAAGTTCATATTTTGGGGCCCATGAGACGGCTCGGTGGGTAAATGTGTTTGCCATACCGGCCTGGCGACCTGAGTTCTATTCCTGGAAGCTATGAGCTGGAGGGAGGGAGCTGACACCACCAAGGTTGTCTTCTGACTTCTACATGTGCACTGCAGTGTCGGATCCGCCTTCTTGTTGCAGTGCAAGCATGCAAATAAGAATTTGATTCATATTCTCACATGCCTTTTTGTTATATTATTTTGACAGTCGTTGACTTCTCTGCTTACACTGCTCTTCTTGCAGAGCTGTCTTAGGACTCATGTTTTTAGAGTATGTTTTCCACTTCCACTTGTTGCAGTGGAATCAAAGCTGTGCCTGTTTGGAAGTTGAGTGGTTTGGACCTAGACACGTTTCCTTATCTCTGAAATGTGACTGAGGGGCTGCTCTTCAGAAAGGGGGTAAATGTAAGAGCTGTGGGAAGAATAATTATGACACAAACGGAAGAAACACGCACCCGTAGTGTGTCACTAGACAGCGTCGGTCTCTCTGCTCTGAGTATCTGTGTTCCATGCATGAGTGCCTGGTCAGTAGGGTGTCTCAGGCCATGTTCTCGGTGCTCAGCATCCCCTTTTTCTGGGACTCAGGGAACAAACAAAAGACATAACCTTGAAAATGTAAAACCATCTTCTCCTTGCTGTTGTAGGTCCTTCTAGAGCCCATGATAAGAGAAGAACACAGTGAGGAAATCGACTCTCTTCTTCCCTCTTTAACGCTGAGCTCATTGGGGTAAGAGGTTATGGTCAAATGAGTGTGTTCACACACTGCTTTGGATGCTCTCTGGCAGCTTCGTGTACAAGTGGCCAGCAATGCCAAAGACGAGGAGATAATCGTCAAGGATTACTTCTGTCCTCACACATAGGTTGGAAGTTGACCTTTGTCATCTTAGGGAAGGGGTTTGATTAGAGATTCTCCTTTGAGAATTGACTTGTGAGATGAAAGCTAACCGAAATCACCCAATCACTGTACTTAGCCAAAACAGTAGTGATCAAAACCAATAAAAGCATCTTAATAGCTAAATCTAAAACACTGGTTGAGTGGTGAAAAATATTTCAAATTAAGTTATTCCTTCACTATTTTATTAATAATTGCAAATTTTTGGTATATTTTTTCATCTTTCCAGAAAAACAAATCTGAAAAGGAAGCCCTCTTAGTTTCTTTATTATGCGCTATGAGTGGCAGCCATAGAAGCATTCACATGAGTTTCCGTGCTTATATTGGATGTGAGAGCATTTAACTTCCACTGCTTGAAAGAATTATACCTTGAAGAGGTGCAACAGTGCGCATAAATAGGAAGTAAACTCTCTTTGGATTCCACTTCCAGGAGTTTTGTTCCCTTTGTGTTTTCATGAACATAATTATGGTAGAACTCAAGAAATAGTGTAGATTCAAAGTTTGTCTAAGACAGAGTGAAGCTAGGTTTCAAAGGGAAATTTCAGAGGAACTGAGTCTTTGATTACCCAGTAAGTCCTCCCAAAGCAGCTGTTGTGATAGTATTGATTACCAAACTGAAAGAGCTGTGAGGATGGGAGCATTGAGGTGTGCTAACAGACCCCACAAGCAACCGTTAGACGATTCAGCTTTGCACAACGTTTGAAAGCTGCACATTAGAGACAGTCTGCCACCATTAACCTAAGTAAAAGAAGCTTCTAAGATATTACTCCTAAAACATTGCTAACTAGCCCAGGAAGGAAGGCTTCAGCCTTTTATAGCTAGGTTTTACTTGCTACGGTCTTTTGTCACATAAGAATTCATGTGTTTTGCAGCGGAGTGAGTTCCTTAGCTATATCCGCCATGGAGCATATCACTCACAGTCTCCTGGGACGCCCTTTGTCTCGGCAGCTCATGTCCCTCATCGCAGGACTTAGGAATGGTGCTCTTTTGATCACTGGAGGAAAGGTACTCACTTAAAATGTGCCCCTTCTCACTAGCTAGTAGCATTTCATGCTTATCTCTTTTGATTTTGCTTATGTATTTTATAGAACTTTTAATAGGTGTGTGCCTGTTAGATATTAGGGAAGCAATTATGAATTCATATACCCTCTTGTCTTAGTTACGGTTCTAGTGCTGTGAATAGACACCCTGCCCACAGCAACTTTTATAAAGGAAAACATTTAATTGGGGCTGGCTTACAGTTTCAGGAGTTTAGTCCATTGTCATCATGATGGTGAGCATGGCAGCACTCAGGTAGACATGGTACCAGAGAAGGAGCTGAGAGTTCTACATCATGACCTGAAACCAGCAGAAAGAGACTGTGAGCCACACTGGGCATAAGCTTGAGCATAGCTCACCTAAAAATCCCACCCCTCAGTGACACACCTTCTCCAACAAGGCCACACCTCCTAATACTGCCACTCCCTAAGGACCAAACATTCAAGCATTGAGTCTGTGGGGGCCGTTCCTATTCATACCAGCACACCTCTCAATCCCTTTTTTGTGTCGGTTGATAAGATGACATGATTTTTAGTGCTTAGCCTATTGATGAGGTTGTTGATAGTATTGGTATATTTTTAAAAATAAATCCCACTTGCTTGTGGTTACTTGTACCTACTAGCATTCTGTTTGCATTTATGGGAGACACTAGTCTGCAGCTTCCGCTGCTGTCCTGTCTTGGCTATTTGTACAGTCAGTATGATGGTTTATATATGCTTGGCCCAAGAAGTGACACTATTAGGAGGTGTGGCCCTGTTGGAGTAGGTGTGTCACTGTGGGTGTGGGCTTTAATACCCTTGTCCTAGCTGCCTGGACATCAGTCTTCTCCTGTTTGCCTTCGGAACAAGATGTAGAACTCTCAGCTCCTCCTGCTCCATGCCTGACTGGACACTGCCATGCTCCCACCTTCATGATAATGGACTGAACCTCTAAACCTGTAAGCCAGCCCAATCAAATGTTGTCCTTATAAGATTTGCCTTGGTCATGGTGTCTGTTCACAGCAGTAAAACCCTAACTAAGATTGTCAGTATATTACTTGCTCATACAATGAACTGTCATGTGTCCCCTCATTTTTATGAGGAAGAGACTATAAAGTTGGCATTCATTCATTCTTTAAATGCTTTGTAAAATCTGCAGCAAACCCATCCAAGCCTGGAGAGTCCTTAATGCAATAGCTTTTGAATGATCAACTCCATCTTCGTAACAGCTACAGGACTGCTCAGGTAGTCCGCTTCATCTTGATTGACAGGCAGTTATTGGTTTTTAAAGACCTGCTCCAGTTCTTCGACAGTGTCAAATTTATGAGCATGAAGTTATTTTCTCTTATTTTCCTTTAGTTCCAGATTCCTGCAGGGTCTGTTGTGCTGCCCTGTTCCCTGACACTGGAGATGTGCCTTCTCTTTTTAACTTTATTATCTTGGTTGAGATCCCTGACCTCTTAAAGACGCTTACTGTCTTACTCTCTACCAATGCTGTGTTATTTCCTGTGTCAAAAGGCCAAGGTGTCACTGGAGAGATGCTTCATTGCTTAAAAATGCCTAATGTTTTTGCAGAGTGCTAGAGCTGAGCTCCCAGCAGCCACATTGGGTGACTCACAACCTCCTGTAATTCCAGCTCCAGATGACATGATATTCTCTTCCAACCTCCACAGGCATCTGTGTACACACACACACATTAAAAAATTTTTACACATAATCTTTAAAGACAAAAACCCCACAGTGTGGTCTTGGTTTGTCACAGTACTTTTACAATTATAGGCATTAAAGTTTCTTCATTTCTCTTCACTCCACTTAAATAACTTTTCTTGTTGCTAGTCTAGTTTCTTTTTCCTATTTTACATAAATATAGGAATTGTTGTTTGTCATTCTTTAATGACCACATCATCATGGTAAAATATTTATTCTTAAGCTTTATCCCACTGTCTACAAAAGCAGACTTTTACAGTCCCTCCTAGAGCACCATAGCCGGCAGAAGAACAGAGGACCTGGGTTGATGTGTCTTTGTAATGTGCTTATTATTATTTAAGTTTTAAGTTTTATTTCATGTCTGTGTTCATGGGATTAGCCTCACTTAAGGGAGAGAAAACATGCACAAAAAGTGCCCCACAGATGTGACTTACTCTGAGTTGGAAGAAAAGGCCATTTGACAAGATAGATGATAATGACATCTGGTCTACAGTCCAGCACCCCTAATGGTTTTAGTCTTGGAAGTCCATTAAATTTAAATGTGGTAATTCTATATAATATCTATATATTATCTAATTCTATAAAAGATCATGTCGATAGTGCGTATTTGTTGAGTGCCTCTAAATTGTAGATCTCTCATGTCAAATTTTGCTGGGGTTTGCTAGTAATCAGGACAATGTATTTGAACTGATACAATGCTGTTAGACCCCAGAGAAGTGACAGCAAGAAGGGCAATAGATTGAAAGAAAAGGCTGATAGTAAAGAGCTATAAAAACCTACCCGGTGAGGTCATGCTAGAGGATGCTGGAGAAATGTGAGCAAACGTTGGGATGTGCTACCTTCTGATGTTAGCCTGCTACTTCCTTCTAAAAGCATGCTGACAGCTCTCTAAATGTGTGTTTGTCAGGATGCTCATTTTGACTTGGTGATGGCTGAAATTGGAAGGAACACAGTATAAGCATAGAGAAGTAACTTGTGAAACAGTTTAAGTAAAAATATGACATTATAAAACCTGGTTCATAGTTTAGTTCTGTCTTTACACATTTGTAACAGAATACTTAGAAGGATGAAAACACTTGATGTAGGGTAGAGTTCTCACCTGAGCTCTTTCACCCTTCTTCACTAAGCATGCTTGGTTTTAGTCTTTACAAATTACTTTAGAATGAGAAAGAACCAAAGCTTGAATTTGGAAAAGAAAAATGCTCATTGACTGCAAGCCAGTGTCGATTCTTTTGTTCTTATATCTAAGTAGACAATCTGGCAGCTGAATTGTCTCTCACGGGCAGTGCTGTGTACCTGTAATCCCAGCTACTCCAAAGGCTAAGGCAGGGGAATCTTAAATTCAAGGCCAGACTGGCCAACATGATAAGATCTAATCTGGTAAAATATGCCATATACTCATCTCTGACACAGGAAAAAAGTGCCTGAAGGTTGTGCTCCACATTGATTGGTAGCCACAGTAACGACCATAAATCATTAAGAAAGGAGTAATGAAAAATATCTAATATAAGTAATAAGGATAGTAGTAATCTACTTTTCTCATTAAAATAATTGAAATTAAATAATAATAATGTCTTATTTATTTCAAAAATTATTTTATTTCTATATTAATCATAACTTGTACCAATAAAGTATTATTTTCAAAGGTTTTTATTTGAATGCTATCAGTAGTATTAACTAGGAAGTGTAGAAGTTTCTTTTCTATCCATGCACTATTTTGAACACAGGGTGCCTAAAAAATTAGGAGCCTTGGATTTCTGAGTTGGAGGCCAGCCTGATCTACAGAGTGAGTTCCAGGACAGACAGGGCTACACAGAGAAACCCTGTCTCGAAAAACCAAAAAAAAAAAAAAGATCAGGAGCCTTATTTTAGTAACCCAGAATCCCACACTGCAACTGGATTGACGTCTACTTATCAGTCAGTCAGGCTGAATCTCGGTGGCTGCTGCAGCGACAGAAGCTACCTCTGTGACAAAGTCTACTGAGAATTCTGAGGAAGCAATTGTCTTCCAGGGAAGCGGGAAATCAGCGTTAGCTAAAGCCATCTGTAAGGAAGCACGTGACACTCTGGATGCCCGTGTGGAGATAGTGGACTGCAAAGCTTTACGAGGTAGGAATGAACACACACAAATCCCTTTTGTAGACAGGAGTGTATTGTTCATGCTATCAATAGATACAGTTATGTCGTTTTTAAACTTTTATTTTGTCTTTTAGCTATTGAAAATCCTTAGAAATTTGGAAGCTGGGCATGTGGCACAATCTTTAATCCCGGCACTTGCAAAGCAGAGGCAGGCAGATCTCTGTGAGTTCGAGGCAAGCCTGATGTACAGAGCAAGTTTCAGGACAGCCAAGACTACACAGAGTCCCTGTCTTGAAAAGCTAAAAAAAGAAAATCCTTAGAAACCCAAAGGCTTTGTCTTCTTATGTTTGTGATAAAATCCCTAAAACTCTACTTGACAGTCTGATGGAAGCCATTTTTTTAAGTGAAAGCTCTGTAGAAACACCACATATGCCGCTCCAAGTCTTTAGAGTATGCTGCATTTGGATCTGTACTCCATCTTTGAATTGCTGTAGGGAGACTGGTAGAACTCATGGGCTGGGTATGTGGGTGGCGGCACGGAGAAGAATCACAGTTAACCTTATGTGTGTGTGTGTGTGTGTGTGTTTGATATTTCAAGACAGGGTTTCTCTTTGTAGCCCTGGCTGTCCCAGAACTCACTCTGTAGATCAGGCTAGCCTCATACAGAAATCCACTTGCCTCTACCTCCACTTGCCTCCACTGCCAGGCCCACTTGTGTATTTTTTAAAGTCTAGCATTTGTGTTATTACCTATTTAGTTAAAACACAAGGTTGGAACAGTTTTACTTTGAACAAGTAATTTGCTTCTGGGTTCCCACTAACACCCTGCTCCCGGCTAGTCTTTGTAGCTTATGTGTTTTCCTAGTGCATAATAAGAAAGGAAGAAATAGATTGTGTAGATGTATGGAATTCCCAAAGAACAGATTAAAAAATACATTTTAAAGCAAGATAAAGAAAGCTTTTGAAAACTCATTATTCCATTTGCTATAAAGGAAGTTTGAATCTTCTTTGAAGCCCCATGGGAAGAAATTTAGCTTAGAGCTAAGTATTTGGAAACTTGCATTAGATTACTGTAAACTTTCTGTCTTTTGGAAATTAAAACTTTGTACCACTCCTGAAACAATCTTGAACCCAAATGTGTCATAGACATCCAGGAACTTTAGGGTGTCCAGGCAACTGCTAGGGTTTGATTCAGATATCGACCCCTTACTCTGGTTTATGTTTGTTCCTACATCCTATTTAGTTCACAACTGTAAGCTGTCTGAAACTCTGGAGTGTGGCCGAGTGCATACAGACAAGAGTCCGAGTAGCCTGTTCCTCCCCTCTGTGATAGTTTGGCATTTTGAGTCCTTGAAGACTTAGGAGTTGAATGTGTCAATGGTTAACAAGTTTTTTGATTAGTATATTAATAAAACTTGGGTTTAATATCTACAAATAAACTAATAAAGAGGAGCCTAAACTTCCCACCCTTGAAATAACACTGAGCCCACATCTTTGTCTAGGAAAAAGGCTTGAAAGCATACAAAAAGCCCTAGAGGTGGCATTCTCAGAGGCGGCCTGGAGGCAGCCATCTGTTATTCTTCTGGATGACCTGGACCTCATTGCTGGACTGCCAAGTGTCCCAGAACATGAGCACAGCCCTGAAGCAGTGCAGAGCCAGCGGCTTGTACATGGTAATGGTACCCCACTGGGTTGGGAGCTTTTTCTTTTGTCAACATTTTTCATTTTAATGGTAAATCGATTTTTTACACTATTAATCAGTTTTATTTATTACTTGTTCATTTGTTGGGGATGGCACCCGTAATGCCTGGGTGTACATGAAGAGGTCAGAGGACAATTTTCAGGAGTCTCTTCTCTCCTTCTACTGTGTGGGTCCTGGAGATTGACCTAAGATTGCCGGGCTTGGTGGCACATGGCTTTACCTGCTGAGCCATCTCGCCGGCCCTAAACCTTCCATTTTAAGTGAATGAGGTATACGGTGTATTGTGTGTTCCTTTGGGCTCCTGGTGGCCTTCTCCAGCTCTGCATTAGGAATGGAAGAGCAAGAGCAGCGACACCCCTGACTCCATGAGCGGCCTTCTCGCTCTGCTTCACGTCTGGAAGCTGTTCCAGTACAGACTTCCTGTAGTTCTGTTTCATTGGCAGATACTTGTTGAATACCTCTTTGTGTTCAGCCTTCTCAAAGTCCAGGAGAGGAAAGGAAGCAATTTCAGAACAGAATAGTAGTACTGATGGTGGCTGCTGTGGGCGCTGGTTCTGGGAGGGTGTGCCGTGAGAGTTCATGCGGGTATCTCCTGGGCTTATAAGTCAGTAAGCGGAAAGTGGCAGGGATAAGTATTCGGGCCAGGTTAACCAACTACAAGGTGGCAAGATGCACTGTCCTAGAGGAGTGTGCAGTGTGCTGTGTGGACATCTAACCTGAAGAGAGTGCGGTGGGCTACAGGGGTTGCCAGGAAGGCTTCCAGAGACATTGGGAACTGAACCGGGTTTTAATGGAAAGGTGAAAATCAATAAGCAGCAAATAAATAGAGTTCACAGGGAAAGGCACTGAGATGCAAGAGATTAGATGACATTGAGGCTCGAGCTGCTGATTGTAGCTTAGTGTGTAGACGGCCCTGGGGGTGGGGGCAAGGACTGACAGTGTCGCCTCATGGTTCTAGAGAGCTGAAGTCAACCAAACTGTGGCCAGAGTAGCTTCCATTAGATTAGCTAGGGTTGATCTCGAAGGAAGGCTGCAGCTCTCTGGGTCAGGACTCAGAGATATATTACTAAACCTTATTTCAGTTCTGATCTCCTCAGCCAGACTTTGCTAAGCCTTGGATAGAAAGAATTATTCAGGACGTGTTAGAAACACGGTAGTGTGGACCTCTACCATCCTTCTAGAACATTCACTTCTAAGATGTCTGTCTCTTTTTGATTCGTTTATTTCATAAGATCCAGGAGTACCGACCCTCAGTAGACACGTTCTGAGTTTACAGGACCTCTTACACTTCCATTTGACTCAGCATCAGAGACTGGGTTTTAAGCATGATGGAGCAGTTCCATCTTACAGCTTGACGTTAGGTTATTAGTGTTTTAATGAATATGCAGGTTTAAATGTTCATGGTTTTTTCTCCCTGAGCTTTATGCTATTTTACTTCATTCTAGCTTTGAACGATATGATCAAAGAGTTTGTTTCTATGGGAAGCTTGGTCGCGCTCATCGCCACGAGCCAGCTCCAGCACTCTCTACACCCTTCCCTTGTATCTACTCAAGGGATCCACACATTCCAGTGCATCCAGCACATTCAGCCTCCTAGTCAGGTAATTCACTCTTACAAAGGTTATCGCGCTATAGTCTTTTTCTTAGAAGCTGCTTTTATTTTAATAGTTACTGCTTCTAGGAGATTGTGCAGATATTTAAAAGCAATATGTACAATTTGAGAGCACAGATTCTAATTTATAATCACCTAAAATGTTATGTACATGCTAAGGAAATGGCTTTTTTAAAGTTGGTATTTTTTCTAAATGAGGATGAAATGAAAATTAGACATCTTTTAAAAATTTGATGAAACATCCCTGCCCACCTCAGGACCTTATGCTCACCAAGCATTTGGTACCAGGAGCAGGGGGAATTATTCTCAGGCTGGAGTAAGCACACTGGAGACACGTAAGAATTTTGTTTAAGATCTTGCCTAGTTCTGCCTTAACTATTCAGACTCTTTGCTCTTTCAGTGTTATTGAAAATGCAGGAGTATTGTCCTGTTATTGTGTGTCACAGAGGGCTGAGCTCAGTGATAAAGAGCTTGCCTAGTATGTGTAAGGGCCCTGGATTCAGTACTCAGCACCAAAAAAGAAATGGCAGTGCTATTGGTTGTCCTAGTTAAGGTCACTGCTGCTGTGATGAAGCACCATGACCTAAAGCCACTTGAAGGGGAAAGGGTTCATTTCACTCAGTTCCGTATCACAGTTCCTCCGCAAAAGCAGTGAGGGCAGGAACTCAAACAGGACAGGGACATGCAGGCCGGAGCTGATGCAGAGGCCGTGGAGGAAGGGGTGCTGCTCATTGGCTTGCTCATGGCTGCTCAGCCTGCTTTCTTACACAACCAGGACCACTAGTCCAGGGATGGCCCCACCCTTGATGAGCTGGGCCCTCCCACATCAATCACTAATGAAGACAATGCCCTACAGGCTTGCCTACAGCTTGATTTTATGGAAGCATTTTCTTGACTGAGGTGAGGCTCCTGCCTGTCTGATGACCATAGCTTGTATAAAGTTGACATAAAACTATCCTTCACATTGGTTATTGAATATGTTTTTAGAAATGTTATAGGAACAAACAACAACAACAACAAAACCTGTTAAGAATGAGTGTTATTTAAAATACTCCTTATTGGAGAAAGAAATGTATCAGTGTGGTTTTTTGAGAATTTACTGAGGAATGCTTGAAGTATAATTTTAGACAAGACACAAAAATATAACCCTCTGATAGGATCATGGAAGAAGCAAAGAGCTTATTTGTGATTTTGAAGGAAACGTCTAAACCCAACTGTGATATCTAAGTTATTTAGCTCTGGCTTTGACAACTAGAGAGCTCCTCGTCACGTGCTGTGGACCTGGGAATGCACCCTCACATGCTGGTGTGGAGGCAGCTAAGTGCTGCATATGCTGGGAGTGGACAGAATTGCCTGCCAGAGTGCATGGGGCAGAGCAGCAGACTGCACCACCTAGTGTGGGTGCCTAGAAGTCCATACGATCGCAGTTTGTATAAATGCATTCTGTGATGTTCACATAACCATGAAATTGTGTGGTGAGGCTTTTCTCTGATTATATTCTCATGGCTAGGTGATATATAACTCGTGAAATGTACCCTTGAGAAATTAATAATCTGACTTTTTTTATCTTAAGGAACAGAGATGTGAAATTCTGCATAGTGTTGTGAAGAATAAACTGGGCTGTGATGTAAGCAAGTCCTCTGACTTGGACCTGCAACGCATAGCTAAAGAGACGGAAGGGTTTGTGGCTCGAGACTTCACAGTTCTCGTGGACCGAGCCATACACTCTTCTCTCTCTCGCCAGCATAGTGTCACCAGGGAAGGTATGTGTGCAAACTTGGACTTCTTTATCTTGTGGGACTAGAGTCAGAGCAGAGCAAGAATTATATACATTTGGCTTCATATGATATTTGTGTAGAAATCTGGCATTTCCAGCCAACATGACAGCGTATATTAAGACTTAATTGGTCTTGGAGGTGCATGCCTTTAATCCCATCACTCAGGAGGCAGAGACAGGTTGATCTCTTTGAGTTTGAGGCTAGCTAGGGCTACCTAGTGAGATCTTATCTAAAATTTTGAAAAGAAAAAAAAAAGCGCTTTTGCTTATTTTTAAACAGAATTGACTTTAACAACATCAGACTTCCAAAAGGCTCTCTATGGTTTTCTTCCTGCTTCTCTGAGAAATGTCAACCTGCATAAACCTAGAGACCTGGGCTGGGACAAGATTGGTGGGTTACATGAAGTTCGGCAGATACTTATGGATACCATCCAATTACCGGCCAAGGTGAGATAAAACATGTGGACACACATGAACAGAGTACTGGTGGCCAGAAGAAACCCTGAACCACTGGCTATGGCTTTATTTGTTAGCTCATCCAAGTTCTAATTGGTTGACAAGTATTTACCGAATTACCAAACAAAACAGGATTTTGATAGTTTCTTGACCTGTAAATGTAAATCCATTTTGGCATGAATATCTTTACTCCATTTTGCTTAAGTTGCTCAGATTTGCTAAAGCACAGCGAGCCATCTGCTGGGATTTCAACAGAAGCAGATAGGAATGGTGTAGGACACAGAGTCCCCTGGGTCCGCAGGACAGGTGGATTATGCAGATTTTTGGACTCTGGGAACTAGTCTTAGGAAGGCAGAGTTGACAGGAAGTGTGAACTAGCTCAATGGGAAGATAACAGCTGCAGGTAGAGTCTAGGGTGTAGTGTGTTGAATCAGGAAGACTGAGAAATGGGGGCAGTTGTGTGAGACCCAGGAGTCAGGCAAAGTAAAGAAATGATTAAGTATTTTGGGTCGCTTGTGATGGGTGGCAGCTCTTGTCGTCAGGGCCTGGGGTGTGTTGAGTACAGCACAGAACCATAGGTTTATGCCTATGGGAGGAGAAATTGGCATAGAATTACTAGGACAGCAACATCATGACCTCAAATGCTGAGTTTGGGCACCAGGCATTAATACCCAAATATATGGAGACCATGTGCTTAACTGCTGCCCTTGAGGCCTCTCCAGTTAGTTTGAATATAGAAGCAAGGTGGGAATTTTGTCACTAGATTTTTGACACAAAAGACTTGCTCAAGAGAAGAGGCAAGGATACTGCTGGTTGTAGATGATATTTAGTTAATGTCAGATGGGATTTTGTGCTCTGGGCAGCTGATTATTTAAAAAGCTGGTAATTGAGAAAGAATTAATCACTTGTTTAGCAGGGAGAGGCATGACTGTCTAAAACCATGACATGTGCTTCCTTCCTCTGTCTCTCTTTGATGCAGTACCTGAATGTATCAGCTGTCACAGTGTAACCATACACGTGGTACTATGCTTGTTGGAAGACTGGGCATTTGGTCTGTTTTCCTAGCAGTACTTTTATCACACTTTAAAAACAAAGACTGGTTTATCTGTAGCTCAGTGGTTATTACCACCAAAACAAAGCAAAAAAAATCAGTGAGGCGGAAGGAGGTTCTGATGCCCTGACAGATGCTTTCTTTGTACACGTGCATTCCATGAGCTCCATTATTTCCAATAGGAATTTCCCTTTCTGCTGTTGTGTTCTTGTTAATAAGGGAGGTGGTGGTTATCACCATCCAGGTACTTCCTGTATCCTGTGTACGTTCAGCCTCTGTTTACACTTTTGCTCTTTGCCATACTTTTACTATTTTTCAGTACCCAGAACTATTTGAAAACTTACCCATACGCCAGAGGACGGGAATACTGCTTTATGGTCCTCCTGGGACCGGAAAAACTTTACTTGCTGGGGTAGTTGCAAGAGAGAGTGGAATGAATTTTATTAGCATTAAGGTATGTGTGCAGCTGCCTTCCTCCCTGTCTCTTTAATTGAGGCGAACTTATGTAACATCCAGTAGGCCATTTGAGTGTAGAGTTGATTGGCCCTGAAGTGTACTCACACAGCTCTGGACCTTCTGCCTTTTGGTCTCAAAGCTCTTGTATTCTATTCTCATGTCCTCTCATTCCTTAGCAGCCATTGATCTTATTCCCGTGTCTGTGGATTTTGTATCTAGGAATCAGGTAACATGTGTCCCCCCATGTCTGGCTTCTTCCACTCAGTATGCTTCACCATTGGGCTTTAATGCATGTATTTTAACATCAGATTGTTTATTCTGTGTATGTGTGTGGGCACTCATGTGCCACAGCGAGCATGTCATGGGACAACCTGTGGGAGCTGGTTCTCTTCGTGCACCATGTGGTTCCACAGACAAAATTCAAGTTGCCACCCTCTGAGCTACTGCTGCCGTGTTACCATTAGGCTTTTATGGCTAATGTTGTTATAAATATCTGTGTTCTCATTCTTCTGGTATGTAGCGAGGAGAATCACTGGATCTCGCGGTAATTCCTGCTTAACTTCTTCAGGGACCACCATACCCCTCCCCTCCCCCACCGCAGTCCTTGCCAGTTCCGGTTATGTTTCTCACTTGTGTGTTATCTCCTATTTGGAAAGCTAGGAGGGAAGAATGATGCATTTATTGGTTTATAGCTGTAAGGAATTGGGTGCTGATCCACCTCTCTTTCTGAGTGGCTTTTATGTTCTTGTTTAAGGCAAATCGCCATCATTGTGAATAGAGTTTATGTAAATATTAAGAGAAAAGGCAAAGTGTATTTAAGGGAGACTAGACCTACAGGAGTAAGGGCCAGTTCTGTGGTCCCTTGCTGGCTGCCTTTCACCCTCCCCGCTGCACACAAGGTCTAAAGTGTTTTTAGGTAGACAGCAAACGCAAGAGCTAATAGTGGAAAGAGATGGTAAACAGACACCCAGCATAAAGGCCACCGTTGGGTGGGAGGAAGCACAACAGGGAAACCACAGTAAGGAGGCATGAAGTAGCTGGGGTGGTCACAGTGTTGTCAGGTGAAGCTCTTCGGAAGAGGGACACTTTGACAGAGATGGATAGGAAATAAAGCCACAGGCCACGAGAACATCTGTGACAATGTTACAGGCAAAGGAAGCCAAGAGCAGTGAATAGTTGTGACACCCCAGTACAGTTTGTTTATAAGGTACATCCTTACATATGTAAGAGACATCCACTCAATCCTATCTTGAAAGTTCTGCGTTTCACTACGCTTAATCAAAACCCTAGGCTCTGTTTGTTTAGAATTAACCACATCTCTCTGATTTTATTTTGCCCTCTAGGGACCAGAGTTACTCAGCAAATATATTGGAGCAAGTGAGCAAGCTGTCCGAGATGTTTTCATCAGGTGCCTTTTATGAATGTTTGAAGTGACTGTTACCACTCACTAATCATGTCTTTGGCCCTATTGTTTGAAGAATAGTATTTACTTATATTATTTACTTATAATATTATTATATTATAAACTCATGGTTTATGTGAATTACTAACAAATCAAAGAACAGGGGTTTTAGTTCACCAAATACTACCAGGAATAGACTGATTTTCAGTGTTAAATTTTGGAGATTATTTTATATTTACAATAGTAATATCCCTGAAAGTAGAATCCTAAGTAGTTGTTTAAAGAAAGGTCAAAGTCGATCTTCTCTCTTTCTTTGGAGACAAGCTCTCACTCTGGGACAGACGAGCCTTGAACTTCCGGGCCCTTCTGCCTCAGCCTCCCAGTTGCTGGGACTAGTATACGTCACCACACTTTGCTTTCAGATTTCTATTAGGAAATAATTATTCCTAATACACGCCTTGTGTTTTTAAGGTTTAAGTCCTTGTCTCCCCTGCTGCTAACATAGCTCTTAGAAGTCAATATGCCATCTTTCCAGTTTCATTAATGCTCATCACTGAATGTACATAACATATATATATATATATATGAGATAATACTTGAAGTTGAAATAATTATTCAAGGGTAACAGAATTATGGTAATTTTTTAAAGTAAAATTTTACTTTGTAATATTCTTCTAAACATTTTAATGTGTACACACACACACACACACTCACACACACATATATATATATATATATACACACACACATATATGAAATAGAGTCTCAAACAGGAGTTACTATTAAAATCCATGACCACAAATTGACAAAAGGTTAAATTAAAAAAGAAACATTATCATTCCAAATATTATGTATCTAATAATGCAGGTTTTTTCAGAGTGTTCCTATAAAACAATGCAAGAATCCTAAACTTTATGTTTGAACAGGTTGAAGAATTAAACAGGCATTCTCAGAAGCAGAAGCCAGTGAGCACACATAAAAATGGCCACCTTGGGCAGGAGGGTGGCCCAGGGGTTCAGAGAGCTTACTGTTGTTCCAGAGAACCTGGATTTGGTTGTCACCACCCACCTCAGGTGGCTCACCAATGCCTTTAACTCCAGCTCCAAGGGATCTGACATTCTCTTCTAGCATCTGAGGATACATGCACACACACACACACACACTGCACACGCACACACACACACTGCACACGTGCACACACACACACTGCACGTGCACACACACTGCAAGCACACACACACACAAAATACAAATAAATCTTTAAATGGCTACCATGATAACCTATTGGCTAAGATTTGGGTTTTAGTCTCTTACTTATCCATAGGTATGAACTGCTAAATCAATACTTTAAACTCTGAAGAGTCAATTTAGAGAGGAAGATGGGAGGCAAAATATGATCAAATACATTGTGTATGTATATATGGACTTATCAGAGAATTAATAATATAAAAATAAGTAGCACTATTATGAAAGAAAACTCAGTTTAAATTTAAATAGCCAGAAAATAAGGATAATTGCGTGTAGCTTGCTTATATACACACATTGTTACGTTATATATTATATTCTATGCTGTGTGTGTGTGTGTGAAGAGTTTGAAATCTCTGGAGCCCTGATAAAATATAGATTCCCCCCCTACCCCACCCCTAGAGCCCAGGCTGCGAAGCCCTGCATTCTTTTCTTCGATGAGTTTGAATCCATCGCTCCCCGAAGAGGCCACGACAACACAGGGGTTACAGACCGAGTAGTCAACCAGTTGCTGACACAATTGGACGGAGTAGAAGGCTTACAGGGTAAATCATTGTCCACATAAAAACACACTATAAAAGATGTTACTAAATGATCATGCTAAAAGTGTTTTCCCCCTCAGGAGTGTATGTGTTGGCTGCTACTAGTCGCCCTGACTTGATTGACCCTGCCCTGTTGCGGCCTGGCCGACTGGATAAATGTGTATACTGCCCTCCTCCAGATCAGGTGACAAAACTCTGGAGCATCCTGAGCAGATGCCACACCCTTTGCTTGTGAGCTTTACTTTGGTCATGTGGTAGCAGTTGTCCTAAGATAGCTTTGCCCTTAGAAGATAGCTTTGAAGCTCGGTGGTGGTGGTGGTGGTGCATGCCTTTAACCCTAGTAGTCAGGAGGCAAGGATAGGGGTACGGGCAGGCAGATCTCTGTAAATTAGAGGCCAGCCTGGTCTACAAAGCAGGTTCTAGGATAGCCAAGGCTACACAGAAGTGGGCCAGTGAGTATGTGGCCAGGTCACATGGAGAAAGGTGTTCAACTCTTCTTGTCTCCTTCTATCAATCCTTGCTCCGAAATATAGGAAGTAATAAAATGAATGAGAGAGAATAGTCAGTCTATGGGCCATGTGTGCTCGTTTCTTAATGACTCTCCTTTGTCGGCACACTTGTCCAAACCTAGGAAATAACTACAGTACATGTATTCACATTGAGTAGTTAGAAATGTTGGCTTTTAGATTTCTTTAAAAAACACAGAAATAGGAATGTGCATTCATTTTAATCCCAGGTGTGGGGATGTGGGGCTGCTTCAGATTGGTACAGCTGCTGTGATTTGCCTCGTGCTCTAGCAGGGGTGTGGTTTTGCCAGCTGCAGATAGTTTCTGCAGTTGTGTGATGTCTGGAATTTTAGGGGCTTTTCTGGTCACAGTTTGTTTAATAGTCATGTGCAAAGACAAAGAAGAAATCAGATATCTTGACAATGAAGATTAAACTTGCCCCAAGGAACGTGATGCCCTAAGCAGCAGGAAGTTGCCCCTTTCCTCTCCTTTTTTCCCCTTATCTAGTGATAGGGGTTGACAGGGTAGAGAAATGTGGAAGAAAAACCCCACAAAGTAGCAAAGGCTACACCTGTGTCTCCTTTTAGGGATCCAATTCTAAGAAAGATGATTGACTTCTAGTACAAACTGCTTGGAAAGCTTAGCTTGTTAGACATGTCATTTCATGAAAAGTCTTAGGAGTCACAATTTACAGTAACAGTTAATTTTTCTGTGTGTTTAGTATGTTTGTTTTTCTTCTTCAGGTGTCTCGTCTTGAGATTTTAACTGTCCTCAGCAAGTCTCTAGCTCTGGCAGATGACGTGGACCTTCAGCACATGGCGTCTGTCACTGAATCCTTCACTGGAGCAGATCTGAAAGCTCTGCTGTACAATGCCCAGCTGGAGGCCTTGCAGGGACGGCTGCTGCCCACTGGGCTCCATGTGAGTTGCATGGGAAGGCTGTTAGGGCCATCACAGAGGGAAAGAGCACTTTACTGCCAGACTGTGTAGAAACTTTAATTTGCCTATTGTAAATAGTCCAAAATTGGAATGAGGGATTTGCAGAGAATTTTAATTATGAATATTTGCTGTTTCCTTAACAAGACCTTAATGTTAACCAACTATTTGGTATTTTAAAGATTATTTAGAGTGAAGTAGTGTGAATTCATATAAATAGAAGAATAACTAAGGCTTTCAGCCATTCTATGCTTGTAACTGTACTATCTGTGGCAATCTCCTGTGATGACACAAGGGGCCTCTCTCTTTCTCATCATTCTTCAACAACCTTACTCCCTGATACAAGATGATCTTTATTTATCTTGAATTTTCTATATCCCAGCCCTAGAATCAGCGTTTTCTCTAAGGATGGCATTTTATTTTTAATTATTACAGTAGATAATTTAATTATAGACTTTCCTACATTTTCCAAGAGGCTTTTCTGTATATTTCCCTTCACCAAGTTTGGTTGGAAATTTCTGCAGGTCATACATTTCTTATCTAGTTCCAAGTGTGTGAGGAGGACACAGGGATGCACATGTGCACATGTACATGGCAGTCAGTGAGCAACCTGGGGTGGCGTTCCTCAAGCACCCCTCCCTTTCTGAGACAGAGTCTCTCACTAGTCTGAACCTGGGTGGGCTTGCTGGCCAGGGAGCATCTAGGTCATACCTGTTTCAGCACTCCAGCACGGTGATGCCAAGCCCAAACCACTGTGCCCAGGTTTTTATACGGTTCTGGGGATTAAACTGAGCCTCATGCTTGCCCAGCACCTATCCCCACAGCCTCCAGGTCAAGGTTTGCTATTTTAGCAAGCCATGGCGAAGCTGTTTATTTTTGTTCTCTATGGTACTAGGGATTGAACTAGGACCTGACACATGCCAGACAAACTCTATACGACTAAGCCACACCCCTAGCCCTGAGGATTTCTATTAAAATAAAGTGTTTAGGTACCTTGGCAGGCTGGAGCCAAGGAACGCCACAAAGTTAAATCATGCAATGGATCAAGGGCAAGAGGTTGAAGAGGGGGGAAGAGCGAAAGTCCAACTTGGAGTGGGGACATGAGAGAGGGAGAGACAGAAAGAATGAGCAAGGTGATAGGGAACAAGACATGATGGAGGGAAGGAGATGGAGAGAGAGGGAGGTATCTGGGGCGGCCAGGGCCTTGTTATGTGCTGAACCTGGCCTTGGCCGGTGATGATATAAGCTGCTGCAGCTGAGTGACTGAAAGGTAGCTTGGTGGGGCGCCAATTTACAAGTTTCTTCTTTCTTAATCCCTATTTCATATGAATGCTTTACAAGTGCACACACATGTACTCTAATATGGTTGATATACTTTCTTAAAAAAGATTTATTTATTTTATGTATATGAGTACACTGTAGCTGTCTTCAGACACACCAGAAGAGGGCATGGGATCCCATTACAGATGGTTGTGAGCTACCATGTGGGTGCTGGGAATTGAACTCAGAACCTCTGGAAGAGCAGTCAGTGCTCTTAACCACTGAGCATCTCTCCAGCCCTGTTTTGTTTTTGTTTGTCCTGGTTTGTTTTTGTTTTTCAAGATAGTGTTTCTCTGTAGCCCTGGCTATCCTAGAACTCATTCTGTAGACCAAGCTGGCCTCGAACTCAGAGAGATCCACCTGTCTCTGCCTCCTGAGTGCTGGAATTAAAAATGTGCACCACCACCGCTGATATAAGTACTTTCATAGTAAAAACAAAAATGAGTGAAAGGCAGAGATGAAGAAATAAAACCTAGATTCTAAGTTCTAGTTTTGTTATTGGGATAGTCAATGGATTTTCTACACCCTTCAAATTAATCCTCCTTTATGGTAATAGTTACATTTGTATTGTGTAAGGCTGGACATGTGGCTCAGCTGGTAGAGTGCCCAGCATGTACAAAGGTCTGGATTCATCCCTCAACACCAGGTAAGTCAACCATGCTGGTGTGCACCTGAAATCCTAGGAATCATAAGATCAAGGTCCTCCTAAGCTACAGAGCAAATATAAGGCTGGTGTGGGCTGCACGAAGTGTTGTCTCATAAAAACAGTTTTATGCATACCTCAAATCCATAGAGGATTAAGAGCTGCCTTAGAAGCACAAGCTCCCCGTGCTGCTCTAGAGTGACGTCTGCTGCTATTTCTAGTTATGGAGTACTTAAGTCTTACAACTGGCACTCTTTCTGTGTAATTTAGGATGGAGGCTCCAGCTCTGATAGTGACCTAAGTCTGTCTTCAATGGTCTTTCTTAACCACAGCAGTGGTTCCGACGACTCAGCTGGAGATGGAGAATGTGGCTTAGATCAATCCCTTGTTTCTCTCGAGATGTCTGAGATCCTTCCAGACGAATCAAAATTCAATATGTACCGGCTCTACTTTGGAAGCTCGTATGAATCAGAACTTGGAAATGGAACCTCTTCTGACTTGGTACCTTGTGTATTTGCTGTTGTGTGACTCAGATACGTAACGATGTATGTTGATGTGATATGGACTGATTCATCTCCTAACCTGCCCACATTGTCTTTCTGGTTGGTTGGTCTGCAATGAAAGTAGTTTTGTTTTTTAAATTATGCAAAATAGTCATTTTTAGTTTTTGTTCAACATTTATAAAAGGAGCCAGGAGCAAGGGGGTTGGTTCCACAGGGACTGGTGTGGCTCCCTCTTGTGGTCACTTGTGAGTTTCTCACCCCATGAGTGATTTTAAACCCTTTTTACTGTGAGAAGATCTATTTAATATTAAATGTAAATTTTTTTGTCATAAAGTACTTCTGGATATTAGGAAATTTGCTGCAATAATGTCTAAAATTCATAAAAACCAAAAATGATGCCTATGTGAATCTTCTTATGGAAAGACGTAATAACATTTATCAACAAGGAGACATTTAACCTGGGCAATTGTTTTTCTCTTTAGTTAAAATATATGCCCACTCAAATTAATAGTGGCTTACTAGTCATAATATATAACATTTTTAATATATATGGTTGCTTTTGTATATTTGTTTTTAATAATTCATGTTTCTAAAAATATAAAAATACCTACTTTTCTAAGAAGTAAAGTCTTAAATTTTTTTATAAATTTAATTCTGTTTTCTATTTTTTAACTTTTCTTTAAATACCTGGGAACATTAGCATAACTATTTTCTAGGGACTAGAGAAAGGGGCTAGGGAGATCCTGACAGTAAAGTGCTTGGCACAGACAGAAGCATGGCCTGAGCTCTGACTCCCAGGACACAGTGACACATGTCTGTAATTTCAGCTTGGGGACACACAGACAGGAAGATCACTGAGGTTTGCTCCCAAACAGCCTAGACATCGCTGAGCTCCAGGTCAGAGTCTATCTCAGAAAATAAGGTGCAAAGCAATTGAGAAAGACACCTGACATTGACCCCTGACCCCCCCCACACAGAGAGAGAGAGAGAGAGAGAGAGAGAGAGAGAGAGAGAAGAGTAAGGCTCGTGCTGAACCTGTCCTTGCCATCAGTGTGATAGGTCTGAGTATCAAAATGTTAAAAGAAAATAAGCCTCTGCCTCTGTGACGGGTGGTGGTTTGTTTTGCTGTGAGATCTTACACCACAGGTACCAGTGAACCTTGGTTAGTGCTTGAGGGATATGAACCCCGATAGTCTGCCTGTGTTCCTACCAAGTAGACCAAGCAGCACCAAGCAGACATGAATCTGGAAGGGAAAGTGATAGGGGGAATATGGAAGGAGAGGGAGGCCAGGAAGTGGGATGGACTTGATAACAATTTATATATGCATGTGGGAAATTCCCAAGCAATAAATTTTAAAAAGGAAACAAAGTTTTCATTTCTTATCTTCAGTGAACATGACTCTTTTCTCCCTCTCTTCTCTCCCATCTCTCTTCCTTTGGTCTTTACCCATCATGCAGAGCTCACACTGTCTGTCCGCACCAAGCTCCATGACTCAGGATTTACCTGCAGCTCCTGGGAAAGACCCACTGTTTACACAACATCCTGTGTTCAGGACACCTTCCCAAGAAGGCTGCCAAGACCTGACACAGGACCAGAGAGACCAGCTGAGGGCAGATATCAGCTTCATCAACGGCAGATACCGGAGCCTAAGTGGAGTACGGCCTTTTCCTTTTCTGTCATGTGTGTCTTTGGGTTTTAACCGAGCCATATAAATAAGCCAAGTGCTGAAGCAGTGACTTAGCCCAATGACGGTCCTTGCTCGGTGACTGTCTCACAAGAAAGAGAATGTATGCTTCTCAGGAAAAAACTTTGTAAGAAATAACGCGGGGACTGCCACATTATCTCTTGAATTCCTAAGTTAACATCTGCTTAATCTGCATTTTATTTAAGGAGGATGAATCCCTTAACCAGCCTGCACCAGTCAAAACCAGTTTTCCTATTAGCCAGGCACATTTACTGACTGCGCTTGCCCACACAAGACCATCCATTAACGAAGATGAAGGGAAGGAATTTGCTGAGCTGTAAGTAACCAAAAGAAACATTGTTCACTTCAGTTCTGAAGTGTTTTACTTAATTTCTTTTTAACTTGGAAGCTAATTTAAAAAAATATATATGGTTAAACTGGGGTTGTAACAGAGTGACAGAGCACCTGCCTAGGGTATGTGAGACCCTGTATTATCCCATTCCCATAACCAAAAAAGATACTGTACTATGCACTTAGACTTTCCTTAACTGATCTGTTAGATTGTATGAGTTATATTATAGTGAACCAATTTTAGAAAATGAAGAAATAGGACAATGAATAATGGTCTAAACTAATTCTAATTATTTAGTTTATAAGATTTATTAAAAATATACTGGTTTTAGATGAGAGTGGTGGTGCACCCTTTTAATTCCAGCACTTAGGAGACAGAGGCAGGTGGAGGCCAGCCTCTGTCTGCATATTGAGTTCCAGGACAGGCAGGGCTGCATCGCAAAAACAAATAACAAATACATATGTATGTGTGTGTGTGTATTAGTTATTTATATAGTTATATGATGTGTGTGTATATATATATATGTATACTGTTATATATGTACAATTATTTAGTTATGTGTATATATACTGTTATATATATGTGTGTGTATATACATACATACATATATACATACATACATTACTGATTTTGCATGGTGGACTGGCCACCATTCTATGTTAGTGATTCAGCATGATTCAAAAAATATTTTGTTCTTGGTTTTGTCTAAGGGTAAATACTTCACTTCTTGTTCAAAGTTGCAGTTCTTTGGAGGGAAGTGGACATTTATCAGCAATGTGTACTTATTATACAAATGTCAAAAACAAAGATAAGGAAGAATAGGAAACAGAAATCTCCTCCCTCTCACATGACTCCGCCTACTTATATTTTTAAAGGAAGAGTGCTTTACCTGTGCCGGTAGCCACTGTCCCCTTTGAGCCATCTGTCCATCTTAAACACTGTGTGACAGATTATGCAGGTGGTCACTTTGTTGTGTTCAATGCCAGTTTCTAGTAGATTTCTGTGGCAATGTCAAGGTTTGACATTTACGTTGCCTTGAGGTGCTCACTGGTATTCTGTAAGCAGCTTGGAGCCAAATGTTTACACCTCTTTCATTAGTTCACAGAGATGAAGACAGAATCATGGCATCTCAGGGTCCTAGTATTTCTAAGGCTTTCAGAATATATTGCCAACTTGCACATCCAGTGTGTCCTTTACTGCAGAACAAACGCCAAATCTCAACCCCCCCATGGCTCAGTGCCCACTATTCTAACCATGGCCGATTTGACTGCAGAGACAGTATGGACTGTTTAGCAATCTGTGTTTGAAATAAAACTACAGAGGTTATAATTTTCATATCTTTGTCACTTGTATTTTATCCTGTTTCTTTTTTTCTACTTGACTCAAACTTTGAAAAATTATTAAGAAATTTTTAATTTTTCCTCCATAATTTTCCAGTTATTTCCCTTTCATTTCTTAAAATATGAGGCTACTTAAAAAGAATCCATTATCTTTTTTTGTAATTAGTATTATTCATTAAATATCATCTTTCTTTTTAAGGTATGAAAACTTTCAAAATCCAAAGAAGAGAAAAAATCCAAGCGGAGCAGTGTTTCGAACTGTACAGAAAGTGACGTTAGCATAAAACACACTCTGACATTTCTACATGTGTGTGTTTGTTTATTTGCTCTAATGGTCTGTCCTAAGCTGTAACTATAAAAATGATGTAAAAATTTTAATTTGATAAACTTGGTTAATCTATAGTTACAGAATGGTAAATGCTGTGATTACATAATGCTCAGGACTCTCTGAGATTAACAGTGCAGGCTAAATGAAGTTATTTGTAACAGATTGTATATTTTATTCCCAAATCTGCATTAAATCCTTTTACATCAGTGGTGGAGCTCATTTCTTTTAGAGTGAAGCGTTTCTTGGCACTTATAGACCCAGAGTCACTGATTTTCTGGCTTTTGGCAGATTGTATGCCTTGCAACTTCTTGACTGTCATGGAAAAAGATACATTCTATTATCTTCTTTAAAAAAAAAAATCAAAACATGACATTTATACATAATTCAAATAAATTTAATCCCTTTAACAAAAAATGCCTGATAAGACTCTTGATCCAGCCCCCAGTCCAGAATCTTTGATTTTTATCTTGATATTATCTTAATCCGTGAACTAACTTGTAAAGTCAGCCACCATTAATACAAACAGTATCTCTAATATCTAGTAATTGGCTTTGGAAAAAGAAAACAGAGAAAGTTAATTAAAATACACAGGTAAGTGTGTGAGATTCTATGTGGGTGGGTGCACATGCAGGCTACCTGTCTGCAGTCTCAATAACTGGCTGCCAGGTCTCAGAAAACTTTCTG
The DNA here is from genome assembly GCA_019843965.1 of Rhynchomys soricoides. NCBI lineage: Eukaryota > Metazoa > Chordata > Mammalia > Rodentia > Muridae > Rhynchomys > Rhynchomys soricoides. The sequence goes on along the minus strand of JADRCH010000275.1, from coordinate 201,942 downwards.
TCTCTTCCTTTTGGATGCTGGCTGTGGATTACAAATTGCCTGCCCTGGCAGTTTTTCTTTTAAGTTCTAATAAAATTGTTCTCCAGCCTAAAACAAAAACCTGAGCAGCACAGCCCTCCCTCAGTTTCTCCAGTTCCAGTGTCAGGGTTGTGGTTTTGGTTCACAGCACATATGAAATATGCTGTGCCTTGTAGGACAGCATATCTCCCAGAGCTGTCTCCCCCAAAGGTCAACTGATTCAGGGTAACCATTTAAACTAAAGCCTGTGAACCCCCTAGGTAGCGCTGTGCTATTCTTTACTGTAAAGTGAATCATGTAACCAAAAGACTGATGTTTCTATTTAATACCATCTTGGAGGAAGCATCCCATTTCCTTTTTAAGTAGTTTAAGTGAAATTTAAAAATTCAAAATAAACTCACTGTGAAAATAATTTTTAATCAAAAACTGGAATATTAGCATTTAGAAAATCATTTCCAATAGTATTCACAAATGAACTTTATTTATTATACCTTATGTAAGCATGAAAATGCTTTTTCCCAACTTTGGGACTAAAGAAAAGGGGTTAAAGAGTTCAGATGAAAATCATTAAGATCAAGTCAAATTCTCATAAATTCCTACAGCTAAAAACATGGGTCTGGATAGATCAGGACAGAGGCAGCAAGTCCCACTTCCCCATCATACGACCAAACTGCACTTGACGCACATACAACAGGTTTTCCCCAAGCCAAAACACACCATCCATGTTCTCAGCACATGGTTTGGGTTTGAGTCTTTTGACTATCAAAACAAATGACCTTTAGTCACTTTCAAGATAGCCAGTCACTTTCCCTGTCTTAGCAATAGTCAGGCCACTCTCACAGAGGCTGCTGCCTCAGTAGGAGGGGATATCTGTACTGCATGCAGATCAAAGGCCTGACTGAAGCAGTCTCACAGAAAGAAGCAGCTGAGTGCTGACAGGCAAAGGCAGGTCTACTGAAAGTGGCTGTGTGCTATGGCATGAGATGAAAGCATGAAGAGCCGGGGCTAATCAATCATCCACCAGTTGCTTTCTGTAGGACTAAAGCAGCCAAGGTCTGCTTCTTGAGAGGAAAAAGACTGCGTGGCTTTGTAAGACACACTGGTCACACTTTGGTTCAATCTTTTGAGTTCAATGCCAGTCTGGTTTACAGAATGAGTTCTAGGACAGCCAGGACTGCATAGTGAGATCCTGGGTTTAAAAAAAAAGAAAGAAAAAAAAAAATCTAAAGCTTAATGTTTGGTACCTATAAAAATTTAATTCATTTTATGAGTTCCTAGAAATAAATTATGAAGAAAAATAGACACTACATGTTTATAATGATTTCCCTGGAATCTTGCCACTTTGCTTGGGAAAATACACATTAAATTGAGTATTTAACTTCAATTCATTCTTTTTTTCACCCTGTGGTTTTCTAAGCAACAGGTACTAAGCAAGGTAATATAATTACTGGGTAATAGGATAAATTTTTCTCAAGTCATGTTTCCATGTAAGAACTTCATGAAGAAGTATCTGGCACTAACTAGCTATGGTGTAAAACACCTGTAATTCCAGCACTCAAGGAGGATGAGGCAGGGGGATCTCAAGGTCAAGCCAGCCTGGGCTCATATGAGACCCTATCTCAAAAACTTAAAGAAAAAAAGATTTAAAGAGAAAAATGTGTGGCATATCTTGTTATAAATATAAGAAAACTGGAAATCTGGCTTTATTTTGGGATACGTATGTATGTTTTAGGATTAGAACTGAAGCTTTATACCTGCTAAGTAAGCATGCCCCAGGTTCAGGTTTGTAACTACAAGTGGTTGGCAAGTGATTCCTTAATAGTTATTGCAGGAGTAGGTCCAACATGAGTCCATATGTAGCCCTTCTCTGGTCGGGTGGGAACTGTGGGAAATGGTGATGACCTTGACTTGAAATACTCAGAAGGCGCATGGCAGACAAATTCCAGGTATTCCATCTTCCTTGGGAGATCTTCCTCTGGCCCTAAGGGGCAGCCAGTGAAATGGTCAATACAGTTCTGAGCACAGGTATCTTCTTTATAAATGTCAGCATTCTTAGACACTAAGAAACAGCACTCTGGGATGACCTACCTAGGCTAGCCTCAGGACATGTATTCCTCTGAAATCACACTCCGTCATCTACTCTACTTCAACCGATTAAGGAATACAGCATACTCCCACAGAGTGCTCAGCTGAGAAAGGATCCTAAAATAGCGAGTATTCATGCAGTTTAAGTGCCTGTACGTAAGTACTTCACATATATCCACACTTTGAATCCTTACAACTTCCTCATGGGGCTCGATTTTCTCCAGTTTCACATCTAGGCACACTGGGGAAAGACAGATTAAGGATTGGTAAAGTTCCTTAATCAGCAAGTGGAGGGGCTATGAAACCAGTAGACTGGCCCAGAGCTTGTGCTCTACCATGTGACATCGTCTAGGCAGGGAAGCATCCAGACTCTGAGGATCATGAAAAGGAAGTGAGAGAGGAGCCTAGAAACGATTCAGAACATCATGGCCTCTGACGTTCCATACTTGTAGACACAAGACAATTGTTGGGTCCTATGACAAGCTTGACAGTGAGTGAGAATAACATGGGATGCTAGCTGTCCTCAGAGTTCTCACTGAGAGAACTGCCATTTCCTTTGGGATGCAAAACGAACGTATGCCCAATTCAGGAAGAATTAAAAGTACAAAATAACTGAAGGAGACTGAACTTTGAAAATGATATTAGCCAGTCATTTTTATGAGTCTGTCAAGAATTAGTTGTACTCTTATCTTTTGAATGCCTTGAAATGATCAACCAAGTACAGTATGACATTTCAACCATCAACAATGATTTTTTTTTCTTTTAGAATATAAGATACCATGTATGCTGTGTAGAAGGACGTATACTGAAAATTTATACGTTTTAGAAATAATTAGGAAAATTCTTTTAGAAATTGTTTTGAGTAATTTTATAGGTCACCTATATAACCTAGGTTCCTGTGTAATTCTTTTCATACAGTTTAGGCTTGGGTCACACAAACACATCTTACCCACATCATGTTAGTGGGTAAACACTGTTCCAGCCCACAGTAACAAATGACATCCAAATATCAACTATGTAAAATGTCTGTGTGTTCCCTGCAATGCTCTTTCCTTTTTTTGTACGTAATGATATTTATGCCTTTTTCTATTCTGGACTGAACTTTGTTCTCAAGCCTCACTTCACACGCTGATGGTCTATCTTTGTATGTTATGTGCTGGAGATGGGCTTATTAGACAGGTAACCAGAACCAGAGTCAAATAAAAGTAAAAGAAGGGCTCCTCAATTCCAGATAAAGAACTACAGGCAACTAAGAAATACTGAGAGGGAATTGGTCATCGTGTTTTTTCATAGCAACAGAAGAGTAACTAAGAAATCCCTATTCCCAAATTGGTTATCTATTACCAAGTGGTCAGCCCTGAAATTGTATGCATAAAGTAACATTAAATGGACTCAGCAGGTTGTATTTATGTATTTAAGAATATACGTTAATATACAATAATTAAACAATTAACAATAACAGAAGTAGAACCATAAATTTGAGAAAGAATGGGGTAGGGTACACGAGAGGATCAGAGGAAGAAAAGGAGAAAATAAAATTGCATTTTAATTTAAAAAAAATAGAAGTTGGTAAGACTGGAATCCTTATAAGAGACAATGGAGCACGCTCTTTCAGTGTACACACAGAGAAAAAAAAGACCATGGAGACACAGCAATAAGACAGCCATCTTCAAGCCAGGAAGCAAGGCCTCAAAGGCTCATTGTCACAGTACCCAGATCTGACTCCCGACCTTCAGCACAGTCTGTTGCTCAAGTCCCAGTCTGTGACATTTTGCTAAATGACAGCTCACACAGACTAGCACATCTGTTTATCATGTATTGAAGAATTAACCAGATTTAAGATGCTGTGCCTTACCTATTATATATGATGCAGGATCAAACTGGTCTCTGGGACTAGCGAGGGTAGGAATGAGCCATGTCAGCGCAGCGCTCTTCTCACAATACTGGTCTTGAATAAAGCCCCTGATCTGAGCATAGTACGGCTTCCCATCTTGCTCATCAATCACAGAAACAACATCACCAATTTGGTAATATACTCCCTGGGGGAAACAGAGGACAATCTTGTATTTAATAGTAACAGATCACAGCCTTCATTCATCAGCAAGCAAATTTTCAAAATAGTAAAAGAAAAAAGTTTGTTTTCCTTCTGAATAAAAAACAATTACATAATACCAATATATGACAATTTACAAGTGGGGAAATATTTCTTTATATAAATTCTTTGATTTTTTTTTTTTTATCATGAAAGTACTCTCTCTCCTTCTAAAAGAAAGACTTCATTTTTAAGAATAGTTTTGAATCCACAATAAGATCACGGAAAGCAGACGGGAATTTCCCCAAGTCCTTTTACCTGGCACATACACAGCATCCTCCCCTATCCGAGTCTCCATTATCAGAGTGAAACACTTACGGATGAACTTACACCACGTCACATCATCATGACTCAAACATCATAAATTAACCCTAGATATCTTGGTGCTATATAATCTAGGGTTGGCACATGCATAACATGGACCACTGAGAGGCTCCACTGGCCTAAGAACGCTCTACACTACCCCACTTTGTTTTAACAGCCATTAAACTGTAGAAAAGTTAAATGACTTGTTGCTCAAGTCCACACAAGGCAGAAACTGTAAACTATGCATTAACTAGTTCAGTGGTTTTCCTGGACTACCTTAAAAACAAAACAAAACAAAAACACAAGCATTTGCTTAGTGAGACTACATTCTATACACTGCCCTTTCCAGTTGTCTATTCAAAGAAAATAGACATGGTAAGTTCAAAAGAAATGGCGAAAACCTTTTAAAGGTATAATCAGCATTCAGGATGCGTTAGCACGTTTCCCAGACTCCTTGCCAGCCCTCCGTCTCCTCCATGGCCTTCTGGGTTCCATCTTCTCAACAACAGAACACTGTACTCATTTCCTGTTCTACTTTATATCCAATTAACTAATCTGTATTAATTCTAGTACTAATTCTCCCTCTGCTTCTGCTTATCCATCCCAGGTCCTCCTCCCTGGATCTTGAGATGGAAAAATTTCACCTTTGAATATCCATAATGGTTGATCTTTATGACATGTAAAACTTCCCTATTAGGTGGGTGCAGTCTTCAACAGGTCATATGGTCCTCAACTGTAGGAACTAATGTGTGTTTTCTTTGAAGCAAGGCTTTTGTAGCAGCCAGAGGTACTAAGATACATATAGTTTAACTCTAAAATGATTATAAATAAATACTTCCAGTGATTCAATGGCAACATGGGCATCTCATAGACCAACAGTTTCTCCTAGTGGATGCTTCTTCATGTCTGAGGTGACTTACACCTGGGTCACAACGAGGGTCACAATGAATGCATGCTGTTACTGCAGTCTACAGTCTACTCATTAGTCCGTACCCATTATCAGCTGGTCCTTTCCTGCCCCTACCTCTCCAAGGTTGTTCTAAGTTACTTATCAGATAGTTTGTGTTTGTTCTCTGCTATGTTCACAACTGTAGTTTCTCACAAATTACAGGAGATTGTATTTGTTTTTCACTGGCACTCAGATATACGCTGAATATGAATCACACATATGCGACTGAAAATTAAAACATCAATGCACAGATAAGGTCTCAGAGAAGTCTCCAGCAAGTACGCCTAGCACATGAGGTGTGTACAAGCAGTCTCCCCTTCACTGTGGAGATCCAATGTAGTACGCTAGTCAGTACCTGAAACCTTGGACACTGCTACTCTATGCACTCCGAATTTTCCTCCTATAGAGCTATACTTATCAAAATTTAATTTATAAAGTACAATTTGGGTAAGAGATTAATAGTAATAGCTAGTAATAAATAGAATAAGTAATAAAAAGTAGAATTACTCAAACCCCCCCCCCCAAAAAAGAATTAGTAATAAAACAGAACTGAAACTGCAGATAAGGAGGTGACTAATAGAAATATCTACCAAACATCACTAAGACACTTATGTAAGCAGTTTGCATTTGCTGGCAGCAGAGGAGATGAACACAATATGTCAAAGACCACTGGATTAGGAATGGTCACTCTACTTAATGCAGCATGTGAATGTAGGTGCCACCAAGGTCAAAGAAGTTGGGATAGATAGTTGTGATTGGCTGGATGAAGCTGTTGGGAACTGAACTCGGCTCCTCTGAGACAGCGGTAAGTACTCTTAACCACTGGGCCACCTTTCCAGTCCCTCCCTCTCATGTTTGATCTGCGGCTCAGCTTAGAAGCTCACACTGACCTCTTGAACGTGCTACCATGATGTCAGCTCTGCTGTCTGAGTGTCCACAATGTTGGCTTTCTGCAACATTACTTGATTTGCTGTATTTTGGTTTTACTATTTAATAAACATAGCAGTAGATAGCATTAAGAAAAAACTGATCCTTGTAATAACTAGTCCAAGCTGGGGAGTGGTGACGGACGCCTTTGATCCCAGCACACTTGGGAGGCAGAGGCAGGTGGATCTCTGAGTTGAAGGCCAGCCTGGTCTGAGTTCCAGGACAGCCAGGGCTACCGAGAAAGAGAGAGAGAGAGAGAGAGAGAGAGAGAGAGAGAGAGAGAGAGAGA
>JADRCH010000275.1:160175-193380 GCA_019843965.1 Rhynchomys soricoides | reverse complement strand
ATCCCACAAAACACCAATCTAACAGCACACACACACACAGAGGGCCCGATGCCTACAGCTTTTATTGCTCTTGCTTCTGCTTTAAGGCACCATCACACCCGTCAGAAACTTTTCCTGCAGTGTTTTAGTAGCTAGTCTACAACCAGCCCAGCTGCTCTCTCAGTGACTCCAGAGGCTTACCTTGTAGAAGATTGACTCTGCAGTGACTATGGTAGAAACAGATTCAGGAGCTTTGATAGGCTACAAGAAAACAGATGCAAAAACATTTGTGTACCTACATAATATGGATGGCCATTTCCCCATCTACATGAGAATTATGTAATTTGAAAGAAACAAAACACTGTTATTTGGTGACAGAAACTACACCACACACACACAAATCAGGTGAGTATTTCCACTATTTTTGCTACCAGTAATTTAAAACTGCTAAAAAACAAAAGGTGAAGTTTCTGATCATGCTACTAGGAGCAAACACACACAAAGCTCTCCAGTGCTCTAGTAGACATTAACACCCCAAGTATAGAAATACAGTGGCTCTAAAAGTCTGAGCATGACAGGATGGAAATTATAAAAAATATACAGATGAATATAAAATGAAAAATCTAATTTTGTTGCAAGCCTGAACCCTTTGGGGTTCTTAGTAATTTGCCACATCGCACCACCATTAAAGTCCCTTTTTAGAACTGCAACACAAACCTTATTACAACATAAATATGGCCTCTCCTATGACTCTGTGCCATTCTCCAAGAACGGATACGCAGAGAAACTGATAATGAAGTAACTGAGTAGAACACAGCCTGAACTCACTGTGTAAACCTGACAACCTGAGCCGGGGAACCAGCTCCTGAAATCTGTCCTCTAACCTCGGCAGACGGACCTCAGCACATGCACTCTCATGTGTACACAGTAAAAGATACATTTAAAAAGAAATAAAAGAAAATAATTAGGCCCGGGAGAAGGCTCAATGATTGAGAGAGAGCATTTGCTCTCTCAGAGGACCCAGGTTCAGTCCACAGCACCCACATGGCAGCTTATAACTGTCTGTAATTCCAGCACCAAGGGAGCCAGTGCCTTCTGCTAGCCTCTGAGGGTACCTGGTACACACATGCAGGCAAAACACTCATACACATAAAATAAAAATAAATATTTAAACAGGATTCTACAATCTTTATGACTCTTCTCCTGAGCCCATTTTACAAATGTGTATGTCTACTCTAGAAAGGTGTTTACTGGCAAGTGAGGCATTTTTGTTCCAAAAGTAATAACCAAGCTGAGATAAATAAAACAAAACACCTACAATATCATTCACTGTCCCAAACATATAAACAAAACAAAACAAACAATCCTGACCACAACAGACTCTAGCATGAGACTTTAAACAATCTTTATACGCTGGCTTTAGAAAAAAAAATCTTGGATTTATAATCACCAAATTCATCATGAACCAATAGATACATTTTTTTCTGGGGCTATCATAACAAGTAAGGATTGATGAATTATGTTATTTGCCTTGCTCTTTAAAAGACAGAAAAAAGTTTGTTTATTTTTTCTTTCCTTTTATTTTTCAAGACAGGGTTTCTCCGTGTAGCCCTGGCTGTCCTGAAACATATTCTGTAGATCAGGCTGGCCTCAAACTCAAGAGACTAGCCTGTACCTGCCTGCTGAGTGCAGGAATTAAAGGTTAGCACCATCACTGCCCAGCAAAAAAAAATTTTCTTAATTAACTTTGTATCAAGAGCTATAACTTCATAAAATTGTTAATGAACACATTTAATCAATTTACAAAAGAACCACAATTTCTCTTTGCATAGAGAATGTGACACAACTAAATTATACAGCATTTCTCTTACTCATTTTTATATTTCCCAGATGAAAATTTTAAAGCTGAAGAAAAAAAAAAACCAAAAAACAAAGAAATGCTTTTCTAACGTCAGAAATTGCAAGCTTCTTACAAGAGTTCGTCTTTTGGGGAATCTTGCCTTCCCTGCAGAATAATGCATGGACACCAGCATGTAATGATGAACAGAGAAAGCAGTGGCCAGTCCCACCACACCCACAGTGCCCTATCAGGAAACACAATGCCCACAATCATCTTACGTTTTTCAACTTAAAAATATGTCTTCTCCCTTTTCCTTTCGTGGAAACTTTCTTTTCTGCAGTTGGAGCAGATTTGTACTTGGTATTTCTGAGCCGAGCTGACCTTCTGTGAATTTCTTGCTTACTCTGTTACACAATTTAGAGAAAAAGAAATTAGAAGTGCAGAAGAAAAGCCAATACAATAATCACAAAGATCAGAGGATGCACTTTGTTAAAATACTTAGAAGACTGAGGGCTGAGATGTCAAACTCTGCAGGGCCTCCCAAGAGGTGGCGCTGCTTTCAAGCGGAAAGAGGACAGGAGTGAGTGGAGGCCACCAAGGCGGGAACTATTACTTGTTTGTTGAGCTTATCGCACTAGTAAACTATTTTACCACCCCCCGAAAAGTTTCCTGCATATCTCATAAAAGAATTCTAATGCTGCCATTCTAAATGACCTAACAATTTATTAACGTAATGACAAGGACTTAATGGGCAGGCCTACAACCAAATGGCCTCGTTCGACTGACCCCGTGTGTTGGGGACCGTTTCTGCAGCTGGTCGTGCACCGCCCTGTCTACCGAACGAAGCTCTTCTCCCCGGGCGGGAGGGGCCGAGGGCTCACCTGCTTGCCGCCCCCGCCCCCGTTGCTCTGCGAAGGACCGGCCGAGGCGGTGGCGAAGGTGGCGGTGCCGAAGCCGCCGCCGGCCCCGGTCCCGCCCGCCACTCCCGCGCCACCGCCCCCGCCCCCCCGGCCAGTGCAGTGATGACATAGGATCTCGCCCTGTGGACTCTTCTTCCACATGGAGGACGATGTGGTCTTGCACATGCTGCAGGTGGGCTTCAGGCCCAGCGGCATGGCGGCCGGCTCGGGCGGCCCCCGCGGGCGCAGCGACACGGGAATGGCGGCCGTCTGCGCTGGCCGCCCAGGGGTCGGCCCGCCACCTCGGCGACTGGAAGAGCAAGGTCTGAGGTGCTGAGCCGCCCGCGCCGGTACCCAGCGGCCGCCGCTGACCCCTGGAGGCGGGAAGCGGGCTCCGGCAGCCCGGGACCCAGCCCTGGAGCTGGGCCGCCCGCGGGGCACGCAGGCCCGACACTCGGCCCGGCCTCCCGGGAAAGCCAGCTCGGGCCCAGGGGACGCTGCCCGAGGCGGACGAGGCCGCCGGGGTCCCGAGGGCGACCACAGCCCTACCTCCGCCCACCGCGGCTTCCGGCCATGGGCGTGGCTCCCAGGACGGGGCGGGGCCGGGGAAGCCAGTGTTGCTGACCTAGGCCTTCGGGCTCCGGAAGCCCCACCTACTGGCCGGAAGTGGCCCTGCCAGACTAAGCATTGCCTGTCACTCTTCTAAGTTTATAACTGGCGGGGAAAATATAAAATTTCCCGTTAAAGTGAACCTCAAATGACTAGTGAGAGTAGCCCATGTAATCGTTGTTATCTAACATTCACACTTCCCCGCGTATCCTGTGTTTTTACTTGATAAATTTAGCCGTATTGATCAGGACCCTTTTACACTTTTCTTTCTTTCTTTCTTTCTTTCTTTCTTTCTTTCTTTCTTTATTTATTTATTTATTTATTTTTGACTTTGGAGGCTAGGGAGGTGACCTGATGGATAAAGTTCTTCTAGCACAAGCTTATGGCCTGAGTTTGATCCCCAGTACCCACGTAAAAAGCTAGGTGTTAGAGCTGGAGAGACAGTTAAGACTAGATCCAGTATTAGCACCTACACTATCTATGAAACTTACTTTTAACATTCTTGCTTGACATACTACTTAACTTTAGAATAAAGTGCTCTTGAAACCTACCATTTGCCCCCCCCCCCCAAAAAAAATTGAGGGCCTAAGAAATTCCCATACTAAGAACATTCAGACGGAAAAGAACTGAACCACCAGTGTGGACTGGTGAGATGAATTTGTCAGTGATTTATTTTACTTGGGCAAATGTAGCAGTACCATGCACTGAATACTGTATGTGAGGGGTTTATGAGTTAGTTGGGTTAGAAATGAGCAATGTGCAGAAGAATTCCTATCAATTATTTCTCATGAGTTATACTATAATTAAAACAATATTAAAGTTTTACATTACACAGTTGGATTCAGAGCTGGGATATTTGTATGTTTTATGGCTTCACATCAATTTATTTTCATAAAGAACAAGCAACACAATATACCTTTCCTAACGATTAAAATAAGGTATACTAGAGTAAAGGGCTTCCAAAGAAGATTCCTGGAGACTGCATTGAACACTGCTTTAATTAGGGGTGATTGCTGGAAGAATTCACCTTTTTTTCTGTGAACTTTGGTTTGAGGAACTGGACACATTTAAATCTGGATTTAGATCACTGCAAAACTAGCAGTTCTCTGGGAGAACCATTAGCAAAAGCAGGTGCAATACGCCTTTCACGCGGAAGGAGACGTGTATTAATTTGAGAGAGTTAAGCCGAACATTTGTGATTGTTGAAGTCTAAAGCTCCCAGGGAAACTAGCCCAAGGAAGGAGGGAGATTATAAGTACTGGTTACAAGTAAATAAAGTTTTTTTTATCGAATTGAACAACTGTATTTTCAGTGGAGTTTTGTTCTGTATGTGGTATGTGTATACATGCTCATAGGTGCATATATATGTTTCTGAGCACACATGCATGTGTGTATGTGTATAAGCACATGTGTGTAGAGGTCGGACATTGAGGGTCTCCCTCATCACTTTCTACTTTTTTTTTTTTAACAGTCTTTTCCTGAACTTGGAGCTTACTGATTATCCTAGACTGGCTTAACCAGCAAGCCCCAGGAACCCTCCTGTCCAAGTTCACCATGTGTGTAGCCTTTTACATGGATTCAAGGAATTCAGATTCAAGCCCCCAAGCACTTTACTGACTGAATCACCTCTCTAGCCACTTTTAAACTTGTTTGAAACAGGATCCTACTCCATCCCGAGCTGTTCTGGCACACGCTGTGTAGTCCAGACTGCAAGCTGGCAGTAATTCCATCCTCAGACTCTTAAGTGTGAAGATTGCAGGTGAGAGCCATCTAACACAACTGTGTCATTTAAAAAGTGAAGTTAGGTCTTGTGTTTTCTCAGAAACTAGTGATAAGATGGCAGATATCTACATGATTTGGAGACACGGGGTTTATGCTGAGCATCCAGTGTGGAATTTTAGAAAGTCCCTGGAGTAAATGTGCACAGTGGTTCTGACAGCGGGATAAAAGAGTGATGCTCTGTAGAGGACCCAGACACTCTGTGACCCGCCAGTAGATTGCCCAGGGTCTCAGCTGGAAGTTGGAATTTTAATTCTATGGTTTATGTCCCGTTACTCACACCTGACTTCGTAGACAGTATGTCTTTTTCTTTTTTCTTTTATTCTTCTCTCATACATCTGAACCTCAGCCTCCTTCCTTCACTCCTTCCAGTTCCCCGTCCCCAACCTCTCCCCCCAGATCCATTCCGTTGCTCTTCTGTTTCCCTTCAGAAAGGAGCAGACCTCCCAGTGATACCAATTTAACATGGCTTAACAAGTTACAGTGGGACTAGGCTGAGGAATGTGGAAATGTCTGGGGAAGTTGGAGGAGGGGAGCAGGGGTGGGTCTCTGGCAGTGTAAGGGGCTGAAAAGATAGAATTGTAAGACACCAAAGCTTATAACCATTTAAAAACAAAGCATGATAATCATGGGATTGCAACAAATAGGTGAGACTGGAAAATGATCCAGATGTGAGTAGGAAATGCACAGGGCACCAGTGGAAGATACAGCTTCCAAATCTTAGGTTTTGCTTGCATCTGGTGATAAAGTGTGCAGGCACCCATCTTTTCTGGCACCGGGATGGATTGCATCCTCCACAAGGCAAGCTTCACTTACCGCTCAGGGCAGCAAGGGAAAGGTCGAGTCAGGTGGAGTGTCCCTGCATCTCTTGTTGCTCCATGGCTTTCAGATCAAGAGTCAGTGCTCTAGAGTAGCGTGTTTGGGGGTTGATTGTTCAGAATCCCTTCAGCACTGGTCTAAAATGAGACCAGACTTTAGCCACTGTTTCCAACCACTTTTACAGGATTTTGTTTTACTGCCAGGGAAACCTACACATATAGGAAACCATTGTAACTGAAACACAGCACTTTTGGGCTCTGAAGCTCTGCCCCAGGAGTCATCATGGTCTACCAGAAAGACCAGCTTATACTTTACTAGAAATGAGTCTTACTCATCTGAAATAATGGCACAGAACCTCTGGATGGTATCCTCTGGTGGAGTTTTATGAGCATCTTCTTCTTGCTGAGAAGAAAGTTATGGCAGGGTTGGAAGGACCCCTTCCTCATGGACAGAGCCTCTTGCTCTGTGACATGGAGTTGGTTTGAAGACCTGAGCGTAGGTCTCCTTGAGAACCAATAGAAAGTGTACCCACTAGCATGAAGGTTGACTGGACTTGGCTTAGAACCCTTCTTCCTGAGAAGAAGGATCCACTCACCCCATGCCCCAACTGCCACTCTCTTAACTGTCACTCAGAACCTTGCTTCTCAGTTCTACTACCTGCCTGGCTGTTTGGATGGCTGCTGGCTCAGGAGTCAGGAGAGCTTGAGGACCAGGTGAAAACCTCATTTGTGTTTTGGAACAAACCAAATATAGTTCCTCAAGGAACACTCAGTTGCTTTTGTCTTTGGTTGCTTTGAAAACTCTCTGTTTCTGCTTCTGACTTGTAGGATACTGTAGACACCAACTTGCTTATTTGAGCACCTTTCCATGATCTTCAGCTTTGTGTGAAGATTCCTTTCACAGAGGAGCTCCAGACTTCATCATAGAAGGAAATATCTCTCTTGTTTTCAAAATGTAAATATGATATTATTGAAATTATTATTTAAGATAAATGGCCGCTGTAAAAATTCATTCAAGTTAAGTACTTTCCAACTGAGCTGTATCAGAATAATGATCAATCCCATTTGTCCAGTCAGAGAGAGGGCAAATATTAATGCGATCTTCCTAAATATTATTCTCAAATTTTATTTTCAAAATTCAAAACTGTATCATAGTGAAGTTCACATTGGTGTATATATATGTATGTGCATGTGTATGATGTTTTGTGTCTGTATCAAATTCAATGTATCTACTTCTCTGCTGATGGGTAATTTATGATGGGCTATCATAAATTTTGGCAGTTATAAACAGTGAATGATATACTGAATTTTCTTTTACATATACCTTTGCCTTCATGTGTTTATGGAATAAATTACCCCAACTATAGGTCTAAAGTGCTATACATTTGGGTTTCTGGTAGATATCACTAAATTACTCTCCACAATATAAAAAACTTTATATTGAAATGAGGTGGCATACCTCAAGTGTGACGACCCCACTGTATATAATTGACTTAATGCTTAGGACCCATGATTGTTTTGAGATAACAAAAATATTTTAAGTTTGTTTAAAATCAAGAGAAAATTATAAACATAATCATGGATAACATATAGTGAATTCATCTTGGTTTATATCAGTATCTCTAGCAATAACAAGAAAAGATTATTTTAAATATACTTAAATTAGTAATTATTTAAATTAAATATATTTACTGTTTTATGGAAGAAGGAGCTCAGAAGAAATATGGGCCTCATGAGAGTGATAATATGCCTCCAGACTATCGATTTCTTTATAGTCTTAGCAACCATAAGAATCATCTTTTTAACTGTTGGATGCTTTTGTTTACAGGTCTGTGGTTGTTTTGCGAGGCGTTATTGTCAAGGCTTACTGGCTATTTACATTTTTATGAATTGATTATTTGTGTTCACTTCTCTTCATTGAGTTGCCAACATGTCCCTTTCTGCATTATCATAAACATTGCAAATATCTTATCATTTTCTCATATCAGATTTGTTTAAAAAATTTTATAATTTGAAGAGTTTAACATCTGAACTGCTCTGTACCTCCAACCTGCCCAATACCTCTCTCTTTTTAAAAATGGTATCATTTTTATAAGTGCATCTATATACTCCTTGTATTTTCTAATAGAGTGTCTATGGTTATTATTAGATTTGAAAATATTTTCAGTTCACCTGTGTGTTAGTTACTTCTCTATTTCTGTGACTAAACACCATGACCAAGGCAACGGATAAAAGAAGGTGTCCACTTGCCATTATGGTTTAGAGTCCACGCTGGCAAAGCAAAGGCATGGTGGCAGGAGGAGGCTGGAGCTAAGAGCTTACATCTCGATTCACAGTGGGAGGCAGGGAGAGAACACTGGGGATGGCAAGAGTCTTTTGAAGCTTCAAAATCCACTTCCAGTAGCACACCTCCTCCAACGGTTTACAACGTCCCGGACAGTTCCACCAACCAGGAACCAAGTCTTCAAGCTTATGAGCCCATGGGAAGGAGGCATCCTCATTCAAACCACCACAACCTGCAATAGGTCTTTGAATGACAAATAAAATAGCAGTTAAATTATTGTTTCCAAATGTATAACTAATTGTTCTAACGTCAGAGGGCATAATTTGAAGTTTCACCTTTATCAAATATTAAATTCTCTTATATACATAAATCTGTTCCTGGACTCTCTTCCATCCCATTGATCCATTGCTACACTGGTATTAATCACATAACTCTATATTATATGTATATATGATATACATATGTACGGATACATTTCATTTTATTTCTGCTAAAGTAAATCACTACTGCTTCTCTTACAATCCTATTTCAAATTTGTTCTTGATTTTTCTCGTGTATTTATACTGATGAACTTTGGTGTTACTAGAAATCACTACTGAATCTAGTAAACTTTTGAGATTAACTGAAGGAAAGGGACATCTTTATTAAATGCCATCTGTTTCTCCAGGGGCCTGACAGGTTTGTTTGTTTGTTTGTTTGTTTGTTTTTAGACTTCCTGTTTGGCCATCAGTACCCTGGCTTTACCATCTTAGTCTCCTTTTCTTGCTCCATCATGTCTCTTGTGAGACAAGAAACAGGCAGCAGCAGAGGAAGCTTGCTTGAAATCTCCCAACTTTGGCCGGGTGTGGCAGCACACACCTTTAATTCCACCCAGCACTCAGGTGGCAGAGGCAGGCAGAAGTATGAATTCAATGCCACCACCCTGGTCTACAGATTGAGTTCCAGGTCAGCCAGGGCTACACAGAGAAACCCTGTCCAGAAAAACCACAATACCAGCAGCAGCAGCAGCAGCAGCAACAACAACAACAACGACAAAAAGAAAGAGAAGTTCACATTGTCCATGAGATGAGTGGGAAAGTTGACCTTTGTTCTTTAAGAGGTCTCTGGAGACTGGCATTTTGGTTGCCAAGCCCAGCAGCCAAGCACAACTTCCCCAGCCACCATTTCTAGTCTCTTTTTTTTCACACTGGCTTCCCCTGTTCCTTCTCTACTCTGTAGGTAGTCTGATCCCCAATTCCCTTGCTTGTAAACCCTCAGTGATTGCCCACTGAACTAGTTTTCTATTGCTGCTGACACAGTTCTGCACAGACTGAGTGTCACAAAGCACAACAAACAAACAGCTTTACAGTTCTGCAGTTCAGAAGTCCCGTACCAGCTCCACAGGGCTAAGACCAAGATGTCAACAGGACCACGTTCTTTTTTGGAGACGCCACTAGAAAGTCTGTTTCTTGCCTAACTTCTCCAGATGGCTTATGTTCTTTGTTCCAAGCTGCTTCTGGGATCATCTTCATAACATCTGTATCATTTTGACTTCCATTTGCCTTTCTAATTCTTTGTTTCCTGCCTTCCTCTCTTCTTTATGGTCATAAAAAAGCTCAACTTTGAGATTGGATTGAACCTGGAGCCATCTTGTCCTTATGTCCTCCTGCAGTGTTTCCAGGGTCTTAGGAGAGGGATGTAGGACCATTGGAGGCTATCACTCTTCCTAACGTCCTTATATCATCGAGGGTAACGGGTAGTTTCCTTAGATTACTCCAGCCTTCCCGCCTCCCAAGTGACAAAAATCCCACAACTCCACTGTTTAATCTCATTACACTATCAACTTTCATATCCTGGAAGATGAGCATCATCAATTTCTGGGACCTGTCATCTAAGCTTCCTCTGGCCCTGGTCCAGGGTTACCGCTCTATCGGGGAAAACTCCCCCCCCTTCTTTATTTGACCAAGTCTTGTAACACTTCCAGCCTTGTTTTCACTTTTCCTGAGAATGTACAGAAACCTCTTCTACTCCCAGTGTTGTCCTCTAGGTATCACGGACGGCACTTGCATCCTCCCGTGTTCCCGGCTCGCTTATATTGTCTTTAATATCATTGTTCATCTGATACATTGTCTTTCCCCCCAGTGTAAGTTAACTGAATACAGAAGCTGTCAATCTCCACAGGCCTTTTAACTCACTGATGAATGAGTTAAAAGGTTCATGTCATAATAGGAGGGAAATCATCTACTCTACAATAGCGGTTCTCAATCTTTCTAATGCTGTGACCCTCTTCGTGTTGCGACAACCCTTCAACCATAAGGTTATTTTCATTCCTACTTTATACTGTAATTTTTCTACTTTTATGAATCACAATGTAAAGATTTTCGGAGATAGAGGTTTGTCAAAGGGGTTGTGACCCACATGTTGAGGACCGCCGCTCCACACTGCCCATCTTACGGGTGTTTGCTTACTCATTTAAGAGATATTTATTATTCATTGATGTGATATGAATGGATGTCCAGTCATTAAAAATAGGAAACAATCACTTGAAAGTTGAAGGATGGTAAGGCAGTGGGGGTGTGGCTACCAGGACGTGAATGACAGGTTCTCTATTCCAGGAAAATAGACCTGGAGGTCAGTGAGCCAGTCAACTTTAGCTCTGGAGATCATCAACATCTGGTTCATAAAGCAGCAATTAAAGGTAACGTCGGTAAACTGGATCAGCCCTTCAGAACTTCCTCTGGAGACACTCCACAAGAGGCCATAAAATATTCATATCCGAGGAGTAGAGATGGAGCAAATACCTACGCAGTACAAATTTCTGAGGATGTTACCCCCCCAAGCGAGAGCGTGAATCCGTCCAGTCCTTTTGAAGACACGTCCATCCGTAAAGGTAAGAGTATATAATACTTAGACTTGGAAAAAAGCAATGTTTTCTCAAAAAAATTTCCATGGTGTATACTGCCAGATAGGATGAATTCTTTTTCATTTAGCTTTCTTGCTCTTTCTTTATTGTGAATTGTGTCTAAGGCTGCCATAATAGACCACCATGATGCTGTAAGGGAAATTCAAAAATCCATAACAAATATTATATGGTGACTGGACTTTTTTAGGAAGTATTAACTGTTGATTATGAAATGTTCTCATCTGCATACAACACGGTCACACAATATTGGCCTAGGTTTTTAAACATATTATATTAATTAAATGTCCTAGATATTTATTCTGGAATAGACAGGAATATACTCATCAGGGAATGGTAGAAATCTTAAAAATTGTAACATAAATAAATGAGAACTTTTGCTCTCATGAAATGTGATATTGAAGGGCAGTAGCTAAGGGCAGTGCTGTGGGTCCCCACATCTTAGATATTGCACTTAATCCTTCTTGGGGCCTGGAGAACCTGCAAGTGGCCTCTGAACATTTTGATTTCCACTGATGCCTCCCCCTGCTCCCACCCTCTGTCATAGACTGGAAGGAGGTCTTTGGGAGCTCTAGCCTTCAGGATGAGAAAGGAAAAGAGCCAAAGACCAAGGGCCAAGGGAAGACAAAGGTTCTGACAGTTCCAAGAAGTCCCATTCACTAGCAGAGTCCCACGAGCCCTCCAAACTCAAACTGAACTGTTTTTGTCCCCACAAGGACTTCCACCCACCTGCTGTCCATCCTATCTGAAGTACATGGCACCTCTGTCTGCACTTTCCTTGTTGGGCTGATTATCACGTTTCACAAGAGCATGAGGGAGCCAGAGCAGATAGGTGTCACCAGCCAGCCAGCAGCCTAGATGCCAGACCTTCAGTGTCTCGCAATGGCAGTGGTTCTATTGTTAGTCTTCACAACTCTCTGAATGAAGACATCCTCGTGCCATATTGGAGATGTGGAAACCAGATTTAAAGAAGTAGAAACAAAATAGATGTAACACCCCCTCACCAGTTAGGGGTTGATAGCAGTATCTTCTGGGAGACCGAGGTGAGCCTTTTTCTGACTTTCACAAGTTGCCCAGTCTGTAAGGTGAAAGAATCACAGGGAAGAAGACAGGCAGGGTAATGAGATAAGAGTCACGGAAGGAGGGGTTTTAATTCTTGATGGCGTCTCCATGAAGATACAGTTTTAAAGTCGTCAACCTCACCCATGTTAAGTGTATAATGTTTTCAGTAAATTTACAGTTTTGCAGCCCGTGCCATAGTCCATTTGGATCATATTTATAACTTTAAAATGAAATCCATTAGGAATCACACCCATCTTCCTCTGCCTTGCCAACTGCTAATCTTCTTCTTCATAACCCTCTGGATCTACCTATTAAGGCCGTTTCGTACAAACAGGAGCATGAAGCATATGCTCTTTTGGAAATATGTCTTCATGAAGCATAAGGTTCGCCTACTCTGTAGCATTAGTTCTTACTCGTTTTTATGGCCATATAGTATTTTATTGCCTGAGAGACATTATCTTACATTACATTGGTTGAGGTATTTGTTAGAGTTAGAATCCACTGGGGGAAAAACCCCACAGGCTCAATCCAAATTATACTTAAATCAATTTATTATGACTGCAAGCAAGACAATAATAGCCTTAAAGCCAAACCAAAGACACGCTGCACGGAATGAACGGGCTAGAGGAAAGGCTTTTAAGGTGCACACCACAATTATTTGGTTTTCCTGGAACATGCAGCTGATCAAAAAGCTGTCTCCCCTCAGTTACTGAGGAGCTGTCTCTCTCTCCCCCTGCTTGCAGGATGGAGAAGCTGTTTTACTCCCTGGTACACAGCCAAGAGTGGGTTTACAAAAGCCCGAGCAAGTGATTAACTATCTCAAGTGGATTTACAGTTCTGAGAAGGGGGCAAGGAGTCAGAGTCACCTGAAGCTTATCATTTGGGAATTTAGAATGGATACCTAGCACAAAATGGGGTTTTCCTTAGCCATCACATATGTGTCAATTGATAGATGATTGGGCTGTTTCTTCTTTTGGTTGTTGTGACTGATGCTGCAATTCCCAGTAGATTCCAATTCACGAAGGGCTCTGGCAGGCCCTAGCATGGGCCTGACAGGGTGCTGACAGGTTTGCCCTTTCTCCCTTCCCTTTGACTCGTAAACCATGGATTACATCCTTAAAGCTCACCACCAAGGTCTGTTCTTTCATTTGGACACTTTCTTGAGGCACTCATTCTTAAGGCTGATCACCAAGGGAGAACTATCAAAGTATGGGAGTCCAGCCATCAGAAGCCCTCTTTCAGCTGCCCCAGGTAATATGCCCAATCAAAACATGCCACTCCATCCTGCATCCCAGTCCATTCTAACACAGGCCTCTCCTTTTTTCCTCTTAAAAATCACACCTGCAAGGTTATATGCTATTCTTTCTGCCTAAGTCAGAAACCAGCCACTTTACTTCTCTGTAGAAACAGGTGTTTGGGTGGGGTTTGTGCCGCTCGCTGTGTGTGGGTCCCTTCAAGTCACATACCAGTTTTATGTAAACATATGCTTGCATTTCTCCTGGATGCAATGCAGGATTGTTGAAGGACACCACAAGTCGCTTCACCTTTTGATGAATGGCAAAGCTTTTCTAAAGCAGAGCCGTCATTTTTCATTTCAACCAATAACGTATCAAGTTCCCTGCTTCTCAGTATCCTTGCCAACATTTGTTACTATCTTTCTGATTGTAGACACCCTAGTGAGTGTGAAGTGGGAGTACATAATAGTTTTGACTTGAGTTTTTCCTTCTCCCCCTTTTATTGAGTGTATATATATATCACATAATATATCCTGATTATGGTTCCCTCTTCCTTTACTCCCCTCCCCCCATCCATATTCACCCCCCTCTTTTTGGGTCTCTCATTAAAAAACAAACAGGTTTCTAAGAGATAATAATAAAATATAACAACATAAAAATAGTAAGATAAAGCAAAAACTATCACATCAGAGTTGGACAAGATAAACAAACAGAAGGAAATAAGCCCAAAAGCAGGCACAAGTGTCAGAGTTCCAGTCCTTTGCACACTCAAGGATCTCATAAAAACACTGAACTGGAAGCCGTAATATATATGCAAAAACCCCAGTGCAGACCCGTGTAGGCCCTGTGCCTGCTGCTCCAGTCTCTGTAAGGTCATATGCATCTTGCTTTGTTGATTCAGAAGGCCTCATTTTCCTGGTGTCCTCCATCCCCTCTGGCTCTTACACTCTTTCCTCCTCTTCCAAGAGGTTCCTGAACCCTGTGGGACAGGATTAGATAGAGATGTCCCATTTAGGGCTAAATGTTCCCAGCTTGCTCATTCTGCATAATGTCTGGTTGTGGGTCTCTATATTTGTTCTCATCTGCTGCAGGAGGAAGCTTCTCTGATGATGGCTGAGCAGGGCACTGACCAATGAGTACAACAGAATGTCATTAGGAGGCATTTTATTGCTATAGTTTTTAGACAAGTAGTACTTGCTTTTAACCTGGGTCCTTGTGCTATCTAGTCTCTGGCTCTTAGGCATACACGTAGTGTTGGGTATGGGTTCCATCTCATGGAGTGGACCTAAAGTCAAATGAGATTGGTTGGTTGCTCCCACATGCTTTGTGCCACTATTGCCCCAGCATATCTTGCAGGCAGAAGAACACTATAGATCAAAGAGTTTGTGGCTGGCTTCATTTTTTCCTGTCTCTTTTGGTAGTGTGTAAAGTATCTTCCTATACCGAAGACACTAGCAAGTAGGGATGAAGGTTCTATGTAACTCAACTTCTTCATGTTCACTGAGCTGTCTGGGTGCTGTCTTCAGCAATGGGACTTGTCAGTTTACAGAGAGCAACCTATAGTCTTAGCATCAGCTTGGTTGTTTAGCGGGGGTCTCCCATGAGACCCCTTTGACCAACAACTCAATTAGCTGTAATCCAATCCTGGTAATGGAAGCTTCATTTAGTCCCAAGAGATGGCCAATTTGGTCTCTCTCTCCACTGTTATTTGATTTCCTTTGGCTCGCCTTCATATATGTTTATATTTTAGGAAGCTGGGAATGTATGAAGTTGTCATGCTACCAATCAATTAACCCTTAGATTTACCTGTCCCTCCTCATATTCCTTCCTTTATCCTCTTTCCCCACCTGACTCGCTCATCCATTTCAGCTACACCCCTTCCGCTTATGATTATTATGTTTTTCTTTCTTAAGGATCTATCTGAATTCTTCTACATGCAGCCATCCAGTTTGACCAGCATCATTTGTTGAAGATGCTATCTTCATTCCACTGTGTATTTCTGGCTTCTTTGTAAAAAATCAGGTGTCCATAGGTGTGTGGATTTATGTCTGGGTCTTCAGTTCAAAGTCTATTGATGAATGTTTATGTATTTGTGCCAATATTATACTGCTTTTATTACTAAAGTTCCGCAGTAAAAGTTGAAATCAGGAACAGTGATCTCCTGATAAAATCTCCTGATAAAAATAATAAAAAAAAATCCCTCTTTTGTTATTTGGAATTGTTTTAGCTATCCTGGTTTTGTGTTGTGTGTGCTTCCATACGAAGCTGAAAGATGTCCTTTTAAAATCTATGAAGAAATGTGTTGGAAATTTGATGGGGATTGCATTTGATCTGTAGATTGCTTTTGGTAAGATTGCCACTTCTACTATGTTAATCCTACTGATCCATGAGCATGGGAGATCTTTCCATCTTCTGATATTTTTGTGAATTTCCTTCTTCAATGTCTTGAAGGTTTTTTTTTTCATACAAGTTTTTCATTTGCTTATTTACTTACCCAAGATATTTTATACTATTTTAGACTATTGTAAAAAGTGCTATTTCCCTGATTTCTTTTTCAATTTGTTTGTCATTTGTATACAGGAGGGCTACTGATTTTTGTGAGTTAATTTTGTACTTCAATGAAGATATTTTAACAGCTGTAGGTGTTTCTGGTGGAATTTTTAGGTCACTTATTTATATTATCATATCTTTTTCAAATACAGACACTTTGACTACTTTCTTTGCGATATATACTCCCCTCACCACCTTCAGTTTCCTTACTTGCTCTAGCTAAGACTACAAGTTTATATTGAATATGTATGGAGAGAAAGGACAACCTTGTCTTGTTCCTTATTTTAGTGGAAATGCTTTGAGTTTCTCTCCATTTAAGTTGATGTTAGCTATGGGCTTTCTGTAAATTGCCGTTACTATGTTGAGCTATGTTCCCATATCCCTAATTGCTCCAGAATTTTTATCATGAAGGGGTATTGGCCTTTTCTGTATCTAATGAGATGTCCATGTGATTTTTGTCTTTCAGTTTGTTTATAGGGTGGGTTACATTTATTTATGTATGTTATACCATCCCCGCATCTCTGGGATGAAGCCTACTTGATTGAAGTTGATGATCTTTTTAATGTGTCTTGGATTAGGTTGCAAGCATTTTATTGAGGGATAAATTCATGTGTTCATAAGGGAAATTGGTCTCTAATTCTCTTTGTTGGGTCTTAGGTTGTTTAGGCATCAGGATAAAGGTGACATCATAAAATGAACTGAGCAGTGTTCTTTCTGTTTCTATTTTGTAGAATAATTTGAGGAGTATTAGCATGAGCTCATCTTTGAAAGTCTAATAGAATTTTGTGCTAAAACCACTTGACCTTGATTTTTTTTTTTTTTTTGGTTGGGAGACTTTTAATGACTATTTATTTCAGTAGGGGTTATAGGTCTATTTAAATTGCTTATCTGATCTTGATTTATCTATAGTAAGTGGTATGTATCCAGAAAATTATCCATTTCTTTTAGATTTGGTATCAGACAGGTTTTTATTTTTTTTTTATTTTTTTGGTTTTTCAAGACAGGGTTTGTCTGTGTAGCCCTGGCTGTCCTGGAACTCCCTCTGTAGACCAGGCCAGCCTCCATCTCAGAAATCCACCTGCCTCTGCCTCCCAAGCGCTGGGATTACAGGCGTGCGCCACCACTGCCCGGCTTCGGACAGGTTTTTAAAGTCTGTCCTTAGGATTCTTTGGATTTCCTCAATGTCTTTTGTTGTATGTACCTTTTTGTTTCCAATTTTGTTAATTTGGATTCTCTCTCTCTCTCTCTCTCTCTCTCTCTCTCTCTCTCTGCCTTTTAGTTAATTTGGATAAGGGTTTGTCAATCTTATTGATTTCTCAAAGAACACTTTGTTTCACTGATTGTTTTTATTTGACTGATTTCAGTCCTGAGTTTGGTTATTTCTTGCCATCTGTTCCTTTCAGGTGCGTTTCCTTCTCTTTGTTGTAGTCCTTTCAGGTGTACTTTTAAGTTACTAGTATGAGATATCTCCACTTTTTATGTAGGCATGCATACATTTGTCTCTTAGAGCAGCCTTCATTGTGCCCCATAAATTTGGGTATGTTGTGTGTTCCTTTTCATTCAATTCTTAGAAATTCAATAGAAAGTCTTTAACTTCTTTTTCCATTTCTGCCTTAACCTACTTTTCATTCAGTAATGAAATAAGTTTGTCCGCTTTTATGCATTAGTAAGATTTTTGTTGTTGATATTCAATTATAGTTCATAGTGGTCAGCTAGGATGCAGGGTATATTTTTACATCTTTTGAGATTTCTTTGTATCTCAGTATGTGGTCAATTTTAAAAAGTTCACGAGATGCTGAGAAGTAGGTATATTCTTTTGTGGTGGGTGGAATTTTTCTGGTTTTATTAAGATCTTTTTATTGTGCTTCAGCTTTTTTGAAATACTTAAGGCATTTCAACCCTGCTGTGGTAGGGTTGTTGGACTCTAGTGGAGACATAGTGTCCTTGCTGTTATTGAGTGTGTTTTTACACTGACATCTAAGCATCTGGCCAGGTTTGGGAAGATTGTAATTCTAGGTGCTGATATCTAGTCTTGTCTTTGGTGACTGGGATGTTTGATTTATGGGTTTCTGTTGCCCTCTCTGTTTCTTAGGAGAGTGTTATGGCTGTGTGTTGCCAGGGGATCTTGGCAGGGGATTCTTCTGGGATCCTGATAGGTGCGGCCACCGGGGGTGCCAGGTAAAATGTATTTCTGAGATTACTGGGAACTGACACTTAGGAGTGGGGATGGTCCAGAGGGTGAGGAAAGGCCACAGCAGAAGGACTGTCACAGACACAGGGATGAGACTGGTATTGGACTTGGAGGAACGGAAGGAGAGGTAAAGATCTGCAGTGGTCAGAGTGGCCTGTGAGTTTCCAGGCAGGCTTGTATTTTCTTAATGACTAATGGGGTTGGGCATCTTTTACATGATTGTTAACTATCCACATGTTTTCTTTGGGGAACACTATTGAAACCCTTTACCCATTTTTTTTTAAACACCAACAATGACTTCATGATTATGTGAGTTGACTAGCCCCAGGCTTGACAGCAGATACATTACCTGCTGAGTTATTTCACCAGTTCCCAAGAAAATCTTTAATGATTAGACTGAATACTCTTTTTGTCTGTTCTTACAACCGGGGGTGTCTCTTTGTTGCTTTGTTTGATCTCCAACTCGTAAACCGAAGCATTTCTCCCCTTCAGCCTTCTGAGTATCTGGGATTATCAGTGTGCCCCACTGTGGTTAGCTTCGATTAGATATTCTTTTTTATTATTAAATTTTATTTTTTTGACTTACTCACTTTACATCCTGCTCACTGCCCCCTCCCAGTCACCCCCACACAATCTTTTCCCCTATCTTCCCCTCCCCTTCTCCCCTGAGCAGGTGGGGCCCCCTGGGTATCCCCCAACCCTGGCACTTCAAGTCTCTGTGAGGCTAGGACTTCCTCTCCCACTGAAGCCAGACGAGGCAGCTCAGCTAGAAGAACATCTCACATACAGGCAACAGTTTTTGGGACAGCCCCTACTCAAGTTGTTCAGAATCCTCATGAAGACCAAGCTGCACATCTGAGGTCTAGGTCCAGTCCTGAATGTTCTTTGGTTGGTGGTTCAGTCTTTGAGAGCCCCAAGAGTCCAGGTTAGTGACTCTGTTGGTCTTCCTGTGGAGTTCCTATCCCTTTTGGGACCTGCCATCCTTCCTCCTATTCTTCCATAAGAGTCCCCATCTCCATCCACTGTTTGGCTGTGGGTGTCTGCACCTGTCTGAGTCAGCTGGTGGGTGAAGCCTCTCAGAAGACAGCCATGCTAGGCTCCTGTCTGCAAGCATAACAGAGTATCATTAATCGTATTAGGTATTGGTGCTTGCCATGGGATGGGTCTCAAGTTGGGCCAGTTATAGGTTAGCCATTCCCTCAGTCTCTGCTCCATTCCCTATGCCTGCATTTCTTGTAGACAGAATAAATTTGGGGTTGAAAGTTTTGTTGGTGTCCCTATCGCTCCACCGGGCTTCTTACAAGAGGCAGCCTCTCCAGGCTCCATATCCCCAATGCTTCTCACAGAGTTTTAAACAATACAAGTTAAAAAGTTCTCCAGAGTCATTTCATTTTTGCTGTTGCATTTACTGACTAAAACAGCAGCTGCCTCTCCTGGCCTCAAATGGCAATGGGGAATTCCTTTCACTGGAGATTGCATTTGGTTTTACCTTTGGATATTGGGTCACAAAGTCACATCTTGTCTCCACAGGTTTCATTGTGAAAGTGTTTGTCGTTCTGTCTATGCAGCTGTTCATCACTGCTGCAATCATCAGCATCTTTGTTTTATGGTGAGTTATCTCCTTTACTGTCTGGAATGAGGAGTTATGCTGCTCTTGGGAATGCTCATGGAATCAGCTTGCTTTAATTTGGAGCATCTCCAACAGTACGGTTTCTGGTCTTCATTGTGCGGAAGCAGTAGTCTTCCCATAGGCAGGTTCTTCTGAAGCACCTCCTAGCTGTCATGGCAAGAGGTTCCTAGAACTTACCTTCCTAAGTCAAGAATGTTTTCCTTCGTTTTACTTCAGGGACTGTTTTCTTTTTAATTTTCTCTGAGCTACCTTCTCAAATATCATGGAGACATTGAAGACTGGAACACTGTTAAATTCTCTAATTATTTGAGAGACTTTAATCAGTCACCATGCTCATCTCATTGAAAGTGCTATTTTATTGATTTCTTTTAGCTTACACATATATCAGTCTCAATGTTTTATTTATTTTGTTTGGTTAGGTGTTTGTTTGTTTGGTTTGATTTTTGAGTGAGGACTCACCATGTAGCTCTGGTTATCTTGGCTGTCTCTGGTTGTGCCTCACTATGTAAATCAGGCTGACCTTAAGCTTACAGACATCCACCCACCTCTACCTCTGCAGGGAATAAAGGTATGTGCCACCATGTCTGGATCTCAGTACTCTTAAAAAAGAAGGTCTTCACCAGGTTCCTCCTTTTAAATTTGATATATAATTTAAAAAATAATGTTTACAATGTATCTCTTTTTCCTTTGTGCTGGGGATTTTAACCCAGGCCTTGGTCCCACATGCCCAGCAGATGCTCTAACTGGGAACTGTACTAGCAGCCTATTTTTTTCCATTAAAGAGAGTGTTTCCACACTTCCTCTCCGTTTTTCCTCATTGATCATTTAGTTTACGCCTGCGTCATGATACTTGTATACTTCTATTCCAATTAGCAAAGTTTACTATCTTATGTAAAACTTATTTTATTTTTTTTTTAAAAAAAACAAAACACCAAAAACTAGCGAAGCTGTAAGAAAGTGGATCAAAGCCATGCCCTGGTTCCTGTATGCACTCCTGTAAGTATCATTGATGATTTTATTAACTATTGACCAAGATTTTATCACTATTGAAAATGTGGTAAATTGTAACATTCTTGCTGGGTATGGTGACATACGACTGTAAGCCCAATACTTAAGAGGTAGAGACAGGGTACTCAGGAATTGAAGGCCAGCACTGAGGGCCTAACACTCTGTTTCAAAATAACACAAACTAACAACAACAACAACAACAACAAGAGCAACATCAAAACGTACAAAACCACCCAGGGTTAAATACAATACCCTTATAGTTTATTTTTCTTTTATTTTTGAAGATTTGTTTGATTTTATGTGTTACAAGTGAATCTGTGCACCAATTGTATATACTGTGCCCACACAGGCCAACAAAGGGCATCAGATCTCCCTGGAACCGGGGTAACTGAGTGGAAGCAAATCCGGATCCTCTGGAAGAGCAGCCAGTGATCTTAACCTTCCAGCCATCTCTCTGGCCTCCTTATTTGTTTTTCTTTACGTATTGTGCCTACTTGTTTGTAGGTGCACCGTGTTACACAGGTGCCCACGGAGGGTGACAGAGAATTTCAGATCTCCTAGACCTGGAGTTATGGGTGTTTGTGAGCTGGGAACTAAGCCCAGGTCTTCTGCAAGACCGGCCAGTGCACTAAATCTCTGATCTATCTCTTCAGTCCCTGTGCAAAATTCTTTAAACGACACAATTAAAGATGGAAAGCAAGTTAACCGGGACCAGAAGTCAGGGCCAGCTGTGTGTAGAGGTGTTGCCACAGTAGAGTCAAGCCAGGAGGATCTTTGTTGATTGTTATTGGACAGATAGTCCTGAATGTTAATTGAGGTGGTGGTTACACAGACTCATGTCACATCCCCATGTTAAATAATAATAATAATAATAATAATAATAATAATAATAATAATAATAACAATAACACAGATTCAAATTATACCAGTGTCCCATTACTGGTTTTGAAATTTTGCTGTAAGTATATAAATCAAAATACCAAAATAATTGGTAAAAATTTCATACAGCTTTTATTGAATTTCTCAGTCCTTTTACAATTTCCCATGAATCTATATTTTTAACAAAATATTACAATGGGAAGCAATCTACCTGTGGATGGGAACTTTCAAAAGCTCACTTTGAAGACCTAAAAGAAAGAGGTAAGTAGAAGAGAGTGGCTTGGTTTGCTCTGTGTATCAGATGTGGACCTGTGATGACATGCTTGAGTGTGTGTCCCTCTGTCTGTCTGTATACACGGCTGTCCTCTTTGAGTACCAAAGCAGTAACTGTGGTTTCCCATCCGCAGCCCAGCAGTCTTCATTGTGATCGTTATACTTGCTTGCTGTAGGGATATCCGGCGCCAAGTGCCCGCGAACTACATTCTCCTGGCATTCTTCGTAAGTAACCCTCCTGGCAGGTGCTTTAGTCTCTCTCTGACATTTTTGTTGTCTTACTGCATTACTGTCTTCACTGTGGGAACTCGTGGTTCGGGAAGACCGGTAGGGGGCGTTTGTACAGAAGCAGCAACTCACACAGACTCAGAGATGGTGTCCTCCCCCCTCTGCAGACTTGGGTTCTAGGCCACCCTTTGCTGTGGTAAACTCACCTCCCTTGAAGCCATGCAAGAACCCGCACACAAGTCAGGGCTATGTCTGCAGTTAGCCTGGGTGCTATCAGTCCTCGGTCAGGGATAACAAACACATTTTTCATTAAAGAGTGCCTTCCACTTCTAACTCACAAGCCTATGAATAGGAAATTTAATTTTCTTTATTTTTGTAAGATGTATTTTACTTCAAGTCCCTAATGGAAGTAGAAGTCATTCCCCAGTTCTACAATGTTCTTCTCAGTACAGGGGTCTTTCCCACAGCCAGAGCTAGGGCTGTGATATGGTCCTTAACTATCCATCTGTCCTCACAACCTGGTTCCACCATCGGGGTTCATCAGTCCATGCTTCTCTGTCACCAAAACTGCTAGCCATACAGAATTGTGTGACTACCTTTTCAACAGCCAATTCTTTTTTTTCCCTGTTCACAGAGACCCCAGAAACAAATATCTGAACCCTCTAAACCTGAATACACTCAGGATCTCTGAGATTTCAGCCCACCAACCCAGGCTCAACACCCCAGAGAGTTGGGAGCTCATCATGAGAGGCTTAGCAGCACCTAACAGTCACTCTCCAACTCTCAGGCTTAAGCCCCTAACTCCCCAAGGTGTGATGTGTCCACAGCTGGCTGGTAGCAATTGTCCAGGGTATGCTAATGTTCCCAGGACAGCCTAGCACTGGCCCTGTGTGGCTAAGGATGGTGTCTACCTTTGAGCTTGTGTTTCTTCATGTAATGCTGACCATTCTTTCCTGTGATGACTGACTAACTAGAGCTGGTTCCAAATCATACTGGAGGTAGCTTACACCGATATCTGCAATACAGGAAGATAAATACATTGACAGGGAAATCAAATGGAAGGAAAAATAGAGCAGGAAGCTAAACGCAGTCATTAGATTAGTGTGCAAAATGCACCAAGCCCCGTATGCGAGAATTCTGCATCTGCTGGTGCTCAAAGAAGATAGATCCGCAGGGCCAGTGGTGTGAGTTTCTGCCTGGGTACCAAGCAGGGTTTATTGTAATTTACCTGCTGAAAGAAATAGACCGGGTACAAGGGTGTCTGCCATCTACAGTGGTATTTCCTTCCAAGTGTCAAGGAACCTTTCTTGGCTGCAGTGGGTCCCTGGCTCGTTGCCCAGGCAACCAAAAAAGACGCCACAGTTCCTGTGCTGCGCTGTGGACTGTGTGGTATTTTCACAATGCCTTTGCCCCCAGCTGTCTTCTTAAGACATTTTCTTAATCTTTTCCTGGCTCAATTACTTCCTATTTGTCCAGCTCCAGGAAACAGCTTGGAAGCAGAGGTGATAGGAAGGGGGCAGAGGAAGAGAACTGTTGTCTCACTAGATAGCCCTGGCTGATCTAGACTGGCTGTACAGACCAAGATTTCCTCAGACTCATAGAGATCCGCCTGCCTCTGCCTCCTGAGAACTGGGATTAAAGGTGTGCGTCACCACTGCCCGGCCATGTTTGAATGTTCTCTCTCTCTTTCTTCTCTTTAATATTACTCACTCTTGCCATAAACAGCTTTTTTTCCCCTAGAATCTGTGACTCCCCACATCCCAGTTCTGAGCATACTTGGTTTCTATGGTGATTCCCTGCCAAGAGCCATTCTTCTTCCTCTCCCTTCCCAGGCGTGACTGTCTTCTGTCTCTGTCTGTCTCCCTAACTCTGTCTGTCTTCCTGTCTCTTTGTCTCCCTATCTTCCTGTCTGTCTCTGCCTGCCTGTCTGTCTGTCTGTGGAGAAGTAGGCAGAAGGCACCAGGGAAAAGTGGAAAACACTGGAGGAAGATTGGACCCAGCACATTTTTGAAGTATCAGTTGCATGAAGACTAAATCTTGTCCTCTGGTGGACAGAAGGACTGTTTTTTTAAGGTACATTTACGAACAGCCTGAGACAACAAAGTCCCAGTCCAGGTCTGGGAAATCCAGAAAAGAAACTGAGGACGTTTGGGTCTCAGTTATTTTCCAGCCTCTGATGGATTGAGAAAGTCCAAAGCCAGTCTGGTATCAGCGCTTTGGTTAGGGTATACCGTCCTTTTCGATCTCTGATGAGACTAGAGGACTTCCCTGGTCCCTTCCCTCGGACAGCCAAATTCCCCAGTGTCCTGCTGGCTAACAAACCTCTTCAGTCCCACGCTGCTTGCTGGTTGTGCTCCTGAGCCTGGCTGTGAGTCTGACCGTTACTTTGTCTGACCCTCAGGCCCCCTTGCCTGATGGATCTCTGTTCCCACCTCTCTCCCACATTGCCCACAGCCTGGTTCCATGTGGGTGGAGGGAATCCTTCAGGGCACCAGTCATGTGCTGTCACTTCTGCTGGGAACTGCCCTGCAGTCCCATATCCTGGCACTGAGGCCTCAGTTCTCATCCCAGGTCTGAGGCCTGAAGAAACATTTTATGTTTAGCAGGGACCACAGAGAGTGACATTCTCCAAAAGTGTGTGCAAAACATTCATGGAACCAGCCTATGCTGTCTTGATGAAGTGTGCAGAGAATGTGTGGATGGTCCCATTAGACTAATGAGAATATGGTCCACAAAGGGACCTTTTACCTCTGTTTCTTCATCCACAATTAGTACAGAGTTTATGCATGTACATGGAAATTACTGGGGTGTTTTCAGGGAGAGTGTGACATTTACATGACAGTGAATAGTTATTGGACCAGTTGTCTCCCATAAGCACCCTGTAGCCGTGATCCCAGGGTTGTGTTCACATCCCTGCTTGCTCCCTAGATGTTGCCCAAATGCACATATGACTGGTAGCCTCTTTTGAAGCCTAGGACTCTGCCTCATGCTTTGCTTGGAGAAACAGGCTGCTGATTTACTGTGAATTTTGTTTTTAGACCATTCTGGAAGGCCTGCTGCTAGGAAGCATGTCAGTGTAAGTCTTTGATATGTATTTTTGTTTTATTGTGTGTGCTTTTCTTTGAACATGTCTGAGCAGTAACCACAGTCTTTGGTTCCAGCTTCTACAGAGCAGAAGAGATACTATGGGCCACAGGAGCCACCACCGCGGTGACATTAGGGCTCACTTTGTTTGCGTTGCAAACAAAAGTACGTATCGTTGAAACAAATCTCTAGGGTGTGGGAGTTGCTGGCTGTGTTCTGTGTTCCTACTGGCACATTCAGAGGAGAGAGGCCCTTATTCCCATGGGTTCCTCCTGACAGGTTTCTCTTGGGCTAACCACATTCCCTACAAAAATCCACTCCCAGCTTCTTGTAACACAGACGAGCTTAACACAGCCAAACTTCGGGGTTTCTTGTGTCCTTGTCCCTTGGGTCCTACAGACGGTCACAGCTGCTCACCTAGTTCCTTTCAGCCTACTTCTGGAGGTGGTTCCTTTACACACCAACAGCCCTCCTCAAGCTATGCTAGTGAGTGTGCCTTGTGTTCCCTGCTCGGTTCCTGGTTCAAACTAGCAGCATCTCTTCATAGTCACTAGGGCTCAGAAGCACTACCAACCCCCAGTATAATTCATAACTGTTCTTTTATTTTGGTGGAATTGACCCAGGGCCTTGTGAATGCCAGGCAAGCACTCCACAAAACCACAGCCCAACCAATAACTTTTTTTTTTTTTTTAAACCATGATGGTGGAGTCTCACCAGCCCTAGGACACTTCTGCGGATTTAGTGGGCTTTTTCCAGTGGCTTTGTCTTTCATTTATGGTCACCTTGCTTTAGTAAATGATGGGCTCACCTTAGTCAGTTTAAAACTAAACAGGAGTATTTGCTCAATTATTTGATACTCCTCGTAAGGACAACTTTATACACAAGCAGAATTTGAGTCTTTGTTAGTGGGAAAAGGAAGGTGCAGAGAGGTCGAGGGACCTGTTTAAAAAAATTCCATCAAGTTGTATCAACAGAACTGGTTCAGGGACTGGGGAGGTACTCAGTCAGAAAGTGAGCTCCAGCATCCATGTAAAGATCTGGGTGTGGTGGCATGGGTTTGTAATTTCAGCTCTGAGAGGGTAGAGACTGGATGCCTGGAGTCTCTGGCCAGTTACCTTAGCCTATTTTCTGGGCTCTAGTTCCTAGTGGAGACCTTTTCCAAAACATAAGGAATAACACCTGAAGTGGAGCCGTGGCCTCCACACATACACACGCTCGTGCACATGTCCCCCTGCCATGTTCCCCAAAGTAGAGCGTCAACATAATTTAGAGTCAGATCGGTGTTTGCCATATTATGCATGGTTCCTGTAGAAGCCAGCCTGTGTGTAAACAGATGTGCCTCCCTTCTGTGTGTGAGGTGGGCTACCAGGATAGGTGTAGATTCAGAGCCATGCAACACCTCCAAATGTCAGGATATTTCCCCAAAACCCCACAAGTATTTAAATCACTCACAGGTAAAGAACGGCCTAGATTCAGAGAATGAAGCATTCTGCTGAAAAGCGCCTTAAAGACCATTCCAGATGTGTTTGCGCTAAAGACTCCGAGAGGCAGCTGAACTTACAGTCAACTAAACCTTTTGTTTTCTTTTTTCTGATGAAGTTATGCGGTGGACATTTACATAATTCTCTCCCTCTACAAGGCTCCCAAGGACTCTAGAGAAAATATAACTCATGCACTGATCCCGAGTTTTCTCATGGACCCTAAACTGTCCCTTAGAGGGAGAAAATTAAACAGAATGTCCACTTGGTTTAGATATAATCAAACCCTATCTTCATATCAGCTCCTTGAGGCTGAGTGGCAGTCTCTTGTAGGTTCAAGATGCTTGGCTCTTGGGTTCTGCTTGCTTTTTACTTTAGGAGCCTGGAAGGAGGGTGTGGCTTTGGTGAAGTTTGGGCCATAGCCAAAGAGGGGCTGGTAGCACAGATGCCATTAGCCATTCTGTTCTGAATGATGGTCTCTGGCTCTTTGTGCTTTCTGAGTGTGCCCTGTTGGTCTCTGAAATCAAGAGTCTAGCCCAGATGTGCTCAGATTCAGAGTTTGTCCAGAGCTGACAGAGGTTCCTCCTGAGTCCTAATGGTTCTGCAGAGGCTACAGGTCTAAGAAGAACACCTGGAGAAACAATCCTGTGTGTGTTGAGGACAAAGGAATGTGCAAGAAAATATCTTGTGTGTTTTCAGCGTTTAGAATTTTTTTCAGCCTCTTTAAGACAAACAAACAAAACAAAACAAAACAAAAAAGCTCCAAAGTACTTGGGTCACTAATCTTTAAAAGACAAAACCAAGATTCACATTAATAAATGCCAAAATTAAAAAATAGTCGTTAACAGTAATTTTGAAAATATATTATGTGTATTTAATGAAAATATGTGTATAGAAATTTGAAAAGAGACCCAATTAATATAATGAAATAACTTACTTAATTTCCCTAATGTTTTCTCTATATATGTGTTCTTTAAATATGAATAGTTATGATCATATTTTGCACACAAACGTATGCACTGTACAATTCATGTTTTTACTAGAGGAAACCAACCTTCCTTCCCTCCTTCCTTCCTTCCCTCCTTCCCTCCTCCCTTCTTTCTCTCTTTCTTTCTTTCCTTCCCCCAGTCCCTCCTTCCCTCCCTCTTTCCCTCCTTCCTTCCTTCCCTCCTTTCTTCCTTTTTCAGCAGAGTTCAAGTATTCTAGACTGCCCTTGGACTTGTCACATAGAGAAGCATGACCCTAAACTTCTGATCTTTTGGCCTCCTCCTCTCCCAGTGCTGGGACTACAAATGTGTGCCACCACATCTGGTTTTAAGGGATAAATTCTTACAAATACAAAAATAGAATAAATACAGTGGGTTCTCGTGTACCCTTCACCCAGTTTAAAAACTATCAGCCCCTGGCTCTTAGTTATCTAAGATAACTTATCTTATGATGTTATCTTAACTTCTGTCTTTTCGTCCTCCTTCCTGAGGCAAATCCAAGGGACTGTGACAGTTGTAAGGCATTTGCATCCTAAGAAATGGCCAGGATAAATTGTGTGCCCGGTAGAAAGGGCATCTCTAAACATTTGAGATCCCGCCTAGATGATAATGGAGTCACATGTGCTGTTTATGTCTCCCCAGTGGGATTTTACCCTGCTAAGTGGAATGATGTTTGTTCTCACCAGTGTGCTACTGATCTACGGGATTATTGCACTTGTGATTCAATCATACGTAAGTGACTGCCATTTTGAAACCTTCATGAAGTACTCAAAATGAGGGAAGTGCTGGCTTTGTCAGCACAGGTCCCTTGAGAAGCAGGTATGGTGTTGGGGCTAAGCATATAAGGATTCTATTATTATTTTATCTGTTGTGATAGGGGTTGAATTCAAGGCCTTGAGCCATCAGGCAAGTGCTCTTACCTCTGAACTACATGCCCAGCTTTTAGACAAAAATGTCCTTGAGATCAAAGGCAAATGGCAGTGGTGTGTACAGTCCAGCAGCTGAGCAGGGTATATTACACTCCTGCCCTGTTATAGGAACGTGTGTATGGGTCCATCTTAGGCAAACACGCGGGATTCAGCAGAGAAGTGCCATAGACAGGGATCTAGTAGTTACCCTTTCCCAAGAGGGTCTTGAGGGACCCTGTCCTCTATGGAAGGCAATGTCTTCTGCACCCAGGTGCTGCTGCTCTGAAGCCACAGCAGGAGAAAGGCTTCTTCAGGTCAAGCTTCCAACACTGACCCACAGAAGGTGGCTTAGTGTCCACCCAGCTTGCTCCTCCATGTATTCCTTGAGGTCTTACTAAGTATCAGACACAGACCTTGTGGATGTTTTTCACCAAGTTATCACATTCAGCTCCCACAACATTCCTGAACAAGGGTTCTTATTTATTTTATAGATGATCAAATAGGCTCAGAGGACTTTAATTCATTCAGGGTCCCCAAGGACTGAAGGGTAGAGTTAGCAGGGAGATCAGGTTTGTGTGACTTTTAGTCTAGGCCTACCTCCTCATTGCTTTGTGCACAGTCTGTCTCTGAAGCAGAAATGTGTGTGTGTGTGTGTGTGTGTGTGTGTGTGTGTGTGTGTGTGTGTATGATATGCCTTATGGTGTCCAGATATGGAAACTCTGCCCAGGACCTGGAACTATTTGACTAAAGTCTTGAGGCCAACTTGTTCAAATGGGCTCATTTGGTTGGATGAATAAGCATGTTTGTTATAGCCAGGGAGGTGGTATCTATATTTTTCGGGAAAATAAGACATCACAGAGATGTAGCTGGTATTTTCTGCTTTTGTTGCTTTTCTTGCTTATTTGCGACAGTCACACTACATAGCCCTAGATGGCATGTAACTCACTGTCTAGACCAGGCTGGTCTTGAACTCATAGAGATTGTCCTTTTTCTGCCTCCCAAGTGCTAGGATTGCAAGTCTTTGATAGCACCCCCTGGCACAAGGATGTGTATTAACTCTCCACAGTTACTCAGTGAGTCCCATAGGCCTTTGCACTATCCCTAACTTGAGGAGACCTTGTCTCCTATAAGATAGACAGATCTCATTTCCAGTCTCAGTTTTCTTTCACAAGCATCTCCAAGCTACAGTCTTACACATGCATCAGCAGAAGATTCTTGTCACAAGTCCATACACTCTTCTTCTCAGGAGCTCAGCCAATCTTCCTTGGGAGCAGCTGTCTCCTACTTGAGACTTCATGCTATATTTTTCTCGGGTGTTGTGTGTTACTCTACCCTCTTCCCATGTGAACCAGATCCTGGGCGTTCAAATATGTCCCATATTTCCTGATCAGGGAAAAATCCAAGTCAAGACTGACGTAGGCAAAGGTCCTGGGAATTTCATGGGTTTGAAAAAGAGCTAGGGCTAGCACCAGCAATTCTACCTACTTGTCTGGAGCTAGGGCTACTAGCCACTTCTACTTACTTGTACAGTAAAAGCCAAGAGTTATCTGTTGACAGACTGGGATGACTGACAGCAGGTCCCAGCAGATCTCCCCACCCATCAGTTGGTCCACTGCTTGCAGAATGGTTTCTGTTATCTTTCCTCCTCCACCCCAACTAGGGAGCCAGTGATCCTTGTGTTTCTAGAAACACTCATGCTGATGGAAGGTAGGTTCTCTAGAATAGTTATGCAGAAGGAATGGGAAGTGGACTGATTGTAATGGATTGTTCTTGCCCCACCCCAAGGAACTGGAATTACCCACTTGTTAACTGTGAAGATCAGCACATCCTTTGAGTGCTTACCAAAATTAAGTGGTGGGGGTGGGGGAGGGTGGTGATTAGATTCAGGAAGAGCCAGTTCCTATACGCTTGACTGTCTTTGTAATGAGTCCTTAACGGAAGGTAGGGACTCACTAAGCACTTCCTCTGTTCCTTGTTGTGTGAAGCTATACTCCTTTCTTTCTGTGCAGTGGATGCATCTGGTGTACTCAGCGCTTGGAACGCTGCTCTTCTCCGCGGTGAGTTCTGGTTTACCTCTGTGCGGAAGACCTTGGTGTATACGCTCACAGGGCCTGTGCTGGTCAGTGCAGTTAGACGGTCTCTAGAAACACTTCAACAACTCTGCCAGCAGAGCTGCGTGCCCTTTCTAATTTATGAAAGCATCACACTCTGGGACTGGGGCTGCCCCTTAGAGGCAGACTGCTATCCCAGCATGTAAAGGACCTTGAGTTTGGTCCCCAGCACCACACAAACACAAAGGGTAATAACAGCAACAGGAAAAGATCATCTTCAGAGACGGGATCTTGTAGAAGCCTCAAAGCTCATCACCACAAGGTGTGGCTTCATTTGCTTAGAGTGCCCACCTTCTCGTTTCTCATATCTGGAGCTCTGGAGAGGGTGGGCTTAGTACCATCTCTTGCTGTCCCATCTTTGCAGTTATTGAAAGGTTTTAAAAGTAAAACACGTGGCTATTTTAAAATTCAAACAACACAGTGGACTGCGAAAAGAAAGGGGGAACTCCCTCTTGTCACCGTTGCTCAGAGGTAAGCACCCACCGCAGAGTGTAGGATCCCTTTGTGCCGAGAGCCAGAGAAGGATGTCAGGGGTCTCCTCAGTTACTCTCCCCTGGCTTTTTTGAGACAGGGTCCTGAACCTGGACCCGGACTTATGGCCAGCCAGTCCCAGTGATCCTCTTCTCTATTCTTGACACATGTGTGGCCATGCTTAGCTTTTGTTTGTTTGGTTTGGTTTTCTTTGTTTTGTTTGGTTGGTTAGGGTTTTTTTTGTTTGTTTGTTTATGTGGGCTCTGAGGATTTGATCTTATGTCCTGATGCTTTGGCAGCAAGTCCTTGTACCCACGGAGACTTCTCAGGCTTCAAAGGAAAACAAAGTAAAGATAGGTCTTACTATGTAGTACTGGCTAGCATAAAACTTGCTGTGCAGACCAGTTTAGCTTCAAGTTCAGAAATCTGCCTGCTTCTGGCCAAGTGCCCAGATGTGGTGTGTGCCACATGCCAGGCCAAAAAAATAATTTTGTTTTATCATAAAAATTTTTGAACATACAAATTGAAAGACTAATGAATCCTATGTCCCATGTGAAGTCACCAAATGACCCACATTAGCTTCCTGCTCATCACTTTTTGAGTCATTGTTTTTAACCATCATGAAAACTCTGCACGAGATTGTGTACGTTTGATTTTCTCACCTCTTCTGTTATCCGGGAACTGATTTGTGCCAGTCTTCCTTTTCTTCTGTGAGCTCAGCCTGTATCCGTCTGTTTTAGGCACAGTTCATTTCCCAGAAAAGTAGGTTGATTCCCGAAGAATAAAAGCTCTTGTAGATTCAGACAGGCCACCCAATACCAAAAAGTGGAGGAAGATGTGTGTGTGTG
This sequence comes from Rhynchomys soricoides, assembly GCA_019843965.1. Taxonomy (NCBI): domain Eukaryota; kingdom Metazoa; phylum Chordata; class Mammalia; order Rodentia; family Muridae; genus Rhynchomys; species Rhynchomys soricoides. The sequence continues at coordinate 161,331 of JADRCH010000275.1, read as the reverse complement.
TGTGTGTGAACATCTGTGTGTTGGAATCCTGGCTGGAGTTTGGCTGTGTCTTAGATGGTACCCAGAGCCTTTGTTCCCAAGGAGGGGACAAGATACACCTGGATCCCTGCTCATCTTCCTTTCCCATTTCCCTGCCTGCCCTTGGACACACTCCCAATCATCTGATCAAACTGTGAAATGACTGAGACTTTATCTCTCCTATGACTACTAAGATTAATTCTGGGATCTTTTGGAGGAAGAGAAAAGTCCTTGTTCCTCAGTCAGGGCTCCAGAGAGAGAGAAGGGTGTTCCAGCTTCAGAAGTCTTTTGTGTGAGCAAACATTCTCGTTAGCTGGAGTGAGACTTGGGGACAGGACTCAGCGAGCCAGGGAGGCACACCCCCCGGCTCATGTTGGATTCCCTTCCCTGTCACTCACAGCAGCCTGCTCTTCTTTTCTCCAAGGTTAGATTCAGTCCTGCCTATTCCATGTTCCAAGAGATAAGACCTGCTGTGACTCAGTAAGAAGCTCCACACTAATGTCCATCCTGAACCTCCCTTCTGTTCTGACTCTTACTCTTTGAAGCCTGCCTAGGAATCAGCAGCCAGGGACAGTAGATATCAGGGTTTCTTGGGACAGGTTTCACAAAGTGAATGCCATTCTAAAATAGGATATATATTTCAATATTTATATGTCATGCCAGTCTTGGTATGTCTGGCTGGGCTCTGTTCATGGCATTGGGCTCTGAGTCTAGTCTGCACCTAAGAGGCTGAAGCCACTGTTCTTTCCTCACTCCCGTGCTCCTCCTGCAGCCCACATCTCCATCTTGCACCAGGCTTGAGGGTAAGAGAGGCTTCTGACATTGTCATGCCCATATGTAGGACTCTGTAGTTTTACCTATTGCAGCTGAGGCGGGATATGCCATGGGGAAGGGTCATCTTCTCCACTCTCTATTGCAGACATACAGATGTCATGGTTTGCTATCACTCCAACTCCCAAAACACAGCCCTTATTCTATGACTAGGAAGCATCTTTGGCTGCCCAAGCAATGGCATGGGGAAGTCATGGATGCAGGGCACCTTGCAATGATGTGTCCGTCTTGCCCATCTAGTCCACATTACTGACAAAAAGCACACACACACACACACACACACACACACACACACACACACACACAC
>JADRCH010000275.1:142767-157575 GCA_019843965.1 Rhynchomys soricoides | reverse complement strand
CTCTCTCTCTCTCTCTCTCTCTCTCTCTCTCTCTCTCTCTCTCTCTCCTTCCCTCTTTTGGTGTTTTGAAACAGGGTTTTATTGTGTATCCTTGGCTGTCCTCGATCTCTCTGTAGAGCAGGCTGGACTCAAACTCACAGAGATCCACCTGCCTCTGTCACCTGAGTGCTGGGATTAAAGGTGTGTGCCACCACTGCCCGGCCATTGATATTCTCTTAATAGATGTAACACAATAAAGAAGGCAAGAAAACACAAATATCTGTACAAAGACTTTCTTTTTTTCTACGTGGGGGTTTTATTGGAAGAGGGGGGCAAGGTAGCAGCGAGAAGAGAAGGGGAAAAGAGAGAGGAAAAAGAGCTACAAACACATTCTTAACAAAATACAACAGACTCATGTCAATTACAATCCTTATGTCTGCAGCTGGTCACGTGACCTCAGCTGGTATTTATATCTACTTTCCTCTACTACCCATTCAGTATGTTCTCCACGCTCAGCAAGCACCTCAGCAGGTCTTGGCTCTTCTCCTGGAGAAGCAACTCACACCTTCATTCCTAGAAGTCTGTGCCCTTTGTCATTATGCCTGGATTAGTTTGTTGTAGTTTCCCATAGACTTTTATCATGGGCTGTGGTAGCACCAAGAGATGCTCTAAAGGATCTCCTGAACTGCAGACATAATTGCTCTACATAATTGTAGAGGAACAATCCATGTCTCCCTTGGTAATCTGGATCAGTTACCCCTCCTAAAACTGTTACTCCTTTCTTAGCCTGTTGGCTTAAGGGCATCAGAAGCCCAGAGTGGTGAGTGGAAAGTCTGAACTTCCAGTTCAATGGAATATTTGCTGTGGCTCCTGGCAGGAGTGCTCCTGGCTCTGGAATCAAAACTCATAAGCCAGCAAAACTTATTGTCACAGAGAACAAGAAACAACAACTTTTCTATAGGTCACTAAGGTAGTAATGAACAGAACTATTCCTTTTTCCACCCCCTTGATTCCTGGAACTGTGGATCTTGGCTATGGGACAAACGGTCTCATATATGTGACACTGATTCAAAGCATATGCCATATTCTGGAGAACTCTGCCCCAGTCCTCCAGGGTACTGCCATCTAATTGATACTGTGACTGTGTCTTCAAAGGCCATTTAATCTATCAGCCCAGCTGCTTCAGGACGGTGGTAAAAACGGTAGGTCCAGTGGATCCCGTGATGGTGGGCCCACCATTACACTTCTCTGGTTGTGAAGTAAGGCCCTTGGTCAGAAGCAATACTGTGTGGAGTATCATGACGGTGAATAAAAATTCTGCAAGTCCATGGATGATAGTCTGCAGAAGCCTGCATTCAGGCAAGGCAAACCCACAACCAGGATAAACATCTACTCCTGACAGGATGAAGCGTTGTCTTCTCTACAGAGGAAGTGGTCCAGTGCAGTAAACTTGCTACCACGTCCCTGGCTGGTCACTTTGGGAAGTGGTCCCATATCTGGAACTCAGTGTTAGTCTCTGCTGTTGGCAGACCTGGCACTCAGAAGCAGATGTAGCCAGGTCAGCCTTGGTGATTGGCAGTCCATGTTGCTTGGACATGGAGCCTAGCAGCTCATGAATAACCTCCACCTCTACCACCATGGCCACTTTATTTATGGGCCCACTGCATAGTGACAGGAATGGCTGAGGAAAGACAATGACTGTCCACAGGATCATATCTTCTTGATCACTGAACTCCCCCTCTGCTGAAGGTTCCCCTTTGATGAACATTTATATGGGTTATAAGTACCTTCACATACTTTGCCCATTTGGAGAGATCTAGCCACATACTTCTTCCCCGGATGCCTCTCATTTCATGCTCTTTCCAAGTTCCTGGACATCCTGTCAGTACATTAGGCTATGACCCATGAAGCAGAACACTTGCCCATCTGGCCATTTTTCCTTCCAAACAAAATGTATGACCATACATACTGCCCACTGTGAAGATTTTCCTTCAGTGGTGTCTTTCATAGTTGTCCCAGAAAAGGGTTGCAATACTACAACTGTGTACTTCCGGATGTTGCCTGAATAATGTACAGAATTATCAGTAAACTAGGCACTAGTCTTCACATCGGCAGTCAACCGATCTTGGCACACCCTAAGAAGTTACAGCAGATGGCATCTTAACAGGAGTAGAAACCATAGGCATTTAGGCAACTTCATGTAACTTGTGCCTTCATGACTTCCTTAGGTTCAATCATGCATTTGATAACAGATTGCTGCTGTGAATATCCTACCTTATGAATAGTGGGTCAGACAGTATCCAGCTCATGTTGCATGGTAACTTAGTGTTCCATTGTCAAACGTTCAATTTCCACTAAGGCTCAATAGTAGTAGGTTAAGAACTGCTTCTTAAAAGGATAATCGTTGTCTTCAGGTGATGCTCTAAAATCCCAAAGGTCTCTTCTATATTTCACTTATAATGGCCTGCCAAAGGCTCCAAACAACATCCCTATCTGCCACTGACACCTCAGGCACCATTAAGTTTGCTGGATCATATGGTCCAACTGGTAGAGCAGCCTGCACAGCAGCCTGGGCCTGTTGAAGAGCAGAGCCTTCTTCTGTTTCAGGCCCCACACAAAACTAGTAGTTTTTTGGATCACTTGGTATAAGGGCAGGAGTGACACACCCAAGAGAGGAATGTGGTGCCTTTAGAGTCCAAATTAAATGTTGTGCTTCTTTCTTGGTGGTGGGAGGGGCCAGGTGCAATAACTTACCTTTCACCTTAGAAGGAATATCTCTGCCTGCCCTACACCACTGGACTCAGAAGAATTTCACAGCTGTAGAGGGCCCTAGAGACCCTTTGAATTTTGGTTGGATTTATTTTCCATCCTCTGATGCCCATCTGGATTACTAAAGTGGTTTCTATCTCCTGCTTACTTGGTTCAATCATCATAATATCAAGATAGTGAGCCAATGGGATATTTTGTGGAAGAGATGGACAATCAAGATCCCTTCAAACTATGACACAGGACAGAAGAGTTAATATGTCCTTTGAGGAATATATATTAACTGTAAAGGTATACTGTTAGCTTTGAACTGAAAGCAAAATTTGTCCAGTGGTCTTTATGGACAGGTACAGAGAAAGAAGGCATTTGCCAGATCAATGGCTGTATACCATGTACCAGGAGATGAGTTAATCTGCTCCAGCAAGGATACCACATCTTGTACAGCAGCTGTAATTGGAGTCACTCCCTGATTGAATTTTTGAAGTCAACTGTCATTCTCCATGATGCATCTGTCTTCAGCACTGGCCAGATAGGAGAGTTAAAGGGAGATGTGGTGGGAACCACACCCCTGCATCTTTCCAGTCTGGGATGGTGAAAGTAATTTCTGCAGCTCCTCCAGGAATGTGATGGTGTTTTTGATTCACTCTTGTGAGTAGCAAGGGCAACTCTAAAGGTTTCCATTTAGTTTATCCAGACATAATAGCCCTTCTTCTATGGGTCAGGGAACCAATGTGAGAATTACATTTCTAAGTGTGTTTACCCACAGTTACCTTTGTTAAAAGGCCATAAGTCCCTATAGGGAAGGACTGGAGAGAGGCTAACAGTAAGCTCTTAGGTGTTTTATCAAGGTCCTTCCTCAGGAAAACCTGTCTCCTCATTCAAGGGGTTCTGGGTTGGCAAACTGGCTCAAGTCTGGAAATTGGTTCATGAGCTGAGATTCCCTTTTGATCTAATGGAGCCTTTCTTGAGTAAAAAAGAAACAAAAATGCAGGAGGCTTCTTTTCATGCTTGGAAACACAATGGTTGATTAGCCAGTACCAAAGGCCCACACAAGTCATGCCACCATAAAAATCACTTTGCCTTGTGCTGGTCATCAGGTTAGGCCAGTGGTTTTCCCCTCTGAGGGTTGCTAACCCTTTGGGGGTCAGAAGACCTTTTCACAGGAGTCCCCTAAGACCACCAGAAAACCCGTATTCCAATGGTCTTAGGAACTAAACCACTGTTCCTCTGTCCCCAGGGGTCTGCCCACATACAGATATACAACCCAGAACTGAATTAAATGGAACAGCATTAGGAAGGTTGAGAACCCCTGGGGTCAGGCCCTTATGCACATTGCTTTGTCTGTGCTGCCCATTACAGTAACCACGGTCATCTTGCCTTTGTTGATTCATGCTGCCACATGGCCCCTGCTACTCTAGGGCCTAATTAAACCCACTGCACTTAAATTGTCTAACTGATCAGCAGTGTCTCTGACTCAGGTTTGGCACAAGGAAAAGGCAAGAACAAGCTCTTCACGTGTTGGTACCATGGTCACCATTACAGGCTTAGTGAAGGGCATGTCTTGTGGGCCTTCCCACCGTGGAGGATTAGGTTTTATACAACATATCCACTCTAGCATTACAATTTCCCTGAGTCTTAAAATCACTTCACGAACACTAAGCCAGGGGACATCAGGCATCTCCAACTCTTCTTCAGCTGGCCATCTGACAAACGCTTCAGCCAACCATTCACACAAACTTCCGACATTTTAAAAACCTGTGTGGCCTTCCGTATCAAACCTAGAATCTCCACTCAGTGGACCCAGGTCAAGAACTCAACCTGATCCAGTTTTATGTTCTCTCCACCATTATCCCACACCAACCCATTCCTATCCACATTCCCTAGATTTCTGCCGGAACGAATTAGCAACCATTAAGCTCTTTTGTAGTGTAGCCCACTTTAATGTGGACTATCTCTGGGAGCCTGCTTTGCCTTAAGTCTGGTTATAGGTCTGAAGGCAACTATTGGTGGGCCCTGAGGGACATCAGTACTGTCTGGTATTTCCTTCAGAGAAGGTCACTGCTGGTTTAGCAGACAATGAAGGATTACTTTCCTCAGTCAAAGGCGATATTTCAGGGGACAGGGTGCGAGTTCATTTTCTGCTGAGGATGGAGACACTACTTCCTCAGCTTTACCCTTGAGAATATGCGGGTTTGAAGCTCTCAGCCTCAATGGGTCCTCCCACACATCCCCATCCCAAGTTACAGTCTCTCATTATTTAACAACTAATGCCCTTATTTTAACCACCGACTCCCTCTGAGGCTGTGACTTAAATTCTTGCTGGACTTCAGCCAGTCTTATAACAAGGGCTTTGGTTTGATTTTCTGCAACTTGAGCCCTGTGGATGCTGAAAAGAAGATTCTCTTCCAGAGCACAATTCTCACAATTGGTAAAGCAGGATAATCAAATGCATTTATCTCTAAGTTTGTAAAATAGTTCAACCATACCTAACTTTGGGCAGGAATGCTTTGTGTTGGAGCAGATGCCTGGATAGATGGGGGCTTTATGTTCACCAGGAAGGAGAAAAGCAGCAGGTACAGCTAAGGTTGGGCTTGTTTCTTGGCTTTCTGAAAATTGTGGGTCCCAGGCACCATATGTGGCCCACATACATACATACATACATGCACACAAAACACACATAAAAAATAAAAAATAGACATAAACCAACACAAGAGAGTATACTTAATTCCAGCTGACATTCCAGTGTGGCTAAGCGAGTTCTCACAAGGCTTCTTCCTTAGATGGAGAGCTACAGGTAATTAATGGCTGCTAAGAGAGGGAAAATCACTCTTCTTCAGGAATGAGCCCCCAACAGGCTATCCAACCCTGAGCCATCAGCCCTAAACACATCTACCCATAACTCTGAATGGAGTCAGTGATTGTATTATACATACACGTGCATCTAAGAATAAAAGAGGTCATGAATTGGAGAGCGAGAAGGAGACACATTGGAGATGGGCAGGGTGGGACAGAAATGACATAAATTCAATACATCTATAAAATTCTCAAAACATAAAAAAAAAAAAATTGGTGTATTTAGAGGCTACATCTGGCAGGTGGTGATGTCGGGCTGGGAAACGTCTTCTGGTTCTGATGCATTCTGTCTAAAATTCTAGGGTTTCTACAGGGTTCTACATTTGTTTCTATTGGACCACCAGGGAGGTGACTGTGGGGACTGGCAGAGGAGCACTTTACATATGCCACTGTTACTTCTCTGTATGCCGTTACTCCCCCTGAATGGAGGACTGACAGTTGTGAAACTAGTGGTGTGGGGTCACAACACATACTCCATTATCCATGATCTGGAGGACACGTTACACTGGATTGTCCACAGGACCTCACCCACTCGGGACCTTAAGATTCCTTTTCCCCATTACAGAACATGCTCCAAAAACATGTCCATTTCAGGAGCTGAGGATGTGTCAGCTACAGGTCGTAGTAGCACAAGAGTGCCAGGTCACACTGCTCCTCACAGAGGAGGGTGGAGACCCTGAGTGGGAGGAGAGGCTCCTTGTGGGGAGCAAGCAAACCAGCCCTTTTTCCTGTAGCTCCAGAGCCTGTACACTGACAGCTACTCTCTGAGGCTGTAGGCCTAAGAGCAATTTGCCTGCATCATCTCATTATGTCTAAGCCATAACCTTAAGGATAGACAACAGCCTTAACTGTCTGCTCTAAGTGTAGTACATTCCTCATGCAGAGGATTTTTCAGGTGCGACACAAACTCACTTATGGCTGGTACCATCCAGGCCCATGTGTTACTCCTGTGGGACTGCAGGCATGGAGGACTGACACATAGCTGCCAGTGTGTACCCTGCAGGCTGAACCCTTTGCCTCTGGACCTCAGTCTGTTGTCTGGCCTGCATGCCTGAGACTGGAACAGTGGAACTACCCTGTAAGGTCATAATGAAGTCCTAGACCTGAGAGTTTTGATACTGAACAGGATACTGGAGATTTCTGGAAAGAAAGAGAGTCCTAAGATGGCATCTGTGGAAGTTTCCGAGCCCTGGGTACAGTAGAGAAAGCTCCCATCCAAGTGGTGGGGATGAAGAGAGGAATAAAGGAAACCTGTGGTCCTACCTGTAAATGAATACAGGATAAGTTAATGTTTAGAGCAGTGGTTCTCAACTTGTGGGTTGCGACTCCCTTGGAGGGGGGCTGTCAAATGACCCTTTCACAGGGGTTGCCTAAGACCATCAGCAAACACCTTATTTCTGACTGTCTTAGGAACTAAGACACTGCTCCTCCATCCATTTTAGGGCGGGTCTGCCCACATACCTGCAACTGTATTAAAGGGTCACAGCATTAGGAGGATTGAGAACCACTCACTGGGTTAGAGACTTAACTACTAGAGGAAGAAGTGAAATTACTCTGGCAGGTAGGCAGGCAGAGGAAGGGGCCTTTTTTAGGGCACACAGTTTTGTGGCTTTAGCCCAAAGGCAGTGTGGCCCTGGCTGCTTGGCCCCGACTGATTAAATCAATCATACCCCAAATAAGAACCCTGATCTCTAATTCAGAGCTTTGCATGGATCAAACACAAAAGCAAAAGTTCTGCCTGAAGGTATGAGCAAGCCACTGACAAAGCTTAAGAGGCAAGGAGCACAATGCAATGGGCACCGAAGGTGACAAGAGACTGGCAGCCTTGTCCAGGACAGAAAGCTCTAGGGGCCAGGTTCTCTGGATGCTGAGAACAAAGCCACAAAGAGAAGCTGTCAGTGTGCAGGCTCTGGAGCTACAGGAAAAAGGGCTGGTTTGCTTGCTTCCCACAGCCAGTCTCTTCTGCTCAGGGTCTCCATCCTCCTTGGTGAGGGACAGTGTGACCCGGCACACTACACTACATGCTACACTACAGGTAGCTGACACATCCTCAGCTCCTGAAATGGATGTTTTGGAGCATGTTTTATGATGGGGTCCTGTGGGCAATCCAGCTTAATGTGGCCTCCAGATCTGAATGGATAACGGAAGTGAAGCATGTTTGAGTTTCACAGCAGTCTCAAACACAGGTGTACAAGGAATCAAAAATGAGTTTCTTGCAGCTATTATCTTGTGGTCTTCTGCTCATTCTGGTGTATTTGTCTCTTAACCTGTTTATGAGCCAATGTCTCATGCATGGTAGCCCTTGTGCATGAAGCACCCAGTGAGACAAGAGACTAGGAGATGCAGAAAGCCTGACTAAGAACTCTGCCAAATTAGTTTCAAAGACTGAAGAATAATTCTTTCAAAAGCCTGGCTGTCAACTGCCTTTGTCAATTATAAGCAGAATTGGGTGAACAGCACAAGAGACTTTTTTGGGTGTTTCTTTACTAACTGTTGTAGGGCTCAATGTCCAACACTGAGGAAAAGAGAGAACCAAGTGGGAAACAGCCTGCTCCTAAAATAACTAACAAGATGTCTAGGTGAGAGCCACTGCCGTCTCTCTAGAAACCTCACGTATTGGCTCGTTGGAGGTTACAGGAACTGACAAGGCAACAGGCTAAAGAGAAGATCCAACAGTTAGAGATCTGGCTTGATGCTGAGATGAACGAACACTCTAGCACAGGATCAGCCTTTCCCTATGTCTGCCCCCCGCCCCCACCCCAGCAGATCAGTCACAGTTCCTACCACGGTTTAATGTTTCAAGGTTTCACTCTTTGGAGACAGACTCATCGTTTTAAAAGGAATGAACTTCAGTAAGTGTCAAGTTTTAATTCCTGAAGGGTCAGACAAAAGGACACCTAGGACTCAAATGAGAAGGAAGAGGAGGAGACTGGAGGCTGCAGCACACACTGAAGGAAGGACTCAGCAGGCGGACACTAGGAGTTGTTTCAGATCAATACAATGATGAAAAGCAGAGATAAGATGACGCTAGTCAGTGGTGGCCTGGATGTGTGTGCGCACTAGGTGGGCTGCAGAGGGCTGTGCTCACCAGAAGGCTGAGAATGAGGTGGTGAGAAGCATGGTACTTTATTCATATGGCAGACATTTCTTCCTCCCAATTTCACAAAACAGATCTCGAAGTTCTCTATTACTTTTTCTCTGCTAGATTCCAAGGAAATCATAACATTTTCCTCATAAAGCTATAGAAATGAAAATGAGCACTAAATTCAGTTTTAACACACTGCCATCAAATGAAATCAGATTTATCGAATTTTATAGTTTTAATACATTGTCATAGTGAAATCAAATTTACCTCTAGGGTATACAATTTTTGGCAAATGGGCCACTGTAAAAATATCAGGCACTATTCAATTACATAATAGAACCAAACTAATACTGTCATATTGGAGGGTATTTAATATAAAGCAAGATTTGCTTCCTAATTAGTTTTAAATGAAGTTTATAATTTAATGAGACAAAATGGAAATAGTTTAAGTAATAAATGTTTAATCAAAGAATTTTACATATTATTAACAGCATTCATTTGGCCAAACATCTACAGGTCTGTAGAACCCTACTGTATATAAAGTGGGAATGTATCAAGTATAGACTATGAAAGTGCAAATAACAAGTCAAGATTAGATTAACTTTTTTTTACATTATAAAATTAACTTGTTTACAAAATAGGCTTTGCCAAACTTTATTACTGAATTGGAAAGTCAATGACTGTGTTGTTTTTAAAATATGTACCAAGGAAATACAAACTGGATAACCACAGTTTTTCACACTCAGAAACCCAGCACATCATAACAGGCACTGCACAAGGTAAGGGAACAGGAGCCCAGCACACGTGGATCTCCACAGGCACCCCTTTCCACAGGCACCCCCTTCCACAGGCACCCCCTCTCCACAGGTACCCCCTCTCCACAAACACACACCCCTTCTACAGGTACCCCCCTCCACAGGAACCCCCCTCCTATATACTAGGCACACCCTCTCCTCACCATGGCTATGCAAGATGCCTCTAGGGATGCAAGTGCTTTCTACTGGAAAAGTTACAGCCTAGTCTAGAAATTTTATGGTGTTCATATTTTTAATCCAAATAGAAAATCCTTTAATGGACTATTTCAGTTTAATATACAGAAATGCACTGTAGACAAAGTTAGCATTTCCCCCACTAACTTTAACAGGGATTTATATCAATGTTGTGATAACTGGAGAAAAAAAACCATGGGGACTCTTGTTCATGGGTAGTCCATGAACAATTACCAATTAAATACTCAAGTACCATGTCTTCTTGGCCATATGAAATCAAAGTACATGAATATTTCAAAAGCAAAGTTTGAAAAAGAGGTAATGAAAAATGATAGCTGTGGATACCAATATTAAAGACAATCTTTCACTTGGCCTAGGACTTCCCTGTACACACTTAGAATAGAGATTTTGGTTTCTGGTAACAATGTGGCAAAGCACTCCAGGAGTGCTCCTTGTATCTATGTTGCTTATGTTACGCTAGCTTCAATAATGTAAGTACAAGAGCCATTCCAACAGTTTGCTCTAGTTTAATTACACACTGGACCACTGTATCATAATTACAACTAAGACCAGTATTTCTTCACAGTAGGATAACTAGGAGGTTGAGTTTTCAGTACTAAACAGTGATCAAACAGCAAATGAGTATTGCGCAAGAGAACAAACACAGTAGCATTTGCTATCTAGGCAAACGAACTGAACACTTAGTTGTCATAGTTACTGTAAAGGCAAGGCCATGGGTGGTTTCATGGAGGTCTTTGCAATTCATAGCATAGTTACTTCAGAAAAGACATTGAGATTGGAATTACTGACTTACTTAACTGGCAACTATCCATTTAGGTTAGGCAAAGGCACGGTAACATGTTGAGTAGGATGTTGTATTGAATTTTTAATAACTGTGGGATTTATTGTAACTCATGAAAACTCCAGTTTTTCTATGTTATAAAACACCATTAAAAGTAATTGCACCCATTAGTAATTAGAATGCACTGTAAAACTGTGAAAACAAAGAACTATGATTGCACTTCCAATAAAGTGTCTCTTAAATACAGCACCGCTGTTGCTAATCAACTGTATTTTAATATTAAAATAAACTGTTTTACCAGCAGCATTAGCTTTAGTTTACTTAAGCTACAGGCTACATTTATTTAAATGCAGTCTCCATGGCAACAAAAGCCCATTAACTTCTGGACAGTCACTGTTACCGAGTGGCACCTTTTACTCCCGAGCACACTGACACTGCCCTGGAGCACACCAGGATGCAGCACACCTACCGGCCCTGTCAGTCAGCGCACGAGTCAGAGTTTGGCACAAATGGACTGTGGAGAGACATGAGAAGGAATCTTTGATTCATGTGAAAAAGGAACCACTCACACTGTGGTAGACGCAGCACTAAAAGCAGCACAGACACCTCAGCTCACACTGCTTGGACAACAGGAGGAAAGGAGGCTTCTGGAGAGGAGACAGACACTGAGGACACTGATCAGAACTGTCTGGCCCAACTTCTACAAGGAAGAAAACTCTTCACTTCTATGAAAAAGAGGAAGCCATCTAAGGATTAAGGAGTAAGCTTTTGATTTAAATGGTCAACTTAAGTACTGCCAACCCCAGGCTAGACAGAGCGCTGCGTTCTCTCAGAATGTGGATGTCAACCTATTTATTCCATTGTGTTTTCTCCTGCTCTTTTTTGTCACTAAAAGGGGGGATAGACACAAAAGAAATTCCCTGTAAGGTTAAACTCGACACTGCAGTTATCATCTGAGGGAATTCCTTTGCATTCAATCCTAACATCAGTGGTTCATAACCGAGTTCAAATTAAGTGCATTAAAGTCTCTCTAAAGCATACTCCACCTCCCAGACCCCTGTACTGTGATTCACCCGGAGAGCAAATGTGTGCAGTTCATACTGAATGTACTTGCTCAAGCCAGTCACTTGAGGTCTGAGGGATTTGACTGGCAGCATCTGGCCCATCCCCCCTGCTCACTGCCTCGTTACTACTGTCACCAGCTTGAGACAACTCTTCCCTGGCCAGAATATTCTCTTCCAGAGGATTTTCTTCCATCTGGGTTCTTTCACCTTCATGAACACTAGCATCTTTGGACACTGAGTCTTCTGGTGGCACCAGTTCCACGTCCCCCAGACCTTCAGACCCATCTCTTATACAGGGAAGCTGAGGCTCAGTGCTAATTTCTGTGGTTGCTGCTGGAGGAATCAGGGCGATGCTCTGAGGGTTCATGTCATGAAACCAAGCCATAATATTGCCAAGAAGATTGTCATTGGCACTGGGGTCCTGGTCAGCTGAATCAAGGTCACTGGAAGAGGGACAGAAATCACTTCTTGTCTCACTGAGAGGGTGTGAACTCAAAGTGTCAGTTGAAAATGGGTCACTGTCTGCTCCTAGTCTCATGAGGCTGTCACCAAGCTCCAGCAGCTCAGAGCTGCTTAGCGCAGCCCGAGGACTCTCTGTGCTCCTGGGCACAGAGTCTAGTCGGGAAGGTAAAGATGTGCCTATGGCTCCTAGAGATGCTTCGTTAGTAAGGAAGTCTCTGGTTTCTTCATCCATGGCCAGCCCAGACTCTTGCAGGGACAACTGTATGGCAAGGAGTATGTTGGGATCATCTTCATCCAAGGAACTCAGAGCCTGAGGAGACAGAAAGTCAAACCACTTTAAAATGTGACGAAAGGAAACTTATTTAACCCACTCACATTTACCCTTCTTTTTTTATCAGATAATAATACCACTTCTAATTCTACATACTTAAATCTTACAATTTGCCTTATAAATCTGAAATACAAGAATCCCTTTGTACCCTATCATTGAAACAAAACTTCTGCCAGAAAGAGAAGAAAAAGGAAACCAGTGAAAGAAATCACTGGGCAGAGAAGCAAAGGTTTGGTGCCCAGCTGCCAGAGAGACTACCTGAAGAGAGTCTTGGTTTGCAGAGCGACTGGCAGGGCTGTAGTCACGCAGGGAAGAGCTGTGCAGCACACTCATAGATGCAGAGCTTACCACGGATGCACCAGGCCTGCGGCTGCTGCCTCCCTCTGGTAGATCTATTTGAAAACAATTGGCACCACAGACAGTTAGTTCAGTTGCTGTCTCCATAGAGCTATACACTGGTGGCTTTTGTTCAGTTCCTGGGAAAGCTCAGCCTCACATCCACATTCACCTTCTTTCCTGCATTCTTCTTCAGCAGGACTGTGTGAGAGTAAGCAATAACAGATGCCTAGTACGATCATCTCAAAATCGCAGTCTCTACAGCTTTCATTAACTCAGGATCTACTACTGTCCATGCCTTTTTCCTAAGTCAAAATGAATTTCAGTGTTTGTGTCTTCTGATTTCATAAAATTAAAGTGTTCAGGAACTACAATAGCCTCAAGAACCAATCTGCAGGCCAACTGATCCTGATATTACAGTCTAGGCATGTTTAATGAAAAATTTGACAATTAAAAGTCAAATAATTAGAACAATTCTGTTTTTAAGACTGGTTCTGGGAAAGCTAAGGCCCTGATCCCTTGGGGCACAAGAATTTTTTATTCATTGCACTCTATGCCTCTTACCTTGTTTTTAAATGCAGAGAAAATGTTCCAAGCATGTCATAATGGCATTAAGAACTTCCACTTTTTGAGCATTCACAGTGCTATATATGCATTACCTAATTTGATTAGGTAATCATACCTTAAATCAAGGTACCTTGATTTAAGGTACACAGCAGAGATGGGTGCAATAGCCTAGGACATTCCTACTTCAGTCATTAACTCCCTGGTTTTCTTTATCCTTAGACAACATAGGCATCTCTACATTTATGGTGAACCCAAACTGCAAACTCACTGACAACTGCTATTTTTAAAAAATAAACTCAAAAGATTAAGAGACAAAATGATACCCACTGTCCCAGAAGCTCACCGTAAGTGCTTTCACTTGGTTCATCAGGGTCTGTAGGGTTACTGAGCAGGCTATGCACGTCTCCTCGACGGCGCTGCTGTCTGTGCCTCCTCCGATACTGAAATTCAGCATATTCCTGCATAAACCAAAGGTTATAAAATACAGGAGAGCATGCAAATTGTAAAAATGCAACTAAAACTAAAACACACTTTCTTTAGGAGAAAAAAGTGTGATTTTATATGTATACTATAAAATCATTTGCTTTAGAAAAGGAAACTTCAAGTTTAGCCAAGCAAAGGAACTCAAGAAGGAAGAAAGCAAAATGCAAAATTTCTAGTAGTCACAGGTGCTTCTACTAGGGATAGCTGCAAGCCCCCGAGCTAGATATAACTGCTACGTCCATGGTCTTGTTCTATAAAATTACAATTGATACCACAACCATCTTCCTAATGGTGTTAGGCTCTTGGGGGGGGGAGGGGGAAGAGAGGGGTCTAGTTTTTAAAGAAATATGGGTGTGGAGGAAAAGGAAGGGGAACAGAAGCAGAAACAATGGCAGAAGACCCAGATGACAGACACACTGTTGTGTACTTGCCAGACAACTGAGCTGTCTTTGTAACTACTACATGTCAACTCAAAGTCAAAAGACTTGCTGAAAACAAGCATGTCACACACTGGCTTTCAAATGCACTACCGAGTTCCCCCTTGTCAGGCAATGCCCAGTTATATTGCAACATAGGAAGTATTATAACTTAGCATTTGGAAGGAGACAGACTAAAACAGGTGTCCATATGTTTGATTTATATTTGTGGTTAATAGTTTACAGTAGGTTTGTTACTATCAAAAGCTATAATCTGAGAGTATCTGCTACAGATTTCAGTAAAGGAAATGAGAGTCAAAGAGAAGCCAGGATGTATGGCAGAAGACTTTTGGGAAAAATTGTTGAATCGCCCAGGTCTAAACATAAGGATCTTTGGCTTATGATTACCCAAGTTACTTATGGTCAAATTACTAGAAGAGAAATCAAGTTATATATTATAAAACATTCACACTTCAAGATCTGGCCAAATCAACCTATCTATATTGGTCTAAATCTGTCTGTCAGCCCATCCACCAATCAACAAATCAACCAATCCACCGACTCATCCACACATCCATCCATCCATCCTAACAACCTATCTGTGTGGCTGGAAAGTGAACCCAGGGAATAACCCTAACCCTAACCCTAACCCTAACCCTAACCCTAACCCTAACC